>OY282517.1:34435671-35035671 GCA_958296145.1 Hydrotaea cyrtoneurina | reverse complement strand
GAACGACACGGTTAAAGAAGACACAAACCAAAACAATAATGTGAGAAGGAGAGATCAGGAACACTCCAGTGAAATCAGTGGAAACAAAGTTATGAATTACAATATTCATTGACTAAATATGTTTTTGGAACTTGTCGTCTCTGACAGAGCAAGAGAGTTCTATTAGCAGTGTTTTAGTTTGTTGGTTTTCTCGTTTATTTTCAGCTACAATAGAATGTGTGTAAGAGTACCTGTATATTGTTTTGCAAATTTGGAATCACGTTTATTCGCCAACGTGGGGTAGGCACAAAAGTATTATTCGGCAGAATATTATGTGTCCCAATGACAATTTCGGTTTCTATAAGCTGCTGCCAAAATCAATGTTGTTCAATTACAACCCGAAAATGTATTGCCAAACGATGGAGTTTCGTGAATTCCTTTATTTCTTCTCCAGTGAATGTAGTGGTAATCTGAGACGACTGTCAGTGTAATTACAAGGCAAATCCGACTTTATAAATTAAATCAAATTTAATGCTCCGTTCAAAAGACATAAAGATGTCTTTAGTTTAGTGTGGTGGCTTTTTAATAATTTTAGTTTTATCACTTGCACAATTTGATCTTTATACGACGACGTTCACAATGGAAAAGAAATATTAAAACCGGATGCTTTGGTGTGATATCCACGTGAGTCATATATCTGTGACATTGACATTTCGAAATTTCTGATGACACGTCAAGTCATATACATGACTTACCAACCTTCTCTTAGACGTATATATGCAAATTCAAGAAGAAAAGTTTTAAATGCATTGCTACATCACTTATTATAAGACAAAGAAAAATTTAAATAAATCCATAACAAAGCTGCTTCGTTTTGTGGAAGATCCATAACAACGAACAGAAAGAAGGATTTATTGATGGACTTGCTTAAGAGAGTTAGACGTGTGGCTCGACCCACGAAGCCGGGCAATAGATTTGCTATTTCAATAGTCATTTAGTTTCGTAAATCCGACCCATGGTACCGACCCATAATTTTTCCATCGAGTGTCTCTAAGTCATACAAACAGTTGCCGACCTTTTTCCGAATTCTGCATTTAACCCACTTAGGTAAAAATTTAGCATTTATGCCTTTTTGCATATTGCTCAAAGAATGGTTTCTACGGAATACAATTTGTCCCTTTTCGAACGTTTTATCTCTTGAACGTAAGTTATAAACCCTATTGGATTTTTGGTGAGCCGAATCTAAGTTCTGAGCTATCTTATCGCGAATTTTAGACATACGGTCAACGTGTTTCACTATAATATCATCTTCAAGCATATTAAGCTTGTCCAGCAAAACATATGAAGAACCATGCATGCACATATTTTGCCCAAATAAGGCGAAATAAGGGGCACATTCTATAGAAGAATGGTAATCACTTCTTAAGACAGCCAATATTTTTGGAATGCATCTATCCCAATTAAAGTGGTTTGTCTCGTTTTTTAACATGATTCTGATTTTGGAAAGTATATCTCGGTTAACCCGTTCCGAAGCATTTGCTTGGGGGAGAATATAGACCCGTCTTAACATGAGTTACTCCGAACAATTCCAGAAATTCCTTCATTTCTTTAGAAACAAATTGCTTCCCATTATCTGAGTGCAAAAACTGGGGCACGCCAAATGTACAAAAAATTTGATTTTGAAGGTAATCGATAGTGTTGATGGAGGTAGCTGTCCGCATGGGATGCAAAAACACAAATTTTGTATAGTGATCGAGAACGATGAGGAGCTGTGAGTTCCGCTGCTTAGAGAAAGGGTATGGTCCTAAAAAGTCACAGTACAGTCGTTGAAACGGACGGACAGTGATAAATCGTTCGCCCATGGGTGGCCTCAGAATTTGGTTGACAGGCTTTGAAACCTTACAGTCGTCACATCCACTAACGAAGTCTCTAACATGCTTAGCCATTTTCGGCCAAAAATAAAATCGACGTACACGTGCTAGGGTTTTAAAGTAACCTCCGTGACAGCCAGTATCATGCGCCTTCTTGATGGCCACGTTAGTCAACTTTTCAGGAAGCCAAACGAATCCTCTTCTAGACCTTCCCTAAATTTTACCCGGGTGTATACATGGTTTCCAGACACCTGGAAACCTCTCTGGTAGAGAGGACTCATTTTCAATTACGTGATTTCTCATATTTCTGTAATCGTTAGACTCAAACTCATCGCTATCCAGATCGATTTCTGAAAACGTTACTGTCAAATCAATCTCATCAACATCAAACCGAGAAAGTGCATCCGGGACAATATTTAACGATCCCTTTCGATGTTCCATACGGAAATCATAACGTTGGAGCTTCAAACTCCACCTAGCGAGTCGGCCGCTGAGATCTTTCTGGGTCATTAGCCACCTGAGGCTTGAATGGTCAGTAATAATTCTAAATGGCAGACCCTCAACGTATGGTCGAAATCGTTGAACACACACAATGGCTGCCAGACATTCCAATTCAGTCACGGTGTAGTTTCGTTGAGCCTTGTTAAGCTTTTGAGAGACGAAAGCGATTGGATATTCTTCCCCGCTGTCCGTAATTTGAAATAAGACTCCTCCTACTCCAACACGCGACGCATCGCACTGTATAATAAATTCCCTGTTAAAATCTGGCTGTGCCAAAACAGGAGCACTGCTTAGAGCTTCCTTGAGTTTCTCAAAAGAAGAGACCGCAGAAGAAGTCAAAATAAAAGGCTTTCCGGTCTTTTTGAGACAGTCAGTAAGTGGTCCGGATAAATCAGCAAAGTTGTTGATGAACCCTCGGTACCAATTAGCCATGCCAACAAATCGTCGAACTTGTCGTGGCGATTTTGGAAGAGGGAAGTCTTTTATGGCATCCACTTTACCCGGGTCAACTTTCAAACAACCATTTCCTATCCTATAACCAAGATATTTAATTTCTTTCTGACAAAAATGACTCTTGCCCACATTTATTGAAAGATTCGCGTTTCTGAGGCATGTTGCGACATCGCTAAGAACTTGTAGATGTGTTTCAAACGTAGGACTACAAACCAGAAGATCATCGAGGTAAATGAAAACGTTTTCCCTTAGACGTGAAGGAATTACCTTGTCCATTAAACGACTCATGGTCTGAGGACCGTTACAGAGCCCAAACGGCATGACTTTGTACTGATATAAGGGTCTACCAGGAACTGCGAACGCAGTTTTTTCTTTTGATGACTCGGATAATCGTATTTGAAAGAAAGCGTCTTTCAGATCGATTCCGCTAATGAAAAAGGTGTCTTTTAACCTACTTAGTAACCCATTTATGTGTGGCAAGGGGTATGAATCTTTTTTTGTAATTGCATTTAGCTTGCGTGAATCAAGGCAAAGTCTTACTTTTCCTGGTTTTATCACATTCACAATGGGACTACACCACGGAGAATTTGATTCTTCGATTACTCCTAATTGTATTAGTCTGTCTAGCTCCTCATAAACCTCATTTTGTCTTGGGGGAGACAGGGGGTAATGCTTTGATTTTATCGGCACCGCATCGCCAGTATCGATGTGATGCTCAAGAAGATTTGTGCATCCCAGACCTATTTTTTGATAAGAGGGAAATTGTAAAATAATCAAATCTAGTTTTAATTGTTGATCTGGAGTCAATTCGTGATACAAGAGATCATTTTGTTTGGTATTCACCTCGTCGATAGATGCAATTTGTGGAATGATCTCGGGAGCTAGTGCAAAACAGCGCCAAAAATCGGCTCCTAAGTATACTTCCTGTGTTAGCGAAGGGACTACATAGAATTCTAGTGATCTACATACATTTCTAAACGTTATAGGCAGAGTACAATGTCCAATAACATCTCTTTGAGAACCATCCGCAGTAGAAATATGCGATGCAAAAGGTCTTAGATTGATGTGGTTGCTCTTAAGGAAATCTGAACTATTTTTTCCCAGTACTGAAATACTTGCTCCTGAGTCTAATAAGGCAGTTACTAACTCGTCCAAAATCTTGACCTGTACAAAGGGTCTGTTGTCTGTTTTTTCATTTAATTTTGTCTCCTCAAGTACCTTACGAAACTTTTTCCTGCGCAAAAATCGTTCCCTACATTTCAGAATTTTCGTATTTTCAATTAAATGTGTCTTTTCTATTACTAATGGTGTATTCTTTTCTTTAACAAATTGTTTTGAATTAGCTGTATCTTCCTCTGGAAGAGTACAAACCACGTTAGCTTCAAATTCGGGGTTTATTTTTGGTAACGAGAGTCCCCTGTAGCCATCTCGCTCCTTTTCGAGTTTCCCATATGGGGATTCGTGCACTTTGGAGTCACGACACCTTGTTCTCCGCACTTAAAACAGAAAATGGATCTTTTCTCCTCTGGGCAATATATGTAAGAATGACCCAATGATAGACAATTCCAACACTTGATTTTTGAGTAGTCTGGTTTTCGTATCTGGCGGTGCATATGAATAGCTTCTATTTGAGGGTCTCTTTCTTCATCACTATCATTTCCTTTCTCAAAACCAATATCTATCTCATGTAGGTGTTTTGCGGGTACTGAAAAATTGATTTGATTTTTGTTTTCACGCAACAGCTTTTCTGCCTTTCTAGCTAAATCTCTTAAATCTTGTAAGTTGCTCACTTCGGAGTTGAAGAGCATAAGTTTAAGGTTGGGGTGTACATTCCTTTTTATTATTTCAATATGAGAACGATCTGCTATAGGATCTCTCATTCGTAAATTCATTGATCCCAATGAAGAATGGAATTCATCGTAACTCTCTTTTAACTGTTGTTTCCTCAAAGATATTTTCATCATGACCTCATGGTCTGATTCTAAATTTCCAAATTCTTTGGTAAATGAATAGCGGAACAGGGCATAATTGGCATCCCTATTTTGCTTCATAAATAAAAAGTAAAATGTTTCAGCTTTTCCACTCAAAAATGTATGAAAGTTGCTAAAAATATATTCTTCGCTACATTGCGTACGTTCTCGGAGTGTATCGATTTTTAAAAAGAAATCAGAAACGCTGCTGGATCCATCATAATTCACTTTCCAGTCTTTTAACTGTACAGAATTATTTCCTGACTGTATGTGATTGCTGAGAGAAGGGATATGAGTGGCCGAAGCTGCGGTGGATTCTGGTTGAGACTGACTATTTGCTATAGTTGATATTGTATCTTTAAGAGCAGTAATTTCAGCTCTATGTTCGTTTGCATTCAATTCCATTATTTGCTGTAAAGAAGCAAAAAATGAGTCCATTTGTATAATCGGTTGGGGCGATACTTGGGACGTGGAGGGTAAAAGGTTACCTACAGATGGGTTTTGTGTGCGATCGTTTGATGTATTATAGCCTTTTCACATTTACTGCGTTTCAGCTGAAACGCCGGCGTTTCGCTCTCTTTCGATGAATTTCGCGAAACACACTTAAATTTCCATACAAAACAAAACGCAGGAATTACGCTGTTTTAGCTGTGGTTTGTTTGAAACCACAGTAAAAATGAGAGAGAGCCCAGTGTTGTACTCCAATAGTAGTTAAAAAAAGGAATAAAATGAAAAAATGTGCATCCCTGTTGAAAGGAAATGTCAGAAAAATGAGGGGAAAAAACAGCTGTTTGTTTGTTTCTTCTAGTTTGTTTTGTTTTGCAAATTTCTCCTTCGATACAATTCCATTGTATTAGTGTAATAATCATTTATTTCTTTATCATGCTTTATCATACAATGATATAAACTCTAATATTCTACAAATTAAATTCATTTTTTGATATTATTTTATCTTTGTTTGTTTGTTTTGTTTACACTCAGTACAGAAAACACAAAAGAGAAATGAGAAATGTCACATGAAACCACAGTAGTTTAAAAAAGCATAATGTGAACACCATGGTTTCAAACGATTTCAAGAGAGCGAAACGCCGGCGTTTCAGCTGAAACGCAGTAAATGTGAAAAGGCTATTAGACATGTTTTCCCTTATGACATTGATTTCAGCTCGAAGTTCATTAGCATTCGATTGCATTTTTTGTTGTAAAGATGTTAGGAAGGGATCTATCTGCAACGAAGTTCCAACCGGATTATGTTGAAGTTGGTCAGTATTATTGGCATTGGAAGCCATACTGGCTGTTGCCTGATTTATATTTGATTCTTGTTCAATATTCGGAGGACCAAAAAGAATATCGGGTGAGGATTGACGTAAAGAAATATTTAGCAAGTCTTCTGTGGAGACAGGAACGACTAATTCTTCGTTGTCTGTATTTTTAACTATAGTGTTGTTTAGTGGCGAGTGTACAACACGGCGAGAAGAAGTAGCTGAGTGATCGGAATAATTTAATTCTCGTACGGTCTTACTATTTACTGGAGTTTTTCCTCGGCCTAAACCAGGTATAGAGGTATTTGAAGAACTTGACCTACCAGAACGTGTGTGCGTAGGCATAATACCAAATTTATAAAAGCTAATAACTGCTCAATAGAGACCAAATTTCCTTTCAATTATCACAACAACAAAAAACTTTTCAATACAAAATAACGTAATAAGTAAATAAGAGGTATGTAAACTAAAATGTAATGCCCGTGAATGGTACGGTGATGCAATCCAATAGTGTTAAGTCTCATTTTTATAAATTAAGTACTTCGGACTTCTATTGGAATAAAAATGTATTGGCATAAAAATCTGTTTTTATACTTATAATAAGGCTAATACATTCTTTGCTTACTAAAGGTCATGCTGAAGTTGATCATTACGAATTTTAAGTTATATTATTTTGTTTACAAATCAAACGCATGCTGCAACAATTAATTAATCTGAATGATTAATGAAATCGGACTTACAAACATTTAATATGTGAGTTTATCACAAAACAAACGTTAACCTTATGGATCTCAAAGAAACTCTTTTTCGAATTTACTACTCTCGGTCTCATAAAGAAAACATTACTTATGCGAAAACCGTGTCTTGAATGACAAGTACAGAATAGAACCTTTCTTCAAAATTATCTAAACTTATATGGTTAAAGGTGCACTTATAAGCACAAAAAAAAAACTCACATGGTTAAGATAATTTTAGTATGTCAGTATTTGTAAGATATTGCTTTTTTTAGGTTTAAACAATCATGGTTTTCTAGCTATATAAGGTTGCTGATCGTTGGGCGCCATCTATGTTACGTGCCGTTGGATCCAACTACAGTAGGTGCAGGGTGGCATGCTGGGTTTACATCGGCTAGCTCTGGCCTGATGGCGTGGTTCTTGCACCACTGTATTTGAAGCACATAATAATAGAAAAGAATCTTCATGCCGTGTAAATTGTCCATCAAAAGAATTCCTTAATCCGAACATTATAAGCATTATAACGGGTTAAAGCAATATCTTTCAAATACTTACATAAAATAGAGACTTGTGACCAGCTGCATTGTCACAATTGAGTTCCCTTCCCATTACGCCTTGGTAATCTTCGCACTCCAGATTTTTCTCTGATTGCCCCTTAACATTACCGATCAGACACTAAGGCATTTCATTTTAGAATACAACCTCTTATATTTAGGAAATTTAGCAATGCATTATAAAATTACACATTATTCACAAAAAAAAATATTAACATAACATGGTACATGAGCTCTTATGACTAAATCACTTATGAGATCTATCGATGATGTATAGAAACTAAGCAATGATAAATGGTATTTAAAACAAACAAAAAACAAGGCGTATGTTCAGTGATTTCATATTTTTCTAATTTCTTTCACTACTTGCTTTCTCTACTTCTTTTTTTTTCTACTGCTTGGTTTTTGTTTTGTTCTAGTCTTACTTGCTATAATTTGGACAGTATAATAGGTTAGTTGTTGTTAGTATATTTTCTTATTCTCTATGTTTGATTTTTTTTTTGTAGTCTTCTTTATGTGATCTTCATTGTCTCTGTGACTTTATAACACAATGAAAAAAAATAAAAATGGAATTTGATGAATTGAACGACACGGTTAAAGAAGACACAAACCAAAACAATAATGTGAGAAGGAGAGATCAGGAACACTCCAGTGAAATCAGTGGAAACAAAGTTATGAATTACAATATTCATTGACTAAATATGTTTTTGGAACTTGTCGTCTCTGACAGAGCAAGAGAGTTCTATTAGCAGTGTTTTAGTTTGTTGGTTTTCTCGTTTATTTTCAGCTACAATAGAATGTGTGTAAGAGTACCTGTATATTGTTGTTTGTTTTGCAAATTTGGAATCACGTTTATTCGCCAACGTGGGGTAGGCACAAAAGTATTATTCGGCAGAATATTATGTGTCCCAACGACAATTTCGGTTTCTATAAGCTGCTGCCAAAATCAATGTTGTTCAATTACAACCCGAAAATGTATTGCCAAACGATGGAGTTTCGTGAATTCCTTTATTTCTTCTCCAGTGAATGTAGTGTTAATCTGAGACGACTGTCAGTGTAATTACAAGGCAAATCCGACTTTATAAATTAAATCAAATTTAATGCTCCGTTCAAAAGACATAAAGATGTCTTTAGTTTAGTGTGGTGGCTTTTTAATAATTTTAGTTTTATCACTTGCACAATTTGATCTTTATACGACGACGTTCACAATGGAAAAGAAATATTAAAACCGGATGCTTTGGTGTGATATCCACGTGAGTCATATATCTGTGACATTGACATTTCGAACTTTCTGATGACACGTCAAGTCATATACATGACTTACCAACCTTCTCTTAGACGTACATATGCAAATTCAAGAAGAAAAGTTTTAAATGCATTGCTACATCACTTATTATAAGACAAAGAAAAATTTAAATAAATCCATAACAACTTCCAAGTTTTGTCCGAAACTATGTCTAGCTATAGCTAAATACAGAATTTGGGCAAGATCGCGTTGGTCATTTTGATAATATTACACGGTTTATAAGGTAGGCGGGATGGTACATTCGTGTAGGAGGTACCAGAAGGGAAGTTTCCAGACTTCCAAGTTTTTGTCCGAAATTTTTCCAGCCATAGCTTTATTAAACAATGAATTTGGGCAAGATCGCGTTGGTCATATTGATAATATTACACGGTTTATAAGGGGCGGTATGGTAAATTTGTATGGGAGTTACCAGAAGGGGAGTTGCCAGACTTTCAAGTTTTTTTCGAAACTTTTTTCCATCCATAGCTTTACTAAATACAGAATTTGGGCAAGATCGCGTTGGTTATTTTGATAATATTTCACGGTATATAAGGGGCTTACTAGAAGGGTAGTTGCCAGACTTCCAGGTTTTTGTCCGAAACTTTTCCGAGTCATACCTTCACTAAATACAGAATTTGGACAAGATCGCGTTGGTCATTTTGATAATATTACACGGTATATAAGGGTGGTAAATTTGTATGAGAGTTACCAGAAGGGGAGTTGCCATACTTCAAGTATTTGTCCAAAACTTTGTCTAGCTATAGCTTTACTAAATGCAAAACTTGGGGAAGATCGTGTTGGGCATATTGATATTATTACACGATTTCCAAAGTAGGCGGGATGGCACATTTGTATGGGAGGTACCAGAAGGGGAGTTTCCAGACTTCCAAGTTTTTGTCCGAAACTTTTTCCAGCAATAGCTTTACTAAACACAGAATTTGGGCAAGATCGCGTTGGTCATATTGATAATATTACACGGTTTATAAGGGGCGGGATGGTAAATTTGTATGGGAGTTACCAGAAAAGTAGTTGCCAGACTTCCAGATTTTTGTCCGAAACTTTTCCCAGCCATAGCTTTACTAAATACAGAATTTGGGCAAGATCTCTTTGGGCATATTGATATAAGTACACGATTTCTAAGGTAGGCGGGATGGTACATTTGAATAGGAGGTACCAGAAGGGGAGTTGTCAGACTTCCAAGTTTTTGTCCAAAACTTTGTCTAGTTATAGCTTTACTAAGTACAGTATTTGGGCAAGATCGCGTTGGTCATATTGATAATATCACACGGTTTAGAAGGAGAGATCAGGAACACTCCAGTGAAATCAGTGGAAACAAAGTTATGAATTACAATATTCATTGACTAAATATGTTTTTGGAACTTGTCGTCTCTGACAGAGCAAGAGAGTTCTATTAGCAGTGTTTTAGTTTGTTGGTTTTCTCGTTTATTTTCAGCTACAATAGAATGTGTGTAAGAGTACCTGTATATTGTTGTTTGTTTTGCAAATTTGGAATCACGTTTATTCGCCAACGTGGGGTAGGCACAAAAGTATTATTCGGCAGAATATTATGTGTCCCAATGACAATTTCGGTTTCTATAAGCTGCTGCCAAAATCAATGTTGTTCAATTACAACCCGAAAATGTATTGCCAAACGATGGAGTTTCGTGAATTCCTTTATTTCTTCTCCAGTGAATGTAGTGTTAATCTGAGACGACTGTCAGTGTAATTACAAGGCAAATCCGACTTTATAAATTAAATCAAATTTAATGCTCCGTTCAAAAGACATAAAGATGTCTTTAGTTTAGTGTGGTGGCTTTTTAATAATTTTAGTTTTATCACTTGCACAATTTGATCTTTATACGACGACGTTCACAATGGAAAAGAAATATTAAAACCGGATGCTTTGGTGTGATATCCACGTGAGTCATATATCTGTGACATTGACATTTCGAAATTTCTGATGACACGTCAAGTCATATACATGACTTACCAACCTTCTCTTAGACGTACATATGCAAATTCAAGAAGAAAAGTTTTAAATGCATTGCTACATCACTTATTATAAGACAAAGAAAAATTTAAATAAATCCATAACAACTTCCAAGTTTTGTCCGAAACTATGTCTAGCTATAGCTAAATACAGAATTTGGGCAAGATCGCGTTGGTCATTTTGATAATATTACACGGTTTATAAGGTAGGCGGGATGGTACATTCGTGTAGGAGGTACCAGAAGGGGAGTTTCCAGACTTCCAAGTTTTTGTCCGAAACTTTTTCCAGCAATAGCTTTACTAAACACAGAATTTGGGCAAGATCGCGTTGGTCATTTTGATAATATTACACGGTTTATAAGGTAGGCGGGATGGTACAGTTGTATGGGAGGTACCAGAAGGGGAGTTGCCAGACTTCCAAGTTTTTGTCCAAAACTTTGTCTAGTTATAGCTTTACTAAGTACAGTATTTGGGCAAGATCGCGTTGGTCATATTGATAATATCACACGGTTTATAAGGGGCGGGATGGTACAGTTGTATGGGAGGTACCAGAAGGGGAGTTGCCAGACTTCCAAGTTTTGTCCGAAACTATGTCTAGCTATAGCTTTACTAAATACAGAATTTGGGCAAGATCGCGTTGGTCATTTTGATAATATTACACGGTTTATAAGGTAGGCGGGATGGTACATTCGTGTAGGAGGTACCAGAAGGGGAGTTGTCAGACTTCCAAGTTTTTGTCCAAAACTTTGTCTAGTTATAGCTTTACTAAGTACAGTATTTGGGCAAGATCGCGTTGGTCATATTGATAATATCACACGGTTTATAAGGGGCGGGATGGTACAGTTGTATGGGAGGTACCAGAAGGGGAGTTGTCAGACTTCCAAGTTTTTGTCCAAAACTTTGTCTAGTTATAGCTTTACTATGTACAGTATTTGGGCAAGATCGCGTTGGTCATATTGATAATATTACACGGTTTATAAGGGGCGGGATGGTAAATTTGTATGGGAGTTACCAGAAAAGTAGTTGCCAGACTTCCAGATTTTTGTCCGAAACTTTTCCCAGCCATAGCTTTACTAAATACAGAATTTGGGCAAGATCGCGTTGGTCATTTTGATAATATTACACGGTTTATAAGGTAGGCGGGATGGTACAGTTGTATGGGAGGTACCAGAAGGAGAGTTGCCAGACTTCCAAGTTTTTGTCCAAACCTTTGTCTAGTTATAGCTTTACTAAGTACAGTATTTGGGCAAGATCGCGTTGGTCATATTGATAATATCACACGGTTTATAAGGGGCGGGATGGTACAGTTGTATGGGAGGTACCTGAAGGGGAGTTGCCAGACTTCCAAGTTTTGTCCGAAACTATGTCTAGCTATAGCTTTACTAAATACAGAATTTGGGCAAGATCGCGTTGGTCATTTTGATAATATCACACGGCGGGATGGTACAGTTGTATGGGAGGTACCAGAAGGGGAGTTGCCAGACTTCCATGTTTTGTCCGAAACTATGTCTAGCTATAGCTTTACTAAATACAGAATTTGGGCAAGATCGCGTTGGTCATTTTGATAATATTACACGGTTTATACGGTAGGCGGGATGGTACATTCGTGTAGGGGGTACCAGAAGGGGAGTTTCCAGACTTCCAAGTTTTTGTCCGAAATTTTTCCAGCCATAGCATTACTAAACAATGAATTTGGGCAAGATCGCGTTGGTCATATTGATAATATTACACGGTTTATAAGAGGCGGTATGGTAAATTTGTATGGGAGTTACCAGAAGGGGAGTTGCCAGACTTTCAAGTTTTTTTCGAAACTTTTTCCATCCATAGCTTTACTAAATACAGAATTTGGGTAAGATCGCGTTGGTTATTTTGATAATATTTCACGGTATATAAGGGGCTTACTAGAAGGGTAGTTGCCAGACTTCCAGGTTTTTGTCCGAAACTTTTCCGAGTCATACCTTCACTAAATACAGAATTTGGACAAGATCGCGTTGGTCATTTTGATAATATTACACGGTATATAAGGGTGGTAAATTTGTATGGGAGTTACCAGAAGGGGAGTTGCCATACTTCAAGTATTTGTCCAAAACTTTGTCTAGCTATAGCTTTACTAAATGCAAAACTTGGGGAAGATCGTGTTGGGCATATTGATATTATTACACGATTTCCAAAGTAGGCGGGATGGCACATTTGTATGGGAGGTACCAGAAGGGGAGTTTCCAGACTTCCAAGTTTTTGTCCGAAACTTTTTCCAGCCATAGCTTTACTAAACACAGAATTTGGGCAAGATCGCGTTGGTAATATTGATAATATTACACGGTTTATAAGGTAGGCGGGATGGTACATTCGTGTATGAGGTACCAGAATGGGAGTTGTCAGACTTCCAAGTTTTTGTCCAAAACTTTGTCTAGTTATAGCTTTACTAAGTACAGTATTTGGGCAAGATCGCGTTGGTCATATTGATAATATCACACGGTTTATAAGGGGCGGGATGGTACAGTTGTATGGGAGGTACCAGAAGGGGAGTTGCCAGACTTCCAAGTTTTGTCCGAAACTATGTCTAGCTATAGCTTTACTAAATACAGAATTTGGGCAAGATCGCGTTGGTCATTTTGATAATATTACACGGTTTATAAGGTAGGCGGGATGGTACATTCGTGTAGGAGGTACCAGAAGGGGAGTTTCCAGACTTCCAAGTTTTTGTCCGAAACTTTTTCCAGCCATAGCTTTACTAAACACAGAATTTGGGCAAGATCGCGTTGGTAATATTGATAATATTACACGGTTTATAAGGGGCGGGATGGTAAATTTGTATGGGAGTTACCAGAAAAGTAGTTGCCAGACTTCCAGATTTTTGTCCGAAACTTTTCCCAGCCATAGCTTTACTAAATACAGAATTTGGGCAAGATCTCTTTGGGAATATTGATATAAGTACACGATTTCTAAGGTAGGCGGGATGGTACATTTGTATCGGAGGTACCAGAAGGGGAGTTGTCAGACTTCCAAGTTTTTGTCCAAAACTTTGTCTAGTTATAGCTTTACTAAGTACAGTATTTGGGCAAGATCGCGTTGGTCATATTGATAATATCACACGGTTTATAAGGGGCGGGATGGTACAGTTGTATGGGAGGTACAAGAAGGGGAGTTGCCAGACTTCCAAGTTTTGTCCGAAACTATGTCTAGCTATAGCTTTACTAAATACAGAATTTGGGCAAGATCGCGTTGGTCATTTTGATAATATTACACGGTTTATAAGGTAGGCGGGATGGTACATTCGTGTAGGAGGTACCAGAAGGGGAGTTTCCAGACTTCCAAGTTTTTGTCCGAAATTTTTCCAGCCATAGCATTACTAAACAATGAATTTGGGCAAGATCGCGTTGGTCATATTGATAATATTACACGGTTTATAAGGGGCGGTATGGTAAATTTGTATGGGAGTTACCAGAACGGGAGTTGCCAGACTTTCAAATTTTTTTTCGAAACTTTTTCCATCCATAGCTTTACTAAATACAGAATTTGGGCAAGATCGCGTGGGTCATTTTGATAATATTACACGGTATATAAGGGGCGGGATGGTACATTTGTATGGGAGTTACTAAAAGGGTAGTTGCCAGACTTCCAGGTTTTTGTCCGAAACTTTTCCGAGTCATACCTTCACTAAATACAGAATTTGGACAAATCAATAACATGTGCCGATCACGATCGGCATTTCGTCGTATAAAACACGAACACTGATAGAAATAATTACAGAGTGGAGAGTGAAAGACTGTGAAATTCAGTAGCTAATCAGCTTTCAAAGAAGAAGGTGTGTGGTAATTTTTTCGTTGGTTATTACTCGTACCACAATACAACAACAATTTGAGTTTCGCTATGACTGACCACGACGTAAGTATTTTTTTCTTATGAGATAAAAAATACCTTCATTAGGGCGCCTTACAAAAATTGTGTTACCTTGCATATGTGTATGTATTTAAACAGGATTCAATAAACGATTCTACTGACGCAGATGAATGAAATGATGGTAAATTTGTATGGGAGTTACCTGAAGGGGAGTTGCCAGACTTCCAAGTTTTTTTCGAAACTTTTTCCATCCATAGCTTTACTAAATACAGAATTTGGGCAAGATCGCGTTGGTCGTTTTGATATTATTACATGTTATCTAAGGTAGGCGGATTGGTACATTTGTATAGGAGGTACCAGAAGAGGAGTTGCCAGACTTCCATGTTTTTGTCCAAAACTTTGTCTGGATATAGATTTACTAAATGCAAAACTTGGGGAAGACCGAGTTGGTCATATTGATATTATTACACGATTTCTAAGAGGCCGGGATGGTATATTTGTATAAGAGGTACCAGAAGGGGAGTTGCCATACTTCAAGTATTTGTCCAAAACTTTGTCTAGCTATAGCTTTACTAAATGCAAAACTTGGGGAAGATCGCGTTGGGCATATTGATATTATTACAAGATTTCTAAAGTAGGCGGGATGGCACATTTGTATGGGAGGTACCAGAAGGGGAGTTTCCAGACTTCCAAGTTTTTGTCCGAAACTTTTTCCAGCCATAGCTTTACTAAACACAGAATTTGGGCAAGATCGCGTTGGTCATATTGATAATATTACACGGTTTATAAGGGGCGGGATGGTAAATTTGTATGGGAGTTACCAGAAAAGTAGTTGCCAGACTTCCAGATTTTTGTCCGAAACTTTTCCCAGCCATAGCTTTACTAAATACAGAATTTGGGCAAGATCTCTTTGGGCATATTGATATAAGTACACGATTTCTAAGGTAGGCGGGATGGTACATTTGTATAGGAGGTACCAGAAGGGGAGTTGTCAGACTTCCAAGTTTTTGTCCAAAACTTTGTCTAGTTATAGCTTTACTAAGTACAGTATTTGGGCAAGATCGCGTTGGTCATATTGATAATATCACACGGTTTATAAGGGGCGGGATGGTACAGTTGTATGGGAGGTACCAGAAGGGGAGTTGCCAGACTTCCAAGTTTTGTCCGAAACTATGTCTAGCTATAGCTTTACTAAATACAGAATTTGGGCAAGATCGCGTTGGTCATTTTGATAATATTACACGGTTTATGGTAGGCGGGATGGTACATTCGTGTAGGAAGTACCAGAAGGGGAGTTTCCAGACTTCCAAGTTTTTGTCCGAAATTTTTCCAGCCATAGCTTTACTAAACAATGAATTTGGGCAAGATCGCGTTGGTCATATTGATAATATTACACGGTTTATAAGGGGCGGTATGGTAAATTTGTATGGGAGTTACCAGTAGGAGATTTGCCAGACTTTCAAGTTTTTTGTCGAAACTTTTTCCATCCATAGCTTTAATAAATACAGAATTTGGGCAAGATCGCGTGGGTAATTTTGATAATATTACACGGTATATAAGGGGCGGGATGGTACATTTGTATTGGAGTTACTAGAAGTGTAGTTGCCAGACTTCCAGGTTTTTGTCCGAAACTTTTCCGAGTCATACCTTCACTAAATACAGAATATGGACAAGATCGCGTTGGTCGTTTTGATAATATTACACGGTATATAAGGGGCGGGATGGTACATTTGTATGGGAGGTACCAGAAGGGTTGTTTCCAGACTACCAAGTTTTTGTCCGAAACTTTTTCCAGCCATAGCTTTACTAAACAAAGAATTTGGGCAAGATCTCTTTGGGCATATTGATATAAGTACACGATTTCTAAGGTAGGCGGGATGGTACATTTGTATAGGAGGTACCAGAAGGGGAGTTGTCAGACTTCCAAGTTTTGTCCAAAACTTTGTCTAGTTATAGCTTTACTAAGTACAGTATTTGGGCAAGATCGCGTTGGTCATATTGATAATATCACACGGTTTATAAGGGGCGGGATGGTACATTTGAATAGGAGGTACCAGAAGGGGAGTTGCCAGACTTCCAAGTTTTGTCCGAAACTATGTCTAGCTATAGCTTTACTAAATACAGAATTTGGGCAAGATCGCGTTGGTCATTTTGATAATATTACACGGTTTATAAGGTAGGCAGGATGGTACATTCGTGTAGGAGGTACCAGAAGGGGAGTTTCCAGACTTCCAAGTTTTTGTCCGAAATTTTTCCAGCCATAGCTTTACTAAACAATGAATTTGGACAAGATCGCGTTGGTCATATTGATAATATTACACGGTTTATAAGGTAGGCGGGATGGTACATTCGTGTAGGAGGTACCAGAAGGGGAGTTTCCAGACTTCCAAGTTTTTGTCCGAAATTTTTCCAGCCATAGCTTTACTAAACAATGAATTTGGGCAAGATCGCGTTGGTCATATTGATAATATTAACGGTTTATAAGGGGCGGTATGGTAAATTTGTATGGGAGTTACCAGAAGGGTAGTTGCCAGACTTCCAGGTTTTTGTCCGAAACTTTTCCGAGTCATACCTTCACTAAATACAGAATTTGGACAAGATCGCGTTGGTCATTTTGATAATATTACACGGTATATAAGGGTGGTAAATTTGTATGGGAGTTACCAGAAGCGGAGTTGCCAGACTTCCAAGTTTTTGTTCGAAAATTTTTCCATCCATAGCTTTACTAAATACAGAATATGGGCAAGATCGCGTTGGTCATTTTGATAATATTACACGGTATATAAGGGGCGGGATGGTACATTTTTATGGGAGTTACTAGAAGGGTAGTTGCCAGACTTCCAGGTTTTCGTCCGAAACTTTTCCCAGCCATAGCTTTACTAAATACAGAATTTGGCCAAGATCGCTTTGGTAATTTTGATATTATTACATGTTATCTAAGGTAGGCGGGATGGCACATTTGTATAGGAGGTACCAGAAGAGGAGTTGCCAGACTTCCATGTTTTTGTTCAAAACTTTGTCTGGCTATAGATTTACTAAATGCAAAACTTGGGGAAGACCGAGTTGGTCATATTGATATTATTACACGATTTCTAAGAGGCCGGGATGGTATATTTGTATAAGAGGTACCAGAAGGGGAGTTGCCATACTTCAAGTATTTGTCCAAAACTTTGTCTAGCTATAGCTTTACTAAATGCAAAACTTGGGGAAGATCGCGTTGGGCATATTGATATTATTACAAGATTTCTAAAGTAGGCGGGATGGCACATTTGTATGGGAGGTACAAGAAGGGGAGTTTCCAGACTTCCAAGTTTTTGTCCGAAACTTTTTCCAGCCATAGCTTTACTAAACACAGAATTTGGGCAAGATCGCGTTGGTCATATTGATAATATTACACGGTTTATAAGGGGCGGGATGGTAAATTTGTATGGGAGTTACCAGAAAAGTAGTTGCCAGACTTCCAGATTTTTGTCCGAAACTTTTCGCAGCCATAGCTTTACTAAATACAGAATTTGGGCAAGATCTCTTTGGGCATATTGATATAAGTACACGATTTCTAAGGTAGGCGGGATGGTACATTTGTATAGGAGGTACCAGAAGGGGAGTTGTCAGACTTCCAAGTTTTTGTCCAAAACTTTGTCTAGTTATAGCTTTACTAAGTACAGTATTTGGGCAAGATCGCGTTGGTCATATTGATAATATCACACGGTTTATAAGGGGCGGGATGGTACAGTTGTATGGGAGGTACCAGAAGGGGAGTTGCCAGACTTCCAAGTTTTGTCCGAAACTATGTCTAGCTATAGCTTTACTAAATACAGAATTTGGGCAAGATCGCGTTGGTCATTTTGATAATATTACACGGTTTATGGTAGGCGGGATGGTACATTCGTGTAGGAGGTACCAGAAGGGGAGTTTCCAGACTTCCAAGTTTTTGTCCGAAATTTTTCCAGCCATAGCTTTACTAAACAATGAATTTGGGCAAGATCGCGTTGGTCATATTGATAATATTACACGGTTTATAAGGGGCGGTATGGTAAATTTGTATGGGAGTTACCAGTAGGAGATTTGCCAGACTTTCAAGTTTTTTGTCGAAACTTTTTCCATCCATAGCTTTAATAAATACAGAATTTGGGCAAGATCGCGTGGGTAATTTTGATAATATTACACGGTATATAAGGGGCGGGATGGTACATTTGTATTGGAGTTACTAGAAGTGTAGTTGCCAGACTTCCAGGTTTTTGTCCGAAACTTTTCCGAGTCATACCTTCACTAAATACAGAATTTGGACAAGATCGCGTTGGTCATTTTGATAATATTACACGGTTTATAAGGGGCGGTATGGTAAATTTGTATGGGAGTTACCAGAAGGGGAGTTGCCAGACTTTCAAGTTTTTTTCGAAACTTTTTTCCATCCATAGCTTTACTAAATACAGAATTTGGACAAGATCGCGTTGGTTATTTTGATAATATTTCACGGTATATAAGGGGCTTACTAGAAGGGTAGTTGCCAGACTTCCAGGTTTTTGTCCGAAACTTTTCCGAGTCATACCTTCACTAAATACAGAATTTGGACAAGATCGCGTTGGTCATTTTGATAATATTACACGGTATATAAGGGTGGTAAATTTGTATGAGAGTTACCAGAAGGGGAGTTGCCATACTTCAAGTATTTGTCCAAAACTTTGTCTAGCTATAGCTTTACTAAATGCAAAACTTGGGGAAGATCGTGTTGGGCATATTGATATTATTACACGATTTCCAAAGTAGGCGGGATGGCACATTTGTATGGGAGGTACCAGAAGGGGAGTTTCCAGACTTCCAAGTTTTTGTCCGAAACTTTTTCCAGCAATAGCTTTACTAAACACAGAATTTGGGCAAGATCGCGTTGGTCATATTGATAATATTACACGGTTTATAAGGGGCGGGATGGTAAATTTGTATGGGAGTTACCAGAAAAGTAGTTGCCAGACTTCCAGATTTTTGTCCGAAACTTTTCCCAGCCATAGCTTTACTAAATACAGAATTTGGGCAAGATCTCTTTGGGCATATTGATATAAGTACACGATTTCTAAGGTAGGCGGGATGGTACATTTGAATAGGAGGTACCAGAAGGGGAGTTGTCAGACTTCCAAGTTTTTGTCCAAAACTTTGTCTAGTTATAGCTTTACTAAGTACAGTATTTGGGCAAGATCGCGTTGGTCATATTGATAATATCACACGGTTTAGAAGGAGAGATCAGGAACACTCCAGTGAAATCAGTGGAAACAAAGTTATGAATTACAATATTCATTGACTAAATATGTTTTTGGAACTTGTCGTCTCTGACAGAGCAAGAGAGTTCTATTAGCAGTGTTTTAGTTTGTTGGTTTTCTCGTTTATTTTCAGCTACAATAGAATGTGTGTAAGAGTACCTGTATATTGTTGTTTGTTTTGCAAATTTGGAATCACGTTTATTCGCCAACGTGGGGTAGGCACAAAAGTATTATTCGGCAGAATATTATGTGTCCCAATGACAATTTCGGTTTCTATAAGCTGCTGCCAAAATCAATGTTGTTCAATTACAACCCGAAAATGTATTGCCAAACGATGGAGTTTCGTGAATTCCTTTATTTCTTCTCCAGTGAATGTAGTGTTAATCTGAGACGACTGTCAGTGTAATTACAAGGCAAATCCGACTTTATAAATTAAATCAAATTTAATGCTCCGTTCAAAAGACATAAAGATGTCTTTAGTTTAGTGTGGTGGCTTTTTAATAATTTTAGTTTTATCACTTGCACAATTTGATCTTTATACGACGACGTTCACAATGGAAAAGAAATATTAAAACCGGATGCTTTGGTGTGATATCCACGTGAGTCATATATCTGTGACATTGACATTTCGAAATTTCTGATGACACGTCATGTCATATACATGACTTACCAACCTTCTCTTAGACGTACATATGCAAATTCAAGAAGAAAAGTTTTAAATGCATTGCTACATCACTTATTATAAGACAAAGAAAAATTTAAATAAATCCATAACAACTTCCAAGTTTTGTCCGAAACTATGTCTAGCTATAGCTAAATACAGAATTTGGGCAAGATCGCGTTGGTCATTTTGATAATATTACACGGTTTATAAGGTAGGCGGGATGGTACATTCGTGTAGGAGGTACCAGAAGGGGAGTTTCCAGACTTCCAAGTTTTTGTCCGAAACTTTTTCCAGCAATAGCTTTACTAAACACAGAATTTGGGCAAGATCGCGTTGGTCATTTTGATAATATTACACGGTTTATAAGGTAGGCGGGATGGTACAGTTGTATGGGAGGTACCAGAAGGGGAGTTGCCAGACTTCCAAGTTTTTGTCCAAAACTTTGTCTAGTTATAGCTTTACTAAGTACAGTATTTGGGCAAGATCGCGTTGGTCATATTGATAATATCACACGGTTTATAAGGGGCGGGATGGTACAGTTGTATGGGAGGTACCAGAAGGGGAGTTGCCAGACTTCCAAGTTTTGTCCGAAACTATGTCTAGCTATAGCTTTACTAAATACAGAATTTGGGCAAGATCGCGTTGGTCATTTTGATAATATTACACGGTTTATAAGGTAGGCGGGATGGTACATTCGTGTAGGAGGTACCAGAAGGGGAGTTGTCAGACTTCCAAGTTTTTGTCCAAAACTTTGTCTAGTTATAGCTTTACTAAGTACAGTATTTGGGCAAGATCGCGTTGGTCATATTGATAATATCACACGGTTTATAAGGGGCGGGATGGTACAGTTGTATGGGAGGTACCAGAAGGGGAGTTGTCAGACTTCCAAGTTTTTGTCCAAAACTTTGTCTAGTTATAGCTTTACTATGTACAGTATTTGGGCAAGATCGCGTTGGTCATATTGATAATATTACACGGTTTATAAGGGGCGGGATGGTAAATTTGTATGGGAGTTACCAGAAAAGTAGTTGCCAGACTTCCAGATTTTTGTCCGAAACTTTTCCCAGCCATAGCTTTACTAAATACAGAATTTGGGCAAGATCGCGTTGGTCATTTTGATAATATTACACGGTTTATAAGGTAGGCGGGATGGTACAGTTGTATGGGAGGTACCAGAAGGGGAGTTGCCAGACTTCCAAGTTTTTGTCCAAACCTTTGTCTAGTTATAGCTTTACTAAGTACAGTATTTGGGCAAGATCGCGTTGGTCATATTGATAATATCACACGGTTTATAAGGGGCGGGATGGTACAGTTGTATGGGAGGTACCTGAAGGGGAGTTGCCAGACTTCCAAGTTTTGTCCGAAACTATGTCTAGCTATAGCTTTACTAAATACAGAATTTGGGCAAGATCGCGTTGGTCATTTTGATAATATCACACGGCGGGATGGTACAGTTGTATGGGAGGTACCAGAAGGGGAGTTGCCAGACTTCCAAGTTTTGTCCGAAACTATGTCTAGCTATAGCTTTACTAAATACAGAATTTGGGCAAGATCGCGTTGGTCATTTTGATAATATTACACGGTTTATACGGTAGGCGGGATGGTACATTCGTGTAGGGGGTACCAGAAGGGGAGTTTCCAGACTTCCAAGTTTTTGTCCGAAATTTTTCCAGCCATAGCATTACTAAACAATGAATTTGGGCAAGATCGCGTTGGTCATATTGATAATATTACACGGTTTATAAGAGGCGGTATGGTAAATTTGTATGGGAGTTACCAGAAGGGGAGTTGCCAGACTTTCAAGTTTTTTTCGAAACTTTTTCCATCCATAGCTTTACTAAATACAGAATTTGGGTAAGATCGCGTTGGTTATTTTGATAATATTTCACGGTATATAAGGGGCTTACTAGAAGGGTAGTTGCCAGACTTCCAGGTTTTTGTCCGAAACTTTTCCGAGTCATACCTTCACTAAATACAGAATTTGGACAAGATCGCGTTGGTCATTTTGATAATATTACACGGTATATAAGGGTGGTAAATTTGTATGGGAGTTACCAGAAGGGGAGTTGCCATACTTCAAGTATTTGTCCAAAACTTTGTCTAGCTATAGCTTTACTAAATGCAAAACTTGGGGAAGATCGTGTTGGGCATATTGATATTATTACACGATTTCCAAAGTAGGCGGGATGGCACATTTGTATGGGAGGTACCAGAAGGGGAGTTTCCAGACTTCCAAGTTTTTGTCCGAAACTTTTTCCAGCCATAGCTTTACTAAACACAGAATTTGGGCAAGATCGCGTTGGTAATATTGATAATATTACACGGTTTATAAGGTAGGCGGGATGGTACATTCGTGTATGAGGTACCAGAATGGGAGTTGTCAGACTTCCAAGTTTTTGTCCAAAACTTTGTCTAGTTATAGCTTTACTAAGTACAGTATTTGGGCAAGATCGCGTTGGTCATATTGATAATATCACACGGTTTATAAGGGGCGGGATGGTACAGTTGTATGGGAGGTACCAGAAGGGGAGTTGCCAGACTTCCAAGTTTTGTCCGAAACTATGTCTAGCTATAGCTTTACTAAATACAGAATTTGGGCAAGATCGCGTTGGTCATTTTGATAATATTACACGGTTTATAAGGTAGGCGGGATGGTACATTCGTGTAGGAGGTACCAGAAGGGGAGTTTCCAGACTTCCAAGTTTTTGTCCGAAACTTTTTCCAGCCATAGCTTTACTAAACACAGAATTTGGGCAAGATCGCGTTGGTAATATTGATAATATTACACGGTTTATAAGGGGCGGGATGGTAAATTTGTATGGGAGTTACCAGAAAAGTAGTTGCCAGACTTCCAGATTTTTGTCCGAAACTTTTCCCAGCCATAGCTTTACTAAATACAGAATTTGGGCAAGATCTCTTTGGGAATATTGATATAAGTACACGATTTCTAAGGTAGGCGGGATGGTACATTTGTATCGGAGGTACCAGAAGGGGAGTTGTCAGACTTCCAAGTTTTTGTCCAAAACTTTGTCTAGTTATAGCTTTACTAAGTACAGTATTTGGGCAAGATCGCGTTGGTCATATTGATAATATCACACGGTTTATAAGGGGCGGGATGGTACAGTTGTATGGGAGGTACCAGAAGGGGAGTTGCCAGACTTCCAAGTTTTGTCCGAAACTATGTCTAGCTATAGCTTTACTAAATACAGAATTTGGGCAAGATCGCGTTGGTCATTTTGATAATATTACACGGTTTATAAGGTAGGCGGGATGGTACATTCGTGTAGGAGGTACCAGAAGGGGAGTTTCCAGACTTCCAAGTTTTTGTCCGAAATTTTTCCAGCCATAGCATTACTAAACAATGAATTTGGGCAAGATCGCGTTGGTCATATTGATAATATTACACGGTTTATAAGGGGCGGTATGGTAAATTTGTATGGGAGTTACCAGAACGGGAGTTGCCAGACTTTCAAATTTTTTTTCGAAACTTTTTCCATCCATAGCTTTACTAAATACAGAATTTGGGCAAGATCGCGTGGGTCATTTTGATAATATTACACGGTATATAAGGGGCGGGATGGTACATTTGTATGGGAGTTACTAAAAGGGTAGTTGCCAGACTTCCAGGTTTTTGTCCGAAACTTTTCCGAGTCATACCTTCACTAAATACAGAATTTGGACAAATCAATAACATGTGCCGATCACGATCGGCATTTCGTCGTATAAAACACGAACACTGATAGAAATAATTACAGAGTGGAGAGTGAAAGACTGTGAAATTCAGTAGCTAATCAGCTTTCAAAGAAGAAGGTGTGTGGTAATTTTTTCGTTGGTTATTACTCGTACCACAATACAACAACAATTTGAGTTTCGCTATGACTGACCACGACGTAAGTATTTTTTTCTTATGAGATAAAAAATACCTTCATTAGGGCGCCTTACAAAAATTGTGTTACCTTGCATATGTGTATGTATTTAAACAGGATTCAATAAACGATTCTACTGACGCAGATGAATGAAATGATGGTAAATTTGTATGGGAGTTACCTGAAGGGGAGTTGCCAGACTTCCAAGTTTTTTTCGAAACTTTTTCCATCCATAGCTTTACTAAATACAGAATTTGGGCAAGATCGCGTTGGTCGTTTTGATATTATTACATGTTATCTAAGGTAGGCGGATTGGTACATTTGTATAGGAGGTACCAGAAGAGGAGTTGCCAGACTTCCATGTTTTTGTCCAAAACTTTGTCTGGATATAGATTTACTAAATGCAAAACTTGGGGAAGACCGAGTTGGTCATATTGATATTATTACACGATTTCTAAGAGGCCGGGATGGTATATTTGTATAAGAGGTACCAGAAGGGGAGTTGCCATACTTCAAGTATTTGTCCAAAACTTTGTCTAGCTATAGCTTTACTAAATGCAAAACTTGGGGAAGATCGCGTTGGGCATATTGATATTATTACAAGATTTCTAAAGTAGGCGGGATGGCACATTTGTATGGGAGGTACCAGAAGGGGAGTTTCCAGACTTCCAAGTTTTTGTCCGAAACTTTTTCCAGCCATAGCTTTACTAAACACAGAATTTGGGCAAGATCGCGTTGGTCATATTGATAATATTACACGGTTTATAAGGGGCGGGATGGTAAATTTGTATGGGAGTTACCAGAAAAGTAGTTGCCAGACTTCCAGATTTTTGTCCGAAACTTTTCCCAGCCATAGCTTTACTAAATACAGAATTTGGGCAAGATCTCTTTGGGCATATTGATATAAGTACACGATTTCTAAGGTAGGCGGGATGGTACATTTGTATAGGAGGTACCAGAAGGGGAGTTGTCAGACTTCCAAGTTTTTGTCCAAAACTTTGTCTAGTTATAGCTTTACTAAGTACAGTATTTGGGCAAGATCGCGTTGGTCATATTGATAATATCACACGGTTTATAAGGGGCGGGATGGTACAGTTGTATGGGAGGTACCAGAAGGGGAGTTGCCAGACTTCCAAGTTTTGTCCGAAACTATGTCTAGCTATAGCTTTACTAAATACAGAATTTGGGCAAGATCGCGTTGGTCATTTTGATAATATTACACGGTTTATGGTAGGCGGGATGGTACATTCGTGTAGGAAGTACCAGAAGGGGAGTTTCCAGACTTCCAAGTTTTTGTCCGAAATTTTTCCAGCCATAGCTTTACTAAACAATGAATTTGGGCAAGATCGCGTTGGTCATATTGATAATATTACACGGTTTATAAGGGGCGGTATGGTAAATTTGTATGGGAGTTACCAGTAGGAGATTTGCCAGACTTTCAAGTTTTTTGTCGAAACTTTTTCCATCCATAGCTTTAATAAATACAGAATTTGGGCAAGATCGCGTGGGTAATTTTGATAATATTACACGGTATATAAGGGGCGGGATGGTACATTTGTATTGGAGTTACTAGAAGTGTAGTTGCCAGACTTCCAGGTTTTTGTCCGAAACTTTTCCGAGTCATACCTTCACTAAATACAGAATATGGACAAGATCGCGTTGGTCGTTTTGATAATATTACACGGTATATAAGGGGCGGGATGGTACATTTGTATGGGAGGTACCAGAAGGATTGTTTCCAGACTTCCAAGTTTTTGTCCGAAACTTTTTCCAGCCATAGCTTTACTAAACAAAGAATTTGGGCAAGATCTCTTTGGGCATATTGATATAAGTACACGATTTCTAAGGTAGGCGGGATGGTACATTTGTATAGGAGGTACCAGAAGGGGAGTTGTCAGACTTCCAAGTTTTGTCCAAAACTTTGTCTAGTTATAGCTTTACTAAGTACAGTATTTGGGCAAGATCGCGTTGGTCATATTGATAATATCACACGGTTTATAAGGGGCGGGATGGTACATTTGAATAGGAGGTACCAGAAGGGGAGTTGCCAGACTTCCAAGTTTTGTCCGAAACTATGTCTAGCTATAGCTTTACTAAATACAGAATTTGGGCAAGATCGCGTTGGTCATTTTGATAATATTACACGGTTTATAAGGTAGGCAGGATGGTACATTCGTGTAGGAGGTACCAGAAGGGGAGTTTCCAGACTTCCAAGTTTTTGTCCGAAATTTTTCCAGCCATAGCTTTACTAAACAATGAATTTGGACAAGATCGCGTTGGTCATATTGATAATATTACACGGTTTATAAGGTAGGCGGGATGGTACATTCGTGTAGGAGGTACCAGAAGGGGAGTTTCCAGACTTCCAAGTTTTTGTCCGAAATTTTTCCAGCCATAGCTTTACTAAACAATGAATTTGGGCAAGATCGCGTTGGTCATATTGATAATATTAACGGTTTATAAGGGGCGGTATGGTAAATTTGTATGGGAGTTACCAGAAGGGTAGTTGCCAGACTTCCAGGTTTTTGTCCGAAACTTTTCCGAGTCATACCTTCACTAAATACAGAATTTGGACAAGATCGCGTTGGTCATTTTGATAATATTACACGGTATATAAGGGTGGTAAATTTGTATGGGAGTTACCAGAAGCGGAGTTGCCAGACTTCCAAGTTTTTGTTCGAAAATTTTTCCATCCATAGCTTTACTAAATACAGAATATGGGCAAGATCGCGTTGGTCATTTTGATAATATTACACGGTATATAAGGGGCGGGATGGTACATTTTTATGGGAGTTACTAGAAGGGTAGTTGCCAGACTTCCAGGTTTTCGTCCGAAACTTTTCCCAGCCATAGCTTTACTAAATACAGAATTTGGCCAAGATCGCTTTGGTAATTTTGATATTATTACATGTTATCTAAGGTAGGCGGGATGGCACATTTGTATAGGAGGTACCAGAAGAGGAGTTGCCAGACTTCCATGTTTTTGTTCAAAACTTTGTCTGGCTATAGATTTACTAAATGCAAAACTTGGGGAAGACCGAGTTGGTCATATTGATATTATTACACGATTTCTAAGAGGCCGGGATGGTATATTTGTATAAGAGGTACCAGAAGGGGAGTTGCCATACTTCAAGTATTTGTCCAAAACTTTGTCTAGCTATAGCTTTACTAAATGCAAAACTTGGGGAAGATCGCGTTGGGCATATTGATATTATTACAAGATTTCTAAAGTAGGCGGGATGGCACATTTGTATGGGAGGTACAAGAAGGGGAGTTTCCAGACTTCCAAGTTTTTGTCCGAAACTTTTTCCAGCCATAGCTTTACTAAACACAGAATTTGGGCAAGATCGCGTTGGTCATATTGATAATATTACACGGTTTATAAGGGGCGGGATGGTAAATTTGTATGGGAGTTACCAGAAAAGTAGTTGCCAGACTTCCAGATTTTTGTCCGAAACTTTTCGCAGCCATAGCTTTACTAAATACAGAATTTGGGCAAGATCTCTTTGGGCATATTGATATAAGTACACGATTTCTAAGGTAGGCGGGATGGTACATTTGTATAGGAGGTACCAGAAGGGGAGTTGTCAGACTTCCAAGTTTTTGTCCAAAACTTTGTCTAGTTATAGCTTTACTAAGTACAGTATTTGGGCAAGATCGCGTTGGTCATATTGATAATATCACACGGTTTATAAGGGGCGGGATGGTACAGTTGTATGGGAGGTACCAGAAGGGGAGTTGCCAGACTTCCAAGTTTTGTCCGAAACTATGTCTAGCTATAGCTTTACTAAATACAGAATTTGGGCAAGATCGCGTTGGTCATTTTGATAATATTACACGGTTTATGGTAGGCGGGATGGTACATTCGTGTAGGAGGTACCAGAAGGGGAGTTTCCAGACTTCCAAGTTTTTGTCCGAAATTTTTCCAGCCATAGCTTTACTAAACAATGAATTTGGGCAAGATCGCGTTGGTCATATTGATAATATTACACGGTTTATAAGGGGCGGTATGGTAAATTTGTATGGGAGTTACCAGTAGGAGATTTGCCAGACTTTCAAGTTTTTTGTCGAAACTTTTTCCATCCATAGCTTTAATAAATACAGAATTTGGGCAAGATCGCGTGGGTAATTTTGATAATATTACACGGTATATAAGGGGCGGGATGGTACATTTGTATTGGAGTTACTAGAAGTGTAGTTGCCAGACTTCCAGGTTTTTGTCCGAAACTTTTCCGAGTCATACCTTCACTAAATACAGAATTTGGACAAGATCGCGTTGGTCGTTTTGATAATATTACACGGTATATAAGGGGCGGGATGGTACATTTGTATGGGAGGTACCAGAAGGGGAGTTTCCAGACTTCCAAGTTTTTGTCCGAAACTTTTTCCAGCCATAGCTTTACTAAACAAAGAATTTGGGCAAGATCTCTTTGGGCATATTGATATAAGTACACGATTTCTAAGGTAGGCGGGATGGTACATTTGTATAGGAGGTACCAGAAGGGGAGTTGTCAGACTTCCAAGTTTTGTCCAAAACTTTGTCTAGTTATAGCTTTACTAAGTACAGTATTTGGGCAAGATCGCGTTGGTCATATTGATAATATCACACGGTTTATAAGGGGCGGGATGGTACAGTTGTATGGGAGGTACCAGAAGGGGAGTTGCCAGACTTCCAAGTTTTGTCCGAAACTATGTCTAGCTATAGCTTTACTAAATACAGAATTTGGGCAATATCGCGTTGGTCATTTTGATAATATTACACGGTTTATAAGGTAGGCAGGATGGTACATTCGTGTAGGAGGTACCAGAAGGGGAGTTTCCAGACTTCCAAGTTTTTGTCCGAAATTTTTCCAGCCATAGCTTTACTAAACAATGAATTTGGGCAAGATCGCGTTGGTCATATTGATAATATTACACGGTTTATAAGGTAGGCGGGATGGTACATTCGTGTAGGAGGTACCAGAAGGGGAGTTTCCAGACTTCCAAGTTTTTGTCCGAAATTTTTCCAGCCATAGCTTTACTAAACAATGAATTTGGGCAAGATCGCGTTGGTCATATTGATAATATTAACGGTTTATAAGGGGCGGTATGGTAAATTTGTATGGGAGTTACCAGAAGGGTAGTTGCCAGACTTCCAGGTTTTTGTCCGAAACTTTTCCGAGTCATACCTTCACTAAATACAGAATTTGGACAAGATCGCGTTGGTCATTTTGATAATATTACACGGTATATAAGGGTGGTAAATTTGTATGGGAGTTACCAGAAGCGGAGTTGCCAGACTTCCAAGTTTTTGTTCGAAAATTTTTCCATCCATAGCTTTACTAAATACAGAATATGGGCAAGATCGCGTTGGTCATTTTGATAATATTACACGGTATATAAGGGGCGGGATGGTACATTTTTATGGGAGTTACTAGAAGGGTAGTTGCCAGACTTCCAGGTTTTCGTCCGAAACTTTTCCCAGCCATAGCTTTACTAAATACAGAATTTGGCCAAGATCGCTTTGGTAATTTTGATATTATTACATGTTATCTAAGGTAGGCGGGATGGCACATTTGTATAGGAGGTACCAGAAGAGGAGTTGCCAGACTTCCATGTTTTTGTTCAAAACTTTGTCTGGCTATAGATTTACTAAATGCAAAACTTGGGGAAGACCGAGTTGGTCATATTGATATTATTACACGATTTCTAAGAGGCCGGGATGGTATATTTGTATAAGAGGTAGCAGAAGGGGAGTTGCCATTCTTCCAAGTATTTGTCCAAAACTTTGTCTAGTCATAGCTTTACTAAACATCGAATTTGTGCAAGATCGCGTTGGTCATATTGATAATATTACACGGTTTATAAGGGGCTGGATGGTAAATTTGTATGGGAGTTACCAGAAGGGGAGTTGCCAGACTTCCAAGTTTTTTTCGAAACTTTTTCCATCCATAGCTTTACTAAATACAGAATTTGAGCAAGATCGCGTTGGTCATTTTGATATTATTACATGTTATCTAAGGTAGGCGGATTGGTACATTTGTATAGGAGGTACCGAAGGGGATTTTCCAGACATCAAAGCTTTTGTCCAAAACTTTGACTAGCCATAGATTTACTAAATACAAAATGTGGGCAAGATCGCGTTGGACATATTGGTAGTTCTACGCGATTACTAATGTAGGCGGGATGGTAGATTTGTATGGGAGGTACCAGAAGGGTTGTTGCTAGACTTCCAAGTTTTTGTCCAATACTTTGACAAGCCATAGATTTACTAAATACAAAATGTGGGCAACATCGCGTTGGACATATTGGTAGTTCTACGCGATTACTAATGTAGGTGGGATGGTAGATTTGTATGGGAGGTACCAGAAGGGGTGTTGCTAGACTTCCAAGTTGTTGTCCAATACTTTGACTAGCCATGGATTTACTAAATGCAAAATGTGGGCAAGATCGCGTTGGACATATTGGTAGTTCTACGCGATTAATAAAGTAGGCAGGATGGTACATTTGTATGGGAGTTACTAGAAGGGTAGTAGCCAGACTTCCAGGTTTTTGTCCGAAACGTTTCCCAGCCATAGCTTTACTAAATACAGAATTTGGGCAAGATCTCGTTGGTCATTTTGATAATATTACACGGTATATAAGGGGCGGGATGGTAAATTTGTATGGGAGTTACCAGAAGGGGAGTTTCCAGACTTCCAAGTTTTTTCGAAACTTTTTCCATCCATAGCTTTACTAAATACAGAATTTGGGCAAGATCTCTTTGGGCATATTGATATAAGTACACGATTTGTAAAGTAGGTTTCCAGACTTCCAAGTTTTTGTAGGAAATTTTGTCTAGCTATAGCTTTACTAAATACTAAATTTGGGCAAGATCGCGTTGGTCATTTTGATAATATTACACGGTTTATAAGGTAGGCGGGATGGTACATTCGTATAGGAGGTACCAGAAGGGGAGTTTCCAGACTTCCAAGTGGCGGGATGGTACAAGATCGCGTTGGTCATTTTGATAATATTACACGGTATCTAAGGGGCGGGATGGTAAATTTGAATGGGAGTTACCAGAAGGGGAGTTGCCAGACTTCCAAGTTTGTACGGACGAAATATGTAAAGACGACCCGCACGGATGAATGTTTGTAAGACACTCACTCATTGAGTACTTGTTAGATACTGATTTTTATTTATGAATATTTCCTTAATCTACCATACATTTTCTTAAACTAAACTAATCCTAAAGAAGGAACGAGAACGCGATAGACGCATGCGTGGGGTTGTTTTGTCAACCCACGCACGCATAACATCTTGTGGAAAATTCCACTCGTTATCATGCTCGTCCCTTATTCTAAAAATAGCCCGCCGCTCTATACCACGCACGCATGTTGTACTGCCTGCTTATCTTAAAAAACCCAAGCTACAACATACGCACATGCATTGAATATATCCAAATTACAATTGAATACATTATTTGAATACATACAAACTACAGTACAGTTATACACATTGTTTTGAATACATTCAATTACCGAATCCAACACAATTTTATACCTTCAGCAGAAAAAGAAAAAACACCATGTGAGGATTTACAGAAATCTGAACATTCTGCGGCCGGCGAACTACAATTATTTGTTTTACATATGTATATCAATATTTTATGACAAATTTAAATCTATTAATTCTATTATATGTGGCCATTTGTCGACATCCTTCAGCCATTCAGGACCATTCCACTTATGCAGTTCCCTTGATGTGAAACCATAAGGATTAGCCCTCACATGCCTCCACAGCAATACATCAGCTTCTTTGCATCCATTAGGTAACTTCGGCTTTGCAGTTACAAAATTGCCAGGGGTTTCAGCAGTCATTGTCTCTTCTCTCACCAGCCCTTCCTTCAAAATCCCGTGGTATAAATCAGCTCCATCTCCAACCGCTGACTTAACCGCAGCCACCTGCAATCCACCGAAGTGTGGAGCTCCCGGGGAACCCACAGCCTTCACCATTGTGGTAATCGGCTCCAACCATTTAAGTGGGCTAGATATCTGCCCTTGAGTAGAAGCCGCCTTCGCTTTCTTCACTTGACAATTTTCATCAATAACTGAATCACCGGCAGCATTATGGATTTCCAAGCCACTCGCTTGAAACTTCTGCTCGATTACATCAATCGGAACATGCGCGAGATCTTCCTTTGGATCAACACCAGTCCCTTCACCAGCTTTCTTCTTACGCGGTAACCTCGATACCCACCGTTGATCATCATTACAGTGTGTGGATCTTCGGGTCACCCACAGCTCTTTGATGTCTTCCTCGTCGATTTCAGTTTTCTTCTTTGACGGTAACCTGGATACCCACCGTTGATCGTCATTACAGCGTGTGGATATTCGGGTAACCCACAGCTCTTTGACGTTTTCTTCATCATCGGTTTCAGCTTTAAACCGGTCATCCTTCTTATTAGCGGGAGCTCGTCTGGGCCACAGCTCACCATTTTGTGTTTCAGCATCGGTTTCAGCTTTAAACCGATCATCCTTCTTATTCGCGGGAGCTCGTCTGGGCCACAGCTCACCATTTTGTGTTTCAGCATACCGGTTAAATGCCAGGCGTGCACTTACGGTTGCTTTAGAAAACTCCTTGAAGTTTTCGCTTTGACTCGCGATTTCCAATCGCACTTCACGATACTGCCTCCGTATTTTTGTATACGCGTCATAAATATCGTCGTCGTCGAGATTTTTAGCGACAATCCTCCTATATGCCAGGACAACTTCTTGAAACTGGTCCTCTACCAATTGTTGTTGTACCTGCAGCCGTTCGGAACTGAGACTCAGTATGGTATCTCTTGTCGTACTCATAATTGTCGCCAATTCCCGAACTTCTCTTCCAAACCTTTCAACCAATATAGTGTGTGGTTGAGAAAGCTGTACGTCGCTTCTGTGGACTGTATTTTTCTCTCGGTCTTCGCCAATTCTGCTTGGCTCTGCTCCCAGGACTTTCGTTGACGTCTTTTCCTCGAAATTGTCTGTCCTATATTCAGCAATCATTCCTTTTGCCCCTTCGTACAAGGCCTCGGTGGATTTATAAAGATCCATTAGCTCCGGTATCTCCTTATCCGTGGGCTTTCTTTTCAGCGACAGCTTCTCTTTGATAGCGTCACTCCTGTATTCTGCTATCATTCCTCTAGCCCCTTCATACAAGGCCTCGGTGGATTTGTGTATATCCATCAGTTCCGGTACCTCCTTGGATGTGGGCTGTATTTTATTTGTTCGACCTTTCATTATCCTCTTTGACACGTGCAAAGTTTCGTAGGATTAATGTTCAAAAGTTCGAATTATCAAATATCTCTGGTTCGAACGACCAAAATGTACGGACGAAATATGTAAAGACGACCCGCACGGATGAATGTTTGTAAGACACTCACTCATTGAGTACTTGTTAGATACTGATTTTTCTGCTTGGCTTTGCTTCCAGGACTTTCGTTGACGTCTTTTCCTCGAAATTGTCTGTCCTATATTCAGCAATCATTCCTTTTGCCCCTTCGTACAAGGCCTCGGTGGATTTATAAAGATCCATTAGCTCCGGTATCTCCTTATCCGCGGGCTTTCTTTTCAGCGACAGCTTCTCTTTGATAGCGTCACTCCTGTATTCTGCTATCATTCCTCTAGCCCCTTCATACAAGGCCTCGGTGGATTTGTGTATATCCATCAGTTCCGGTACCTCCTTGGATGTGGGCTGTTTTTTATTTGTTCGACCTTTCATTATCCTCTTTGACACGTGCAAAGTTTCGTAGGATTAATGTTCAAAAGTTCGAATTATCAAATATCTCTGGTTCGAACGACCAAAATGTACGGACGAAATATGTAAAGACGACCCGCACGGATGAATGTTTGTAAGACACTCACTCATTGAGTACTTGTTAGATACTGATTTTTATTTATGAATATTTCCTTAATCTACCATACATTTTCTTAAACTAAACTAATCCTAAAGAAGGAACGAGAACGCGATTGACGCATGCGTGGGGTTTTGTCAACCCACGCACGCATAACATCTTGTGGAAAATTCCACTCGTTATCATGCTCGTCCCTTATTCTAAAAATAGCCCGCCGCTCTATACCACACACGCATGTTGTACTGCCTGCTTATCTTAAAAAACCCAAGCTACAACATACTCACATGCATTGAATATATCCAAATTACAATTGTATACATTATTTGAATACATACAAACTACAGTACAGTTATACACATTGTTTTGAATACATTCAATTACCGAATCCAACACAAAAAAGGGGAGTTTCCAGTCTTCCAAGTTTTTTCGAAACTTTTTCCATCCATAGCTTTACTAAATACAGAATTTGGGCAAGACTGCGTTGGTCATTTTGATACTATTACATGTTATCTAAGGTAGGCGGGATGGTACATTTGTATAGGATGTACCAGAAGAGGAGTTGCCAGACTTCCATGTTTTTGTCCAAAACTTTGTCTGGCTATAGATTTACTAAATGTAGAACTTGGGGAAGACCGAGTTGGTCATATTGATATTATTACACGATTTCTAAGAGGCCGGGATGGTATATTTGTATAAGAGGTACCAGAAGGGGAGTTGCCATTCTTCCAAGTATTTGTCCAAAACTTTGCCTAGCCATAGCTTTACTAAACATCGAATTTGGGCAAGATCGCTTTGGTCATATTGATAATATTACACGATTTATAAGGGGCGTGATGGTAAATTTGTATGGGAGTTACCTGAAGGGGATTTGCCAGACTTCCAAGTTTTTGTCCGAAACTTTTTCCAGCCATATATTTACTAAACAACGAATTTGGGCAAGATCGCGTTATTCATATTGATAATATTATACGGTTTATAAAGGGCGGGATGGTAAATTTGTATGGGATTTACCAGAAGGGGAGTTGCCAGACTTCCAAGTTTTTTTTTCGAAACTTTTTCCATCCATAGCTTTACTAAATACAGAATTTGTGGCAAGATCGCGTTGGTCATTTTGATATTATTACATGTTATCTAAGGTAGGCGGATTGGTACATTTGTATAGGAGGTACCAGAAGAGGAGTTGCCAGACTTCCATGTTTTTGTCCAAAACTTTGTCTGGCTATAGATTTACTAAATGCAAAACTTGGGGAAGACCGAGTTGGTCATATTGATATTATTACACGATTTCTAAGAGGCCGGGATGGTATATTTGTATAAGAGGTACCAGAAGGGGTAGTTGCCATACTTCCAAGTATTTGTCCAAAACTTTGTCTGGCTATAGATTTACTAAATGCAAAACTTGGGGAAGACCGAGTTGGTCATTTTGATAATATTACACGGTATATAAGGGGCAAGATGGTAAATTTGTATGGGAGTTACCAGAAGGGGAGTTTCCAGACTTCCAAGTTTTTTCGAAACTTTGTCCATCCATAGCTTTACTAAACATCGAATTTGGGCAAGATCGCGTTGGTCATATTGATAATATTACACCGTTTATAAGGGGCGGGATGGTAAATTTGTATAGGAGGTACCAGAAGAGGAGTTGCCAGACTTCCATGTTTTTGTCCAAAACTTTGTCTGGCTATAGATTTACTAAATGCAAAACTTGGGGAAGACCGAGTTGGTCATATTGATATTATTACACGATTTCTAAGAGGCCGGGATGGTATATTTGTATAAGGGGTACCAGAAGGGGAGTTGCCATACTTCAAGTATTTGTCCAAAACTTTGTCTAGCTATAGCTTTACTAAATGCACAACTTGGGGAAGATCGCGTTGGGCATATTGATATTATTACACGATTTCTAAAGTAGGCGGGATGGCACATTTGTATGGGAGGTACCAGTAGGGAAGTTTCCAGACTTCCAAGTTTTTGTCGGAAACTTTTTCCAGCCATAGCTTTACTAAACACAGAATTTGGGCAAGATCGCGTTGGTCATATTGATAATATTACACGGTTTATAAGGGGCGGGATGGTAAATTTGTATGGGAGTTACCAGAAAAGTAGTTGCCAGACTTCCAGATTTTTGTCCGAAACTTTTCCCAGCCATAGCTTTACTAAATACAGAATTTGGGCAAGATCTCTTTGGGCATATTGATATAAGTACACGATTTCTAAAGTAGGCGGGATGGTACATTTGTATCAGAAGGGGAGTTGCCATACTTCAAGTATTTGTCCAAAATTTTGTCTAGCTATAGCTTTACTAAATGCAAAACTTGGGGAAGATCGCGTTGGGCATATTGATATTATTAAACGTTTCTAAAGTAGGCGGGATGGCACATTTGTATGGGAGGTACAAGAAGGGGAGTTTCCAGACTTCCAAGTTTTTGTCCGAAACTTTTTCCAGCCATAGCTTTACTAAACATAGAATTTGGGCAAGATCGCGTTGGTCATATTGATAATATTACACGGTTTATAAGGGGCGGGATGGTAAATTTGTATGGGAGTTACCAGAAAAGTAGTTGCCAGACTTCCAGATTTTTGTCCGAAACTTTTCCCAGCCATAGCTTTACTAAATACAGAATTTGGGCAAGATCTCTTTGGGCATATTGATATAAGTACACGATTTCTAAAGTTGGCGGGATGGTACATTTGTATAGGAGGTACCAGAAAGGGAGTTGTCAGACTTCCAAGTTTTTGTCCAAAACTTTGTCTAGTTATAGCTTTACTAAATACAGAATTTGGGCAAGATCGCGTTGGTCATTTTGATAATATTACACGGTTTATAAGGTAGGCGGGATGGTACATTCGTGTAGGAGGTACCAGAAGGGGAGTTTCCAGACTTCCAAGTTTTTGTCCGATATTTTTCCAGCCATAGCTTTACTAAACAATGAATTTGGGCAAGATCGGGTTGGTCATATTGATAATATTACACGGTTTATAAGGGGAGGTATGGTAAATTTGTATGGGAGTTGCCAGACTTTCAAGTTTTTTTTCGAAACTTTTTCCATCCATAGCTTTACTAAATACAGAATTTGGGCAAGATCGCGTTGGTCATTTTGATAATATTACACGGTTTATAAGGGGCGGGATGGTAAATTTGTATGGGAGTAACCAGAAAAGTAGTTGCCAGACTTCCAGATTTTTGTCCGAAACTTTTCCCAGCCATAGCTTTACTAAATGCAGAATTTGGGCAAGATCTCTTTGGGCATATTGATATAAGTACACGATTTCTAAAGTAGGCGGATGGTACATTTGTATAGGAGGTACCAGAAAGGGAGTTGTCAGACTTCCAAGTTTTTGTCCAAAACTTTGTCTAGTTATAGCTTTACTAAATACAGTATTTGGGCAAGATCGCGTTGGTCATATTGATAATATCACACGGTTTATAAGGGGCGGGATGGTACAGTTGTATGGGAGGTACCAGAAGGGGAGTTGCCTGACTTCCAAGTTTTTGTCCGATATTTTTCCAGCCATAGCTTTACTAAACAATGAATTTGGGCAAGATCGCGTTGGTCATATTGATAATATTACACGGTTTATAAGGGGAGGTATGGTAAATTTGTATGGGAGTTGCCAGACTTTCAAGTTTTTTTTTCGAAACTTTTTCCATCCATAGCTTTACTAAATACAGAATTTGGGCAAGATCGCGTTGGTCATTTTGATAATATTATACGGTTTATAAGGGGCGGGATGGTAAATTTGTATGGGAGTTACCAGAAAAGTAGTTGCCAGACTTCCAGATTTTTGTCCGAAACTTTTCCCAGCCATAGCTTTACTAAATACAGAATTTGGGCAAGATCTCTTTGGGCATATTGATATAAGTACACGATTTCTAAAGTAGGCGGGATGGCACATTTGTATGGGAGGTACCAGAAGGGGAGTTTCCAGACTTCCAAGTTTTTGTTCGAAACTTTTTCCAGCCATAGCTTTACTAAACACAGAATTTGGGCAAGATCTCTTTGGGCATATTGATATAAGTACACGATTTCTAAAGTAGGCGGGATGGTACATTTGTATAGGAGGTACCCGAAAGGGAGTTGTCAGACTTCCAAGTTTTTGTCCAAAACTTTGTCTAGTTATAGCTTTACTAAATACAGAATTTGGGCAAGATCGCGTTGGTCATTTTGATAATATTACACGGTTTATAAGGTAGGGATGGTACATTCGAGTAGGAGGTACCAGAAGGGGAGTTTCCAGACTTCCAAGTTTTTGTCCGATATTTTTCCAGCCATAGCTTTACTAACCAATGAATTTGGGCAAGATCGCGTTGGTCATATTGATAATATTACACGGTTTATAAGGGGAGGTATGGTAAATTTGTATGGGAGTTGCCAGACTTTCAAGTTTTTTTTCGAAACTTTTTCCATCCATAGCTTTACTAAATACAGAATTTGGGCAAGATCGCGTTGGTCATTTTGATAATATTACACGGTTTATAAGGGGCGGGATGGTAAATTTGTATGGGAGTTACCAGAAAAGTAGTTGCCAGACTTCCAGATTTTTGTCCGAAACTTTTCCCAGCCATAGCTTTACTAAATACAGAATTTGGGCAAGATCTCTTTGGGCATATTGATATAAGTACACGATTTCTAAAGTAGGCGGGATGGCACATTTGTATGGGAGGTACCAGAAGGGGAGTTTCCAGACTTCCAAGTTTTTGTTCGAAACTTTTTCCAGCCATAGCTTTACTAAACACAGAATTTGGGCAAGATCTCTTTGGGCATATTGATATAAGTACACGATTTCTAAAGTAGGCGGGATGGTACATTTGTATAGGAGGTACCCGAAAGGGAGTTGTCAGACTTCCAAGTTTTTGTCCAAAACTTTGTCTAGTTATAGCTTTACTAAATACAGAATTTGGGCAAGATCGCGTTGGTCATTTTGATAATATTACACGGTTTATAAGGTAGGCGGGATGGTACATTCGTGTAGGAGGTACCAGAAGGGGAGTTTCCAGACTTCCAAGTTTTTGTCCGATATTTTTCCAGCCATAGCTTTACTAAACAATGAATTTGGGCAAGATCGCGTTGGTCATATTGATAATATTACACGGTTTATAAGGGGCGGGATGGTAAATTTGTATGGGAGTTGCCAGACTTTCAAGTTTTTTTTCGAAACTTTTTCCATCCATAGCTTTACTAAATACAGAATTTGGGCAAGATCGCGTTGGTCATTTTGATAATATTACACGGTATATAAGGGGCGGGATGGTAAATTTGTATGGGAGTTACCAGAAGCGGAGTTGCCAGACTTCCAAGTTTTTGTTCGAAATTTTTTCTATCCATAGCTTTACTAAATACAGAATTTGGGCAAGATCGCGTTGGTCATTTTGATAATATTACACGGTATATAATGGGCGGAATGGTACATTTGTATGGGAGTTACTAGAAGGGTAGTTGCCAGACTTCCAGGTTTTTGTCCGAAACTTTTCCGAGTCATACCTTCACTAAATACAGAATTTGGACAAGATCGCGTTGGTAATTTTGATATTATTACATGTTATCTAAGGCGGGATGGTACATTTGTATAGGAGGTACCAGAAGAGGAGTTGCCAGACTTCCATGTTTTTGTCCAAAACTTTGTCTGGCTATAGATTTACTAAATGCAAAACTTGGGGAAGACCGAGTTGGTCATATTGATATTATTACACGATTTCTAAGAGGCCGGGATGGTATATTTGTATAAGAGGTACCAGAAGGGGTAGTTGCCATACTTCCAAGTACTTTACTAAATACAGAATTTGGGCAAGATCGCGTTGGTCATATTGATAATATTACATGGTTTATAAGGGGCGGGAATGTAAATTTGTATGGGAGTTACCAGAAGGGGAGTTGCCAGACTTCCAAGTTTTTGTCCGAAACTTTTTCCAGCCATATCTTTACTAAACAACGAATTTGGGCAAGATCGCGTTGGTCATAGTTATAATATTACACGGTTTATAAGGGGCGGGATGGTAAATTTTTATGGGAGTTACCAGAAGGGGAGTTGCCAGACTTCCATGTTTTTTTCGAAACTTTTTCCATCCATAGCTTTACTAAATACAGAATTTGGGCAAGATCGCGTTGGGCATATTGAGATTATTACACAATTTCTAAAGTAGGCGGGATGGCACATTTGTATGGGAGGTACCAGAAGGGGAGTTTCCATATTTCCATGTTTTTGTCCAAAACTTTGTCTGTCTATATATTTACTAAATGCAAAACTTGGGGAAGACCGAGTTGGTCATATTGATATTATTACACGATTTTTAAGAGGCCGGGATGGTATATTTGTATAAGAGGTACCAGAAGGGGAGTTTCCAGACTTCCAAGTTTTTGTCCGAAACTTTTTCCAGCCATAGCTTTACTAACCACAGAATTTGGGCAAGATCGCGTTGGTCCTATTGATAATATTACACGGTTTATAAGTGGCGGGATGGTAAATTTGTATGGGAGTTACCAGAAAAATAGTTGCCAGACTTCCAGATTTTTGTCCGAAACTTGTCCCAGCCATAGCTTTACTAAATACAGAATTTGGGCAAGATCTCTTTGGGCATATTGATATAAGTACACGATTTCTAAAGTAGGCGGGATGGTACATTTGTATAGGAGGTACCAGAAGGGGAGTTGTCAGACTTCCAAGCTTTTGTCCAAACCTTTGTCTAGTTATAGCTTTACTAAATACAGTATTTGGACAAGATCGCGTTGGTCATATTGATAATATCACACGGTTTATAAGGGGCGGGATGGTACAGTTGTATGGGAGGTACCAGAAGGGGAGTTGCCAGACTTCCAAGTTTTGTCCGAAAGTATGTCTAGCTATAGCTTTACTAAATACAGAATTTGGGCAAGATCGCGTTGGTCATTTTGATAATACCAGAAGGGGAGTTGCCAGACTTTCAAGTTTTTTTCGAAACTTTTTCCATCCATAGCTTTACTAAATACAGAATTTGGGCAAGGTCGCGTTGGTCATTTTGATAATATTACACGGTATATAAGGGGCGGGATGGTAAATTTGTATGGGAGTTACCAGAAGCGGAGTTGCCAGACTTTTTTGTTCGAAAATATTTCCATCCATAGCTTTACTAAATACAGAATATGGGCAAGATCGCGTTGGTCATTTTAATAATATTACACGGTATATAAGGGGCGGGATGGTACATTTGTATGGGAGTTACTAGAAGGGTAGTTGCCAGACTTCCAGGTTTTCGTCCGAAACTTTTCCCAGCCATAGCTTTACTAAATACAGAATTTGGGCAAGATCGCGTTGGTCATTTTGATATTATTACATCTTATCTAAGGTAGGCGGATTGGTACATTTGTATAGGAGGAACCAGAAGAGAAGTTGCCAGACTTCCATGTTTTTGTCCAAAACTTTGTCTGGCTATATATTTACTAAATGCAAAACTTGGGGAAGTCCGAGTTGGTCATATTGATATTATTACACGATTTCTAAGAGGCCGGGATGGTATATTTGTATAAGAGGTAACAGAAGGGGAGTTGCCATTCTTCCAAGTATTTGTCCAAAACTTTGTCTAGCCATAGCTTTACTAAACATGGAATTTGGGCAAGATCGCGTTGGTCATATTGATAATATTACACGGTATATAAGGGGCTTACTAGAAGGGTAGTTACCAGACTTCCAGGTTTTTGTCCGAAACTTTTCCGAGTCATACCTTCACTACATACAGAATTTGGACAAGATCGCGTTGGTCATTTTGATAATATTACACGGTATATAAGGGGCGGGATGGTACATTTGTATGGGAGTTACTAGAAGGGTAGTTGCCAGACTTCCAGGTTTTCGTCCGAAACTTTTCCCAGCCATAGCTTTACTAAATACAGAATTTGGCCAAGATCGCGTTGGTAATTTTGATAATATTACACGGTATATAAGGGGCGGGATGGTACATTTGTATGGGAGTTACTAGAAGGGTAGTTGCCAGACTTCCATGTTTTTGTCCAAAACTTTGTCTGGCTATAGATTTACTAAATGCAAAACTTGGGGAAGACCGAGTTGGTCATATTGATATTATTACACGATTTCTAAGAGGCCGGGATGGTATATTTGTAAAGGGTGTTTTTCTAAGAGCATGCTGATTTGAAATTTAAATAAAACACATGCCAAATTATGAATTGGCAAAAAAAAAATTTTATTTGGTAGATAATTTCGTGTCATTTAACATTTAAATATAACTTCGGGCATATGGCTACCACGACTATTTTGCACAAAGGTCATTCTGGAGGTCCAATTGTCGACCACATTTTCAAGCATTTGAGGGCGTATTTCAGCAATGACACATATTGGTTTCCAAAGCGTCAGTCGTTGCTGGTTTATCCACGTAAACCAATGACTTCAGGTATCCCCACAAAAAATAATCGAGTGGCGTCAAATCACACGAACGCGGAGGCCAATTCACAGGTCTATTTCTCGAAATAATGTTGTCGTTGAAATGTTCTTTCAATAAGTATGACAAGTGGCACCATCCTGTTGAAACCACATTTCGTTTACATCCATATCTTGGAGTTTTGGCAACAAAAATTCATTGATCATGATTCTGTATCGATTTCCATTCACGGTAACGCGTCCTTCGACCTTCCTCATTTTTAAAGAAATAAGGACCGATGATTGCACCAGCCCATAGACCGCACCAAACAGTACATTTATCGGGATGCATTGGTAATTCTTGAACGGCGTGTGGATTATCTTTGCTCCAAATACGGCATTTTGCTCCATTCAATCAAAAATGCGCCTCATCACTGAAGAGAATTTTGCGGTATAAACATTTTTAATTGAACACTGTTTTTGAAAATAAATTTCCACGATTTGGGAGCGTTGTTCTGAAGTTAACCTATTCATGATGATTTGCCAAACAATACTGAGTAGAGACGTCACTTTAAACTGTCAAAACGGCTGTCAGACAACAGAGTGATTCATATTTAAAAGAAAAAACCCATAAAAAACACCCTGTATAAGAGGTACCAGAAGGGGAGTTGCCATTCTTCCAAGTATTTGTCCAAAACTTTGTCTAGCCATAGCTTTACTAAACATCGAATTTGGGCAAGATCGCGTTGGTCATATTGATAATATTACACGGTTTATAAGGGGCGGGATGGTACATTTGTATGTGAGTTACTAGAAGGGTAGTTGCCAGACTTCCAGGTTTTTGTCCGATACTTTTCCCAGCCACAGCTTTACTAAATACAGAATTTGGGCACGATCGCGTTGGTCATATTGATAATATTACACGGTTTATAAGGGGCGGGATGGTAAATTTGTATGGGAGTTACTAGAAGGGTAGTTGCCAGACTTCCAGGTTTTTGTCCGAAACGTTTCCCAGCCATAGCTTTACTAAATACAGAATTTGGGCAAGATCGCGTTGTTCATTTTGATAATATTACACGGTATATAAGGGGCGGGATGGTAAATTTGTATGGGAGTTACCAGAAGGGGAGTTTCCAGACTTCCAAATTTTTTTCGAAACTTTTTCCATCCATAGCTTTACTAAATACAGAATTTGGGCAAGATCGCGTTGGTCATTTTGATATTATTACATCTTATCTAAGGTAGGCGGATTGGTACATTTGTATAGGAGGAACCAGAAGAGAAGTTGCCAGACTTCCATGTTTTTGTCCAAAACTTTGTCTGGCTATATATTTACTAAATGCAAAACTTGGGAAGTCCGAGTTGGTCATATTGATATTATTACACGATTTCTAAGAAGCCGGGATGGTATATTTGTATAAGAGGTACCAGAAGGGGAGTTGCCATTCTTCCAAGTATTTGTCCAAAACTTTGTCTAGCCATAGCTTTACTAAACATGGAATTTGGGCAAGATCGCGTTGGTCATATTGATAATATTACACGGTTTATAAGGGGCGGGATGGTAAATTTGTATGGGAGTTACCTGAAGGGGAGTTGCCAGACTTCCAAGTTTTTTTCGAAACTTTTTCCATCCATAGCTTTACTAAATACACAATTTGGGCAAGATCGCGTTGGTCATTTTGATATTATTACATGTTATCTAAGGAAGGCGGATTGGTACATTTGTATAGGAGAAACCAGAAGAGGAGTTGCCAGACTTCATGGTTTTGTCCAAAACTTTGTCTGGCTATAAATTTACTAAATGCAAAACTTGGGGACGACCGAGTTGGTCATATTGATATTATTACACGATTTCTAAGAGGCCGGGATGGTATATTTGTATAAGAGGTACCAGAAGGGGAGTTGCCATACTTCAAGTATTTGTCCAAAACTTTGTCTAGCCATAGCTTTACTAAACATGGAATTTGGGCAAGATCGCGTTGGTCATATTGATAATATTACACGGTTTATAAGGGGCGGAATGGTAACTTTGTATGGGAGTTACCAGAAAAGTAGTTGCCAGACTTCCAGATTTTTGTCCGAAACTTTTCCCAGCCATAGCTTTACTAAATACAGAATTTGGGCCAGATCCCTTTGGGCATATTGATATAGGTACACGATTTCTAAAGTTAGCGGGATGGTACATTTGTATAGGAGGTACCAGAAGGGGAGTTGTCAGACTTCCAAGTTTTGTCCAAAACTTTGTCTAGTTATAGCTTTACTAAATACAGTATTTGGGCAAGATCGCGTTGGTCATATTGATAATATCACACGGTTTATAAGGGTCGGGATGGTACAGTTGTATGGGAGGTACCAGAAGGGGAGTTGCCAGACTTCCAAGTTTTGTCCGAAACTATGTCTAGCTATAGCTTTACTAAATACAGATTTTGGGCAAGATCGCGTTGGTCATTTTGATAATATTACACGGTTTATAAGGGGCGGGATGGTAAATTTGTATGGGAGTTGCCAGACTTTCAAGTTTTTTTTCGAAACTTTTTCCATCCATAGCTTTACTAAATACAGAATTTGGGCAAGATCGCGTTGGTCATTTTGATAATATTACACGGTTTATAAGGGGCGGGATGGTAAATTTGTATGGGAGTTACCAGAAAAGTAGTTGCCAGACTTCCAGATTTTTGTCCGAAACTTTTCCCAGCCATAGCTTTACTAAATACAGAATTTGGGCAAGATCTCTTTGGGCATATTGATATAAGTACACGATTTCTAAAGTAGGCGGGATGGTACATTTGTATAGGAGGTACCAGAAAGGGAGTTGTCAGACTTCCAAGTTTTTGTCCAAAACTTTGTCTAGTTATAGCTTTACTAAATACAGTATTTGGGCAAGATCGCGTTGGTCATATTGATAATATCACACGGTTTTTAAGGGGCGGGATGGTACAGTTGTATGGGAGGTACCAGAAGGGGAGTTGCCAGACTTCCAAGTTTTTGTCCGATATTTTTCCAGCCATAGCTTTACTAAACAATGAATTTGGGCAAGATCGCGTTGGTCATATTGATAATATTACACGGTTTATAAGGGGAGGTATGGTAAATTTGTATGGGAGTTGCCAGACTTTCAAGTTTTTTTTCGAAACTTTTTCCATCCATAGCTTTACTAAATACAGAATTTGGGCAAGATCGCGTTGGTCATTTTGATAATATTATACGGTTTATAAGGTAGGCGGGATGGTACATTCGTGTAGGAGGTACCAGAAGGGGAGTTTCCAGACTTCCAAGTTTTTGTCCGATATTTTTCCAGCCATAGCTTTACTAACCAATGAATTTGGGCAAGATCGCGTTGGTCACATTGATAATATTACACGGTTTATAAGGGGAGGTATGGTAAATTTGTATGGGAGTTGCCAGACTTCCAAGTTTTTGTTCGAAATTTTTTCTATCCATAGCTTTACTAAATACAGAATATGGGCAAGATCGCGTTGGTCATTTTGATAATATTACACGGTATATAATGGGCGGAATGGTACATTTGTATGGGAGTTACTAGAAGGGTAGTTGCCAGACTTCCAGGTTTTTGTCCGAAACTTTTCCGAGTCATACCTTCACTAAATACAGAATTTGGACAAGATCGCGATGGTAATTTTGATATTATTACATGTTATCTAAGGCGGGATGGTACATTTGTATAGGAGGTACCAGAAGAGGAGTTGCCAGACTTCCATGTTTTTGTCCAAAACTTTGTCTGGCTATAGATTTACTAAATGCAAAACTTGGGGAAGACCGAGTTGGTCATATTGATATTATTACACGATTTCTAAGAGGCCGGGATGGTATCTTAATATATATTTACCCTCGACACTGATTCACTGATTCACTGATACACTGATTCCCTGATTCACTGATTCACTGACTCTGTCACGCAGTACGTAGGAATTTAAATAGGCATTCTATAAATAATAATAATAAAAAAAATATTATTTTTTTTTTGTACAGAAATTGTGTTTCCCCAAATTTTTTTTTTACCAATTTTTTTTTTTTAAAAAATTTTTTTTTTTTTTAAAAAATTTTTTTTTTTTTTACAAAAATTTTTTTTTTTCCACTAATTTTTTTTTTTCAACAAATTTTTTTTTTTCCACAAAAATTTTTTTTTTCAACAGAATTTTTTTTTTCAACAAAATTTTTTTTTTTCAGCAAACTTTTTTTTTCAACAAAATTTTTTTTTTTCAACAAACGTTTTTTTTTTCAACAAAATTTTTTTCCACAAAAATTTTTTTTTCCAACAAAATTTTTTTTTTCAACAAAATTTTTTTTTCCACAAAAATTTTTTTTTTCAACAAATTTTTTTTTTTCAAAAAAATTTTTTTTTTCCACAAAAATTTTTTTTTCCAACAAAATTTTTTTTTTCAACAAAAATTTTTTTTTCAGCAAAAATTTTTTTTCCACAAATGTTTTTTTCCCAATTTTATTTTTTATCGAAATTTTTTTTTACAAAATAGTTTTCTCAAAATTTTTAAAATTACGTAACAAATACTTTCTCAAGCAAATTAACGGGCGCCATAGGCGCATTACAACTTACTAGTATTTGTATAAGAGGTACCAGAAGGGGTAGTTGCCATACTTCCAAGTACTTTACTAAATACAGAATTTGGGCAAGATCGCGTTGGTCATATTGATAATATTACATGGTTTATAAGGGGCGGGAATGTAAATTTGTATGGGAGTTACCAGAAGGGGAGTTGCCAGACTTCCAAGTTTTTGTCCGAAACTTTTTCCAGCCATATCTTTACTAAACAACGAATTTGGGCAAGATCGCGTTGGTCATAGTTATAATATTACACGGTTTATAAGGGGCGGGATGGTAAATTTTTATGGGAGTTACCAGAAGGGGAGTTGCCAGACTTCCATGTTTTTTTCGAAACTTTTTCCATCCATAGCTTTACTAAATACAGAATTTGGGCAAGATCGCGTTGGTCATTTTGATATTATTACATGTTATCTAAGGTAGGCGGATTGGTACATTTGTATAGGAGGTACCAGAAGAGGAGTTGCCAGACTTCCATGTTTTTGTCCAAAACTTTGTCTGGCTATAGATTTACTAAATGCAAAACTTGGGGAAGACCGAGTTGGTCATATTGATATTATTACACGATTTCTAAGAGGCCGGGATGGTATATTTGTATAAGAGGTACCAGAAGGGGAGTTGCCATACTTCAAGTATTTGTCCAAAACTTTGTCTAGCTATAGCTTTACTAAATGCAAAACTTGATGAAGATCGCGTTGGGCATATTGAGATTATTACACAATTTCTAAAGTAGGCGGGATGGCACATTTGTATGGGAGGTACCAGAAGGGGAGTTTCCATATTTCCATGTTTTTGTCCAAAACTTTGTCTGGCTATATATTTACTAAATGCAAAACTTGGGGAAGGCCGAGTTGGTCATATTGATATTATTACACGATTTTTAAGAGGCCGGGATGGTATATTTGTATAAGAGGTACCAGAAGGGGAGTTTCCAGACTTCCAAGTTTTTGTCCGAAACTTTTTCCAGCCATAGCTTTACTAACCACCGAATTTGGGCAAGATCGCGTTGGTCCTATTGATAATATTACACGGTTTATAAGGGGCGGGATGGTAAATTTGTATGGGAGTTACCAGAAAAATAGTTGCCAGACTTCCAGATTTTTGTCCGAAACTTGTCCCAGCCATAGCTTTACTAAATACAGAATTTGGGCAAGATCTCTTTGGGCATATTGATATAAGTACACGATTTCTAAAGTAGGCGGGATGGTACATTTGTATAGGAGGTACCAGAAGGGGAGTTGTCAGACTTCCAAGCTTTTGTCCAAACCTTTGTCTAGTTATAGCTTTACTAAATACAGTATTTGGACAAGATCGCGTTGGTCATATTGATAATATCACACGGTTTATAAGGGGCGGGATGGTACAGTTGTATGGGAGGTACCAGAAGGGGAGTTGCCAGACTTCCAAGTTTTGTCCGAAAGTATGTCTAGCTATAGCTTTACTAAATACAGAATTTGGGCAAGATCGCGTTGGTCATTTTGATAATACCAGAAGGGGAGTTGCCAGACTTTCAAGTTTTTTTCGAAACTTTTTCCATCCATAGCTTTACTAAATACAGAATTTGGGCAAGGTCGCGTTGGTCATTTTGATAATATTACACGGTATATAAGGGGCGGGATGGTAAATTTGTATGGGAGTTACCAGAAGCGGAGTTGCCAGACTTTTTTGTTCGAAAATATTTCCATCCATAGCTTTACTAAATACAGAATATGGGCAAGATCGCGTTGGTCATTTTAATAATATTACATTATAGCTTTACTAAATACAGTATTTGGACAAGATCGCGTTGGTCATATTGATAATATCACACGGTTTATAAGGGGCGGGATGGTACAGTTGTATGGGAGGTACCAGAAGGGGAGTTGCCAGACTTCCAAGTTTTGTCCGAAAGTATGTCTAGCTATAGCTTTACTAAATACAGAATTTGGGCAAGATCGCGTTGGTCATTTTGATAATACCAGAAGGGGAGTTGCCAGACTTTCAAGTTTTTTTCGAAACTTTTTCCATCCATAGCTTTACTAAATACAGAATTTGGGCAAGGTCGCGTTGGTCATTTTGATAATATTACACGGTATATAAGGGGCGGGATGGTAAATTTGTATGGGAGTTACCAGAAGCGGAGTTGCCAGACTTTTTTGTTCGAAAATATTTCCATCCATAGCTTTACTAAATACAGAATATGGGCAAGATCGCGTTGGTCATTTTAATAATATTACACGGTATATAAGGGGCGGGATGGTACATTTGTATGGGAGTTACTAGAAGGGTAGTTGCCAGACTTCCAGGTTTTCGTCCGAAACTTTTCCCAGCCATAGCTTTACTAAATACAGAATTTGGGCAAGATCGCGTTGGTCATTTTGATATTATTACATCTTATCTAAGGTAGGCGGATTGGTACATTTGTATAGGAGGAACCAGAAGAGAAGTTGCCAGACTTCCATGTTTTTGTCCAAAACTTTGTCTGGCTATATATTTACTAAATGCAAAACTTGGGGAAGTCCGAGTTGGTCATATTGATATTATTACACGATTTCTAAGAGGCCGGGATGGTATATTTGTATAAGAGGTACCAGAAGGGGAGTTGCCATTCTTCCAAGTATTTGTCCAAAACTTTGTCTAGCCATAGCTTTACTAAACATGGAATTTGGGCAAGATCGCGTTGGTCATATTGATAATATTACACGGTATATAAGGGGCTTACTAGAAGGGTAGTTACCAGACTTCCAGGTTTTTGTCCGAAACTTTTCCGAGTCATACCTTCACTACATACAGAATTTGGACAAGATCGCGTTGGTCATTTTGATAATATTACACGGTATATAAGGGGCGGGATGGTACATTTGTATGGGAGTTACTAGAAGGGTAGTTGCCAGACTTCCAGGTTTTCGTCCGAAACTTTTCCCAGCCATAGCTTTACTAAATACAGAATTTGGCCAAGATCGCGTTGGTAATTTTGATAATATTACACGGTATATAAGGGGCGGGATGGTACATTTGTATGGGAGTTACTAGAAGGGTAGTTGCCAGACTTCCATGTTTTTGTCCAAAACTTTGTCTGGCTATAGATTTACTAAATGCAAAACTTGGGGAAGACCGAGTTGGTCATATTGATATTATTACACGATTTCTAAGAGGCCGGGATGGTATATTTGTAAAGGGTGTTTTTCTAAGAGCATGCTGATTTGAAATTTAAATAAAACACATGCCAAATTATGAATTGGCAAAAAAAAAATTTTATTTGGTAGATAATTTCGTGTCATTTAACATTTAAATATAACTTCGGGCATATGGCTACCACGACTATTTTGCACAAAGGTCATTCTGGAGGTCCAATTGTCGACCACATTTTCAAGCATTTGAGGGCGTATTTCAGCAATGACACATATTGGTTTCCAAAGCGTCAGTCGTTGCTGGTTTATCCACGTAAACCAATGACTTCAGGTATCCCCACAAAAAATAATCGAGTGGCGTCAAATCACACGAACGCGGAGGCCAATTCACAGGTCTATTTCTCGAAATAATGTTGTCGTTGAAATGTTCTTTCAATAAGTATGACAAGTGGCACCATCCTGTTGAAACCACATTTCGTTTACATCCATATCTTGGAGTTTTGGCAACAAAAATTCATTGATCATGATTCTGTATCGATTTCCATTCACGGTAACGCGTCCTTCGACCTTCCTCATTTTTAAAGAAATAAGGACCGATGATTGCACCAGCCTATAGACCGCACCAAACAGTACATTTATCGGGATGCATTGGTAATTCTTGAACGGCGTGTGGATTATCTTTGCTCCAAATACGGCATTTTGCTCCATTCAATCAAAAATGCGCCTCATCACTGAAGAGAATTTTGCGGTATAAACATTTTTAATTGAACACTGTTTTTGAAAATAAATTTCCACGATTTGGGAGCGTTGTTCTGAAGTTAACCTATTCATGATGATTTGCCAAACAATACTGAGTAGAGACGTCACTTTAAACTGTCAAAACGGCTGTCAGACAACAGAGTGATTCATATTTAAAAGAAAAAACCCATAAAAAAACACCCTGTATAAGAGGTACCAGAAGGGGAGTTGCCATTCTTCCAAGTATTTGTCCAAAACTTTGTCTAGCCATAGCTTTACTAAACATCGAATTTGGGCAAGATCGCGTTGGTCATATTGATAATATTACACGGTTTATAAGGGGCGGGATGGTACATTTGTATGTGAGTTACTAGAAGGGTAGTTGCCAGACTTCCAGGTTTTTGTCCGATACTTTTCCCAGCCACAGCTTTACTAAATACAGAATTTGGGCACGATCGCGTTGGTCATATTGATAATATTACACGGTTTATAAGGGGCAGGATGGTAAATTTGTATGGGAGTTACTAGAAGGGTAGTTGCCAGACTTCCAGGTTTTTGTCCGAAACGTTTCCCAGCCATAGCTTTACTAAATACAGAATTTGGGCAAGATCGCGTTGTTCATTTTGATAATATTACACGGTATATAAGGGGCGGGATGGTAAATTTGTATGGGAGTTACCAGAAGGGGAGTTTCCAGACTTCCAAGTTTTTTTCGAAACTTTTTCCATCCATAGCTTTACTAAATACAGAATTTGGGCAAGATCGCGTTGGTCATTTTGATATTATTACATCTTATCTAAGGTAGGCGGATTGGTACATTTGTATAGGAGGAACCAGAAGAGAAGTTGCCAGACTTCCATGTTTTTGTCCAAAACTTTGTCTGGCTATATATTTACTAAATGCAAAACTTGGGAAGTCCGAGTTGGTCATATTGATATTATTACACGATTTCTAAGAAGCCGGGATGGTATATTTGTATAAGAGGTACCAGAAGGGGAGTTGCCATTCTTCGAAGTATTTGTCCAAAACTTTGTCTAGCCATAGCTTTACTAAACATGGAATTTGGGCAAGATCGCGTTGGTCATATTGATAATATTACACGGTTTATAAGGGGCGGGATGGTAAATTTGTATGGGAGTTACCTGAAGGGGAGTTGCCAGACTTCCAAGTTTTTTTCGAAACTTTTTCCATCCATAGCTTTACTAAATACACAATTTGGGCAAGATCGCGTTGGTCATTTTGATATTATTACATGTTATCTAAGGAAGGCGGATTGGTACATTTGTATAGGAGAAACCAGAAGAGGAGTTGCCAGACTTCATGGTTTTGTCCAAAACTTTGTCTGGCTATAAATTTACTAAATGCAAAACTTGGGGACGACCGAGTTGGTCATATTGATATTATTACACGATTTCTAAGAGGCCGGGATGGTATATTTGTATAAGAGGTACCAGAAGGGGAGTTGCCATACTTCAAGTATTTGTCCAAAACTTTGTCTAGCCATAGCTTTACTAAACATGGAATTTGGGCAAGATCGCGTTGGTCATATTGATAATATTACACGGTTTATAAGGGGCGGAATGGTAACTTTGTATGGGAGTTACCAGAAAAGTAGTTGCCAGACTTCCAGATTTTTGTCCGAAACTTTTCCCAGCCATAGCTTTACTAAATACAGAATTTGGGCCAGATCCCTTTGGGCATATTGATATAGGTACACGATTTCTAAAGTAGGCGGGATGGTACATTTGTATAGGAGGTACCAGAAGGGGAGTTGTCAGACTTCCAAGTTTTGTCCAAAACTTTGTCTAGTTATAGCTTTACTAAATACAGTATTTGGGCAAGATCGCGTTGGTCATATTGATAATATCACACGGTTTATAAGGGTCGGGATGGTACAGTTGTATGGGAGGTACCAGAAGGGGAGTTGCCAGACTTCCAAGTTTTGTCCGAAACTATGTCTAGCTATAGCTTTACTAAATACAGATTTTGGGCAAGATCGCGTTGGTCATTTTGATAATATTACACGGTTTATAAGGTAGGCGGGATGGTACATTCGTATATGAGGTACCAGAAGGGGTGTGGAGGTTAGACCTCATAAACTAATTAGTCACAAACTATTCAAGTGTTGAGTGCAGACCGCCTGCGTTTATTTAAGAAAGTATCATAATTGGTTATTGAGAAGTTATAAGTGATGACAGCTATATGTGTTATAATTACGTATAACAGAGATGAATATGTACAACAGGGTATGGCACTATACCTCCCTTTTATAAAAAAAAATTATGAATTAATCAAGGTTATCACTCTTGGTTAGTTCATGATTTTTATAGAACTTATAAATATTATATAAATCTAAAGAACTTACAAAAATAATATAATTTTTTTTTTTTTTTATTTATAAAAATATGTATTGGAAAAATTCACTATTCCATTTTTTTTTTGTTTTTTTTTTTTAATGGCAAACATTTATAAAAATAATATTTATGTTTTATATTTTAATATAAAATATTACAAACATATAAAAACAAAAAATTCAAAAATTTAAGAAATGACAGAAATCTCTCAAGAGAGGGGTTTATTTTTAGATTATGCTTTCTAAAAATCTCAAAAACTTCTCTCAAATTTTTCAAATGGTGTTGTGTACTACAACCAATAATAATAATGTCATCGACATATAAAAAAGCCTTATTTGGAGTTAAACCAGAGAATGCAATCGACATCATTCTCGAAAAAGAGTTAGGTGCTACATTTAGACCAAAAGGTAAAACTTTCCAACGAAAAGCTCCCTTGTCAGTGCTAAATGCAGTAATGTCACGTGATTCCGAATGTAACGGAATTTGGTGAAAACCCGAAAATAAGTCTATGATCGAAAAATGTTTCGCACGACCCAGGTTGTCCAAAATGTCGTCAATACGCGGCAAAGGAAATTTATCCGCAATTAGCTTTTTATTTACGGCCCTGTAATCGACACACATTCGATAAGATTTATTCTCATCCACACTCTTCTTTGGTACAAGTATTAAGGGACTATTAAAATTGGAACTACTTGGTTCAATTAAATCATTCTTCAATAAATTGTCTACCTGCCTATTAATTTCGTCCTTCTGTGTATGTGCAAGTCTGTAATTTTTAATGTAAACCGGTGTTGTATCGGTTAATCGAAGTTTTTGCTCGTAAAAGTTATTTATTGTCATTTTGTCGTCTTTCAATGCAAAAATATCCGCGTAATGCTCGCAAAGGGGCAATAAATTGTGTTTAACTTCGCCTGGCATTTGATTTTCAAGTACACTTTTTAACTTTTTGATACGATCATCGGTTAATTTGTTTTCATTAATTGCGTAAATGTGAAAGTTTGGCAATCTCTCAGTTTTAATTTCATAATTTGAAATACATTTCATTTCATCAGTGGTATTATTTGAATCAATAATACCTTTCCCCAAAAACACTCCTTGACAAACTTCTTGGGAATCAATAAACATTGGCTCTGTTATATTGCGTAAGTTGAATACTCGAAATACCTCACATCTAGGTGGAATTATGCAAGTATAGTTGTCCGTTCCGTGTCGTATTGGGATTTGCAATCTAGAATTTTCAATAAAAAGTGATATGGTCATGTTTCCATAGTCAAGTTTGCATCTATTGTTTTTAAGAAAATCTTGACCAAGAATTCCATTTGCAGGAATATTAAAATCATCTTTAACTACATGAAAAACTTGTTGAATTAAACAATTTGAAATAATTAAATATGTGTGAATTGTTCCAAATGTAGAAACGGCAGTTGTCGTTATACCAGTAATATTTATAATTTCATTCTTGTTCAGAAAAACGTTAGGATTTATATTAGAAACTTTAATTAAAGAAATGTCTGCTTGAGTATCGACTAGAAAAGTACACGCTTGACTTGTATCGGTGCAAGGTAATTTAATAAAATCAGCATAATTAAGATTTAGATTATAAACTGATTTAATAATTTTGTGATTTTCTAATTTGTGTTCTCCTCCCTCAACAATGAAGTTTGTTGAGGGGCCTCTACGTTTAAAGATCGAACTGAAGCCCTTTGACCGTTACCGTTTCGAGAAAAATTGTTCCGATTAGTACCTCTATTATTATTTGGATATCGATTATTAGTGATGGCGCCACGATTGTTGCCTCTATAATAATTGTTACCACGAAAATTTCTACGATTACTTCCACGACTAAAGTTGTTTTGAAAACGATTGTAACCATTAGCTTGATACGAATTGTTGTTTCTAATTTGGTTACGAAACGATAAAACCTGCCGCTCTTTTGTTTCAGTTGTTTGTTCAACCACTAATTTTGCCACAACTTCTTTGGGGTCTGAAAAAACAGATGATGCGAGTATTGATTTAACAAGATCTGACCTAGCATTCAAACGACATACAGCGACGGTTTGCTCTATTGCCATCTCATGCGCCTTACTTTTTGTAATTCCCTCAATAACGAGAGAACGTTTCAATGCGTCAGCAAGTTCCTCAACTTGCTTGGCAAATTCAGCATAATTATTGTTCCTAACAAGAGTAAGAGGATTACCTTCATAATTTTCCCTAATAATGGAAGCACACATGCCAACATACGATTTCTTTTGTTCGGGGGTTGCCATTTCGGTAATAATTTCCTGTTTTTCAATTTCTTCTTCTATTTCTTCTTTCCTATCAATATCTTCTTCACTATCTGATTCGCTGTAATCCGAATCACCTTCACTATCTGTTAAAACGTTCCTGTCAACGAGTTCAAACAAACCTATGTCCTCTGGAACTCTAACTTTACAATTTAATTTTCCAAAACATCTTACTAACAGTTCCCGGCAGTGTTTTATTTTATGAAAAATTTGTATTTCCTCAAGATTTGATAAATTTTCAGAGTTAGATTTGATATATTCTAAAATTAGATTGTAATTTTCCATTAAAAGTTCTATATATTCATTATGTTTAGCCGGGTTGGTTGAAATTGGCCGATTTTGTAAGATTCTTTTCTTAATATTGTAAAAATTAGAAATTAATTCTTTAAATTGATCTTGAGAGAATTCTGTCATTTGTTAATGTTTTGATTTTTAACATAAAAAGTTTGGAATGTTTTGTTTTTACTCATTTCTTTGCTCTTAGATTCATAAATTTTTTGTTTTGCTTTTAAATATTTTGTTTTTACTTCTTATTTTGATCTTAAATTCGATAATTTTTTGTTTTGCTTTTAAATTTCTACATTTGTGTTTTTCTTCTACTTATTGGTTTTTGCCTTTTTCTTTCTTATTAGTTCTGTTTCTTTTGCTTAAAAATTTAATGGTGTATTTTGTGTATAATTTGCATATGCATGTATAAAAATCGTTTTTTTTTTTGTTAGCACATTGGTGTTACTGATTTTATTTGTCAAATTATTCTTTAATATTTGTTTGTTTGTTATTTTTTGTTTTTATTTTTAGCTAAAATGAAAAAAAAGATTATAAAAAAAGATATAATAAGAGATTTACGCAAATACTTAGTTTTAGAGAACATAGCAAGAAACTAAAACATTTGTTATATTTTTAAGAATTTTTTTTTTTTTTAAAGATCTTTTAACTTTTATTCAGGGGATGATCCCTCTTTTATTTTCCTTAAATAACATTTTATTTTATAATAGATTTTAGCTACATAAATAATCTCATTTTTAATATAGAAAGAATATTTTGATTAATTATTATAAGTATTTACAATAATATTTGTTTTAGAAAATTATTAAGAGAATATAAAATTTAAGAGTATATACGGTAGCAAGAGCATGGTAAAAAAAAGATAACTATGCGGATACAAATACGGGATGGATAAAGTCTGATTAAATTTGCTCTTAGTTGCTCTTTATTTTGGTGTTGCTCTCTGGATGGATGGAATCTGGTTAATGTTGATCTAAGTTTCTCTTTATTTTGGCGTTTCTTTCTGCCTCATTATCTCGTTGAATTTGTTAATTACGATGTGGCATTCCTTGTTAGTTAAATGATGATTATGTTAATAATAAATGTTAGTTGTTGGTGATTACATTCGACAATCAGGTTTTTTGTTGGTTATGACATGTGGACAAAATGTGAAGCCCAAAATCACAACGGTAGTTGGTTTATTTTTTTTGCATGTTCACCTTTTTTTTTGTTACAAAGATTCCCTTTTGCAAGTGACTTCGCTTTGTCTTTCTTATTTTTTTTTTGTAGATTTCAATATTTCTTATGCTATTCCAGCTTATGCTATTAAGAAAATTAATTTTAATGTTTTATCACTTAACACAGGCGTTTTTTTTTCCTTCATTATTTTTAGCATGTTCATAAAATAGTTTTAAATATATTTCTTTTGCAATAGTTTGTTGTAAGTTTAAAGCATAGCTGTCCAAAATAAAAAAGGTTGTATTTGTGTGAGAGAAAGCGACCGCACTCAGGCGCACTGAAAGAAATGTGTATTTACAGTATTCAAACATTATGCGGATAATTGAAAAACACAATTGGAATAAAATGTTTGCAAATCATGATGCGATGATTTATAATGGCGTTTCAATGGAAATTACTTTTTCCCTTGAAATGTGGCATAACATATTAGGCATTGAAAGCCACCAAAAGCGTTTTCAAACACAAACATTTTTTCGTACAATTGCTCCGTAATTTTTTTTGTCTGTGCATCCGACTCTTTTGATGGCAACTCAACGACTGAAATTGAGAGAGTAACAATACGTGTGAATTGAGCGAGCACAATTGTGCCACTGGTGGACAGCTATGGTTTAAAGGTATAATTCACTTATACAATTTTTTTATATTAACTTCCGTATAGGTTATTAATTCAACTTAATTTTTCAATATTAATTTATTTTAATTTCGATATTGTTCACAGGATTACATAAAATTTTTATTTTATTATATTTTTTGTTGCTGTTTAAAAGTTTTACACGCTGTCTTATTTTGACGTGTAATAGTTTAACACATTGTCTTGTTGGTTTTTTTTTTTGCTGAGACTTTTTTTCCACACATTACTTTTTGTCACGGTCGCCATGTGGAGGTTAGACCTCATAAAATAATTAGTCACAAACTATTCAAGTGTTGAGTGCAGACTGCCTGCGTTTATTTAAGAAAGAATCATAATTGGTTATTGAGAAGTTATAAGTGATGACAGCTATATGTGTTATAATTACGTATAACAGAGATGAATATGTACAACAGGGTATGGCACTATGGGGGAGTTTCCAGACTTCCAAGTTTTTGTCCGAAATTTTTCCAGCCATAGCTTTACTAAACAATGAATTTGGGCAAGATCGCGTTGGTCATATTGATAATATTACACGGTTTATAAGGGGCGGTATGGTAAATTTGTATGGGAGCTACCAGAAGGGGAGTTGCCAGATTTTCAAGTTTTTTTCGAAGCTTTTTCCATCCATAGCTTTTCTTAATACAGAATTTGGGCAAGATCGCGATGGTGATTTTGATAATATTACACGGTATATAAGGGGCTTACTAGAAGGGTAGTTGCCAGACTTCCAGGTTTTTGTCCGAAACTTTTCCGAGTCATACCTTCACTAAATACAGAATTTGGACAAGATCGCGTTGGTCATTTTGATAATATTACACGGTATATAAGGGGCGGGATGGTAAATTTGTATGGGAGTTACCAGAAGCGGAGTTGCCAGACTTCCAAGTTTTTGTTCGAAATTTGTTCCATCCATAGCTTTACTAAATACAGGATATGGGCAAGATCGCGTTGGTCATTTTGATAATATTACACGGTATATAAGGGGCGGGTTGGTACATTTGTATGTGAGTTACTAGAAGGGTAGTTGCCAGACTTCCAGGTTTTCGTCCGAAACTTTTCCCAGCCATAGCTTTACTAAATACAGAATTTGGCCAAGATCGCGTTGGTAATTTTGATATTATTACATGTTATCTAAGGTAGGCGGGATGGTACATTTGTATAGGAGGTACCAGAAGAGGAGTTGCCAGACTTCCATGTTTTTGTCCAAAACTTTGTCTGGCTATAGATTTACTAAATTCAAAACTTGGGGAAGACCGAGTTGGTCATATTGATATTATTACACGATTTCTAAGAGGCCGGGATGGTATATTTGTATAAGAGGTACCAGAAGGGGAGTTGCCATTCTTCCAAGTATTTGTCCAAAACTTTGTCTAGCCATAGCTTTACTAAACGTCGAATTTGGGCAAGATCGTGTTGGTCATATTGATAATATTACACGGTTTATAAGGGGCGGGATGGTACATTTGTATGGGAGTTACTAGAAGGGTAGTTGCCAGACATCCAGGTTTTTGTCCGAAACTTTTCCCAGCCACAGCTTTACTAAATACAGAATTTGGGCAAGATCGCGATGGTCATATTGATAATATTACACGGTTTAAAAGGTGCGGGATGGTAAATTTGTATGGGAGTTACTAGAAGGGTAGTTGCCAGACTTCCAACCATATATATATTTGCTCGAACCACAAATATTGAATAGTTTACAGGTTGTAAATATATGTTAGTTTTCTACGAAGTGAGCATATACTTACGTGTAACAAACATTACTTACTTACTCGGAAGTACATACGTATTTTCCCCCAATCACGTACACGCTCTCGTAGAAGCACATCCATATTTCCTTGCTAACATGCAATTAATTAAGTGTAAGCACGTGTATGTTGTTGAGCAAACATCCATGTACTTATGAGAAAGTACTCGTTTATAATATAAATATTGTTTATTATTGCACATTTGATAGTAATAATCCTTGCATTAGTATTTATACGTATAAATCTAGTTGATAAAAAAATAAACAATAAGTAATGAGTTTTCGTTTCAATGCATGGCATCTTGTCATCAGTTTGGGTTTCTTCGTTTAACGTATTAGTTTACAAAACTCATGTATATGTAAATCTATTTATGTGTATACCTTGTACTCCCGTATGAATCCGTGAAGGCGTTTTCTTCTTTACAATTTCGTGGAATTGTGTAATGTGTATGGCGACTGCGCGACGCCGTCGATATTAGAGAACATTCTGGAAATAAAACGATGTTTTGTTATACACACAAAATGCACTTAAATTATTACAATTATTTTTGTCTGTGGCGCAAAATCTCGTACATTGTATGTTGATGAACATAAATGGGTTCTGTGTTCATATGGAGAGTAATTATTGACGATTGCTTAACGTGTGCATAAAAATGAAAATCTCGATGCAGACGTTTGACTTCAACTCTGTAAATACAAAATTTTCAACATGTACGTATTAATCATTGCACGAATTACTTACGAACGAAGACATATATAGATAAACATTCTGTTTGTTTGGGTACTCTGCAAACAGTGCTTTCGTATATTGCCAGTGAATAATAATTTCTTTGGCAAAAGTTGGAAAATTGCTTGCAGTTTTCACACTATTTATTGGCCTTTAAAACCTTATTTTACCATCATATTCAATCTAGAACTGTAATTGGAATATTATAATGAACAACAAATGCGCTGAGAATAATTTCCATTTCTGATTCAGTCACGAGTGATCTCTCGACATTGGCTGAAAATTTCTTATTTTTATTTTTTACCTGAGATTCTCACATAGCACGTCTTAGTGTGACATTAACGACATCTTATTGGAACATCTTTGTTACATTCCATTTCACAATATATAAATTTGCACTTTACACAGCCTTTCTTCAAATTACTGAGAAAAACAATACATACTTAAATCTGTAAACTGTATTAAATTAGGCCCAAAAGTGCTGTATCATGGTACTTTCGATGGCGATAATGTACCAAAACAGTACAATTGTATCATTTTTGCATCCCTGATGTACATGCATTCCCATGTGTATGCATGTGTGTATAAAATGGTGTGATACTCCTTTCTTGTGTTGAGTTGCCAGACTTCCAAGTTTTTGTCCGACACTTTTTCCATCCATAGCTTTACTAAATACAGAATTTGGGCAAGATCGCGTTGGTCATATTGATATTACACCGTTTATAAGGAGCGGGATGGTACATTTGAATGGGAGGTACCAGAAGGGCATTTGCCAGACTTCCAAGTTTTTGTCTAAAACTTTGTCTAGTTATAGCTTTACTAAATACGGAATTTGGGCAAGATCGCGTTGAGCATATTGATTATATTACACGATTTATAAAGTGGGTGGAATGGTGCATTTGTATAGTAGGTACCAGAAGGGGAGTTGCCAGACTTTCAAGTTTTTGTCCGAAACTTTTTCCAGTCATAGCTTTACTAAATACAGAATTTGGGTAAGATCGCTTTGGGTATATTGATATAATTCCACGATTTCTAAAGTAGGCGGGATGGTCATTTGTATGGGAGGTACCAGAAGGGGAGTTGTCAGACTTCCAAGTTTTTGTCCGAATCTTTGTCCGAAGACCGAGTTGGTCATATTGATATTTTTACACGAATTCTAAAAGGCCGAGATGGTATATTTGTATAAGAGGTACCAGAAGGGAAGTTGCCATACTTCCAAGTATTTGTGCAAAACTTTGTCTAGCCATAGCTGTACTAAACATCGAATTTGGGCAAGATCGCGTTGGTCATATTGATAATATTACACGGTTTATAAGGGGCGGGATGGTAAATTTTTTATGGGAGTTACCTGAAGGGGAGTTGCCAGACTTCCAAGTTTTTGTCCGAAACTTTTTCCAGCCATATCTTTACTAAACAACGAATTTGGGCAAAATCGCGTTGGTCATATTGATAATATTACACGGTTTATAAGGGGCGGGATGGTAAATTTGTATGGGAGTTACCAGAAGGGGAGTTGCCAGACTTCCAAGTTTTTTTCGAAACTTTTTCCATCCATAGCTTTACTAAATACAGAATTTGGGCAAGATTGCGTTGGTCATTTTGATATTACTACATGTTATCTATGGTAGGCGGGATAGTACATTTGTATAGGAGGTACCAGAAGGGAGTTGCCAGACTTCCAAGTTTTGTCCAAAACTTTGTCTGGCTATAGATTTACTAAATGCAAAACTTGGGCAAGATCGCGTTGGTCATATTGATAATATCACACGGTTTATAAGGGGCGGGATGTTACATTTGTATGGGAGGTACCAGAAGGGGAGTTGCCAGACTTCCAAGTTTTGTCCGAAACTTTGTCTAGCTATAGCTTTACTAAATACAGAATTTGGGCAAGATTGCGTTGGTCATTTTGATATTATTACATGTTATCTAAGGTACGCGGGATAGTACATTTGTATAGGAGGTACCAGAAGGGGAGTTGTCAGACTTCCAAGTTTTGTCCGAAACTTTGTCTAGCTATAGCTTTACTAAATACAGAATTTGGGCAAGATCGCGTTGGTCATATTGATAATATCACACGGTTTATAAGGGGAGGTATGGTAAATTTGTATGGGAGTTGCCAGACTTTCAAGTTTTTGTCCGAAACTTTTTCCAGTCATAGCTTTACTAAATACAGAATTTGGGTAAGATCGCTTTGGGTATATTGATATAATTCCACAATTTCTAAAGTAGGCGGGATGGTCATTTGTATGGGAGGTACCAGAAGGGGAGTTGTAAGACTTCCAAGCTTTTGTCCGAATCTTTGTCCGAAGACCGAGTTGGTCATATTGATATTTTTACACGATTTCTAAAAGGCCGAGATGGTATATTTGTATAAGAGGTACCAGAAGGGAAGTTGCCATACTTCCAAGTATTTGTGCAAAACTTTGTCTAGCCATAGCTGTACTAAACATCGAATTTGGGCAAGATCGCGTTGGTCATATTGATAATATTACACGGTTTATAAGGGGCGGGATGGTAAATTTTTTATGGGAGTTACCTGAAGGGGAGTTGCCAGACTTCCAAGTTTTTGTCCGAAACTTTTTCCAGCCATATCTTTACTAAACAACGAATTTGGGCAAAATCGCGTTGGTCATATTGATAATATTACACGGTTTATAAGGGGCGGAATGGTAAATTTGTATGGGAGTTACCAGAAAAGTAGTTGCCAGACTTCCAGATTTTTGTCCGAAACTTTTCCCAGCCATAGCTTTACTAAATACAGAATTTGGGCCAGATCCCTTTGGGCATATTGATATAAGTACACGATTTCTAAAGTAGGCGGGATGGTACATTTGTATAGGAGGTACCAGAAGGGGAGTTGTCAGACTTCCAAGTTTTGTCCAAAACTTTGTCTAGTTATAGCTTTACTAAATACAGTATTTGGGCAAGATCGCGTTGGTCATATTGATAATATCACACGGTTTATAAGGGTCGGGATGGTACAGTTGTATGGGAGGTACCAGAAGGGGAGTTGCCAGACTTCCAAGTTTTGTCCGAAACTATGTCTAGCTATAGCTTTACTAAATACAGATTTTGGGCAAGATCGCGTTGGTCATTTTGATAATATTACACGGTTTATAAGGTAGGCGGGATGGTCCATTCGTATATGAGGTACCAGAAGGGGTGTGGAGGTTAGACCTCATAAAATAATTAGTCACAAACTATTCAAGTGTTGAGTGCAGACCGCCTGCGTTTATTTAAGAAAGTATCATAATTGGTTATTGAGAAGTTATAAGTGATGACAGCTATATGTGTTATAATTACGTATAACAGAGATGAATATGTACAACAGGGTATGGCACTATACCTCCCTTTTATAAAAAAAAATTATGAATTAATCAAGGTGATCACTCTTGGTTAGTTCATGATTTTTATAGAACTTATAAATATTATATAAATCTAAAGAACTTACAAAAATAATATAATTTTTTTTTTTTTTTTATTTATAAAAATATGTATTGGAAAAATTCACTATTCCATTTTTTTTTTGTTTTTTTTTTTTAATGGCAAACATTTATAAAAATAATATTTATGTTTTATATTTTAATATAAAATATTACAAACATATAAAAACAAAAAATTCAAAAATTTAAGAAATGACAGAAATATCTCAAGAGAGGGGTTTATTTTTAGATTATGCTTTCTAAAAATCTCAAAAACTTCTCTCAAATTTTTCAAATGGTGTTGTGTACTACAACCAATAATAATAATGTCATCGACATATAAAAAAGCCTTATTTGGAGTTAAACCAGAGAATGCAATCGACATCATTCTCGAAAAAGAGTTAGGTGCTACATTTAGACCAAAAGGTAAAACTTTCCAACGAAAAGCTCCCTTGTCAGTGCAAAATGCAGTAATGTCACGTGATTCCGAATGTAACGGAATTTGGTGAAAACTCGAAAATAAGTCTATGATCGAAAAATGTTTCGCACGACCCAGGTTGTCCAAAATGTCGTCAATACGCGGCAAAGGAAATTTATCCGCAATTAGCTTTTTATTTACGGCCCTGTAATCGACACACATTCGATAAGATTTATTCTCATCCACACTCTTCTTTGGTACAAGTATTAAGGGACTATTAACATTGGAACTACTTGGTTCAATTAAATCATTCTTCAATAAATTGTCTACCTGCCTATTAATTTCGTCCTTCTGTGTATGTGCAAGTCTGTAATTTTTAATGTAAACCGGTGTTGTATCGGTTAATCGAAGTTTTTGCTCGTAAAAGTTATTTATTGTCATTTTGTCGTCTTTCAATGCAAAAATATCCGCGTAATGCTCGCAAAGGGGCAATAAATTGTGTTTAACTTCGCCTGGCATTTGATTTTCAAGTACACTTTTTAACTTTTTGATACGATCATCGGTTAATTTGTTTTCATTAATTGCGTAAATGTGAAAGTTTTGCAATCTCTCAGTTTTAATTTCATAATTTGAAATACATTTCATTTCATCAGTGGTATTAACCACACGTAGTACAGGTTTATTTGAATCAATAATACCTTTCCCCAAAAACACTTCTTGACAAACTTCTTGGGAATCAATAAACATTGGCTCTGTTATATTGCGTAAGTTGAATACTCGAAATACCTCACATCTAGGTGGAATTATGCAAGTATAGTTGTCCGTTCCGTGTCGAATTGGGATTTGCAATCTAGAATTTTCAATACAAAGTGATATGGTCATGTTTCCATAGTCAAGTTTGCATCTATTGTTTTTAAGAAAATCTTGACCAAGAATTCCATTTGCAGGAATATTAAAATCATCTTTAACTACATGAAAAACTTGTTGAATTAAACAATTTGAAATAATTAAATATGTGTGAATTGTTCCCAATGTAGAAACGGCAGTTGTCGTTATACCAGTAATATTTATAATTTCATTCTTGTTCAGAAAAACGTTAGGATTTATATTAGAAACTTTAATTAAAGAAATGTCTGCTTGAGTATCGACTAGAAAAGTACACGCTTGACTTGTATCGGTGCAAGGTAATTTAATAAAATCAGCATAATTAAGATTTAGATTATAAACTGATTTAATAATTTTGTGATTTTCTAATTTGTGTTCTCCTCCCTCAACAATGAAGTTTGTTGAGGGGCCTCTACGTTTAAAGATCGAACTGAAGCCCTTTGACCGTTACCGTTTCGAGAAAAATTGTTCCGATTAGTACCTCTATTATTATTTGGATATCGATTATTAGTGATGGCACCACGATTGTTGCCTCTATAATAATTGTTACCACGAAAATTTCTACGATTACTTCCACGACTAAAGTTGTTTTGAAAACGATTGTAACCATTAGCTTGATACGAATTGTTGTTTCTATTTTGGTTACGAAACGATAAAACCTGCCGCTCTTTTGTTTCAGTTGTTTGTTCAACCACTAATTTTGCCACAACTTCTTTGGGGTCTGAAAAAACAGATGATGCGAGTATTGATTTAACAAGATCTGACCTAGCATTCAAACGACATACAGCGACGGTTTGCTCTATTGCCATCTCATGCGCCTTACTTTTTGTAATTCCCTCAATAACGAGAGAACGTTTCAATGCGTCAGCAAGTTCCTCAACTTGCTTGGCAAATTCAGCATAATTATTGTTCCTAACAAGAGTAAGAGGATTACCTTCATAATTTTCCCTAATAATGGAAGCACACATGCCAACATACGATTTCTTTTGTTCGGGGGTTGCCATTTCGGTAATAATTTCCTGTTTTTCAATTTCTTCTTCTATTTCTTCTTTCCTATCAATATCTTCTTCACTATCTGATTCGCTGTAATCCGAATCACCTTCACTATCTGTTAAAACGTTCCTGTCAACGAGTTCAAACAAACCTATGTCCTCTGGAACTCTAACTTTACAATTTAATTTTCCAAAACATCTTACTAACAGTTCCCGGCAGTGTTTTATTTTATGAAAAATTTGTATTTCCTCAAGATTTGATAAATTTTCAGAGTTAGATTTGATATATTCTAAAATTAGATTGTAATTTTCCATTAAAAGTTCTATATATTCATTATGTTTAGCCGGGTTGGTTGAAATTGGCCGATTTTGTAAGATTCTTTTCTTAATATTGTAAAAATTAGAAATTAATTCTTTAAATTGATCTTGAGAGAATTCTGTCATTTGTTAATGTTTTGATTTTTAACATAAAAAGTTTGGAATGTTTTGTTTTTACTCATTCTTTGCTCTTAGATTTATAAATTTTTTGTTTTGCTTTTAAATATTTTGTTTTTACTTCTTATTTTGATCTTAAATTCGATAATTTTTTTGTTTTGCTTTTAAATTTCTACATTTGTGTTTTTCTTCTACTTATTGGTTTTTGCCTTTTTCTTTCTTATTAGTTCTGTTTCTTTTGCTTAAAAATTTAATGGTGTATTTTGTGTATAATTTGCATATGCATGTATAAAAATCGTTTTTTTTTTGTTAGCACATTGGTGTTACTGATTTTATTTGTCAAATTATTCTTTAATATTTGTTTGTTTGTTATTTTTTGTTTTTATTTTTAGCTAAAATGAAAAAAAAGATTATAAAAAAAAGATATAATAAGAGATTTACGCAAATACTTAGTTTAGAGAACATAGCAAGAAACTAAAACATTTGTTATATTTTAAAGAAATTTTTTTTTTTTAAAGATCTTTTAACTTTTATTCAGGGGATGATCCCTCTTTTATTTTCCTTAAATAACATTTTATTTTATAATAGATTTTAGCTACATAAATAATCTCATTTTTAATATAGAAAGAATATTTTGATTAATTATTATAAGTATTTACAATAATATTTGTTTAGAAAATTATTAAGAGAATATAAAATTTAAGAGTATATACGGTAGCAAGAGCATGGTAAAAAAAAGATAACTATGCGGATACAAATACGGGATGGATAAAGTCTGATTAAATTTGCTCTTAGTTGCTCTTTATTTTGGTGTTGCTCTCTGGATGGATGGAATCTGGTTAATGTTGATCTAAGTTTCTCTTTATTTTGGCGTTTCTTTCTGCCCCATTATCTCGTTGAATTTGTTAATTACGATGTGGCATTCCTTGTTAGTTAAATGATGATTATGTTAATAATAAATGTTAGTTGTTGGTGATTACATTCGACAATCAGGTTTTTTGTTGGTTATGACATGTGGACAAAATGTGAAGCCCAAAATCACAACGGTAGTTGGTTTTTTTTTTGTTTTGCATGTTCACCTTTTTTTTTGTTACAAAGATTCCCTTTTGCAAGTGACTTCGCTTTGTCTTTCTTATTTTTTTTTGTAGATTTCAATATTTCTTATGCTATTCCAGCTTATGCTATTAAGAAAATTAATTTTAATGTTTTATCACTTAACACAGGCGTTTTTTTTTTCCTTCATTATTTTTAGCATGTTCATAAAATAGTTTTAAATATATTTCTTTTGCAATAGTTTGTTGTAAGTTTAAAGCATAGCTGTCCAAAATAAAATAAGGTTGTATTTGTGTGAGAGAGAGCGACCGCACTCAGGCGCACTAAAAGAAATGTGTATTTACAGTATTCAAACATTATGCGGATAATTGAAAAACACAATTGGAATAAAATGTTTGCAAATCATGATGCGATGATTTATAATGGCGTTTCAATGGAAATTACTTTTTCCCTTGAAATGTGGCATAACATATTAGGCATTGAAAGCCACCAAAAGCGTTTTCAAACACAAACATTTTTTCGTACAATTGCTCCGTAATTTTTTTTGTCTGTGCATCCGACTCTTTTGATGGCAACTCAACGACTGAAATTGAGAGAGTAACAATACGTGTGAATTGAGCGAGCACAATTGTGCCACTGGTGGACAGCTATGGTTTAAAGGTATAATTCACTTATACAATTTTTTTATATTAACTTCCGTATAGGTTATTAATTCAACTTAATTTTTCAATATTAATTTATTTTAATTTCGATATTGTTCACAGGATTACATAAATTTTTTATTTTATTATATTTTTTGTTGCTGTTTAAAAGTTTTACACGCTGTCTTATTTTGACGTGTAATAGTTTAACACATTGTCTTGTTGGTTTTTTTTTGCTGAGACTTTTTTTCCACACATTACTTTTTGTCACGGTCGCCATGTGGAGGTTAGACCTCATAAAATAATTAGTCACAAACTATTCAAGTGTTGAGTGCAGACTGTCTGCGTTTATTTAAGAAAGAATCATAATTGGTTATTGAGAAGTTATAAGTGATGACAGCTATATGTGTTATAATTACGTATAACAGAGATGAATATGTACAACAGGGTATGGCACTATGGGGGAGTTTCCAGACTTCCAAGTTTTTGTCCGAAATTTTTCCAGCCATAGCTTTACTAAACAATGAATTTGGGCAAGATCGCGTTGGTCATATTGATAATATTACACGGTTTATAAGGGGCGGTATGGTAAATTTGTATGGGAGCTACCAGAAGGGGAGTTGCCAGACTTTCAAGTTTTTTTCGAAGCTTTTTCCATCCATAGCTTTTCTTAATACAGAATTTGGGCAAGATCGCGATGGTGATTTTGATAATATTACACGGTATATAAGGGGCTTACTAGAAGGGTAGTTGCCAGACTTCCAGGTTTTTGTCCGAAACTTTTCCGAGTCATACCTTCACTAAATACAGAATTTGGACAAGATCGCGTTGGTCATTTTGATAATATTACACGGTATATAAGGGGCGGGATGGTAAATTTGTATGGGAGTTACCAGAAGCGGAGTTGCCAGACTTCCAAGTTTTTGTTCGAAATTTGTTCCATCCATAGCTTTACTAAATACAGGATATGGGCAAGATCGCGTTGGTCATTTTGATAATATTACACGGTATATAAGGGGCGGGTTGGTACATTTGTATGTGAGTTACTAGAAGGGTAGTTGCCAGACTTCCAGGTTTTCGTCCGAAACTTTTCCCAGCCATAGCTTTACTAAATACAGAATTTGGCCAAGATCGCGTTGGTAATTTTGATATTATTACATGTTATCTAAGGTAGGCGGGATGGTACATTTGTATAGGAGGTACCAGAAGAGGAGTTGCCAGACTTAAATGTTTTTGTCCAAAACTTTGTCTGGCTATAGATTTACTAAATTCAAAACTTGGAGAAGACCGAGTTGGTCATATTGATATTATTACACGATTTCTAAGAGGCCGGGATGGTATATTTGTATAAGAGGTACCAGAAGGGGAGTTGCCATTCTTCCAAGTATTTGTCCAAAACTTTTCCGAGTCATACCTTTACTAAATACAGAATTTGGGCAAGATCGCGTTGGTCATATTGATATATATATCACACGGTTTATAAGGGGCGGGATGGTACTTTTGTATGGGAGTTACTAGAAGGGTAGTTGCCAGACTTTCAGGTTTTTGTCCGAAACTTTTCCGAGCCATACCTTCACTAAATACAGAATTTGGGCAAGATCGAGTTGTGCATATTGATATAATTACACGATTTCTAAAGTAGGCGGAATGGTAAATTTGTATGGGAGTTACCAGCAGGAGAGTTGCCAGACTTCCAAGTTTTTTTCGAAACTTTTTCCATCCATAGCTTTACTAAATACAGAATTTGGGCAAGATTGCGTTGGTCATTTTGATATTATTACATGTTATCTAAGGTAGGCGGGATGGTAAATTTGTATGGGAGTTACCAGAAGAGGAGTTGCCAGACGTCCATGTTTTTGTCCAAAACTTTGTGTGGCTATAGATTTACTAAATGCAAAACTTGGGGAAGACCGAGTTGGTCATATTGATATTATTACACGATTTCTAAAGTAGGCGGGATGGTCATTTGTATGGAAGGTACCAGAAGGGGAGTTGGCATACTTCAAGTATTTGTCCAAAACTTTTCCCAGCCACAGCTTTACTAAATACAGAATTTGGGCAAGATCGCGATGGTCATATTGATAATATTACACGGTTTAAAAGGTGCGGGATGGTAAATTTGTATGGGAGTTACTAGAAGGGTAGTTGCCAGACTTCCAGGTTTTTGTCCGAAACTTTTCCCATCCATAGCTTTACTAAATTCAGAATATGGGCAAGATCGCGATGGTCATTTTGATAATATTACACGGTGTATAAGGGGCGGGATGGTACATTTGTATGTGAGTTACTAGAAGGGTAGTTGCCAGACTTCCAGGTTTTTGTCCGATACTTTTCCCAGCCACAGCTTTACTAAATACAGAATTTGGCCAACATCGAACTACGCGTATTGATATTATTACATGATTTCTAACGTAATTTAACGAAATTACAGATTTATATGGTAGGTACCCGAAGGGGTGTGGCCATATAGCCCATATGCAATCCCATAAGCAGTTTGGGAAAATATTAAGTCATGCTAAATTTTAGAATGATTGTTTAACTCTTTCGAAAGTTATAGTGAGTACGAGCAGGACAGACAGACGGACATGGCTCAAACGATTTAGACAGTCATGAATAGAGTTTGGTTTAAAGACACCTGGGGTGCAATGTGAATATTTCTCTGTGTTACACTTTGGGCTAAAAAAATGGCCATTTTAAAAAATTTTTGCTAACAAATTATGCATCAACCATATATATATTTGCTCGAACCACAAATATTGAATAGTTTACAGGTTGTAAATATATGTTAGTTTTCTACGAAGTGAGCATATACTTACGTGTAACAAACATTACTTACTTACTCGGAAGTACATACGTATTTTCCCCCAATCACGTTCACGATCTCGTTGAAGCACATCCATATTTCCTTGCTAACATGCAATTAATTAAGTGTAAGCACGTGTATGTTGTTGAGCAAACATCCATGTACTTATGAGAAAGTACTCGTTTATAATATAAATATTGTTTATTATTGCACATTTGATAGTAATAATCCTTGCATTAGTATTTATACGTATAAATCTAGTTGATAAAAAAATAAACAATAAGTAATGAGTTTTCGTTTCAATGCATGGCATCTTGTCATCAGTTTGGGTTTCTTCGTTTAACGCCCCGATTTGTTGAAATGTAAATTGTATTAGTTTACAAAACTCATGTATATGTAAATCTATTTATGTGTATACCTTGTACTCCCGTATGAATCCGTGAAGGCGTTTTCTTCTTTACAATTTCGTGGAATTGTGTAATGTCTATGGCGACTGCGCGACGCCGTCGATATTAGAGAACATTCTGGAAATAAAACGATGTTTTGTTATACACACAAAATGCACTTAAATTATTACAATTATTTTTGTCTGTGGCTCAAAATCTCGTACATTGTATGTTGATGAACATAAATGGGTTCTGTGTTCATATGGAGAGTAATTATTGACGATTGCTTAACGTGTGCATAAAAATGAAAATCTCGATGCAGACGTTTGACTTCAACTCTGTAAATACAAAATTTTCAACATGTACGTATTAATCATTGCACGAATTACTTACGAACGAAGACATATATAGATAAACATTCTATTTAATGTTTGGGTACTCTGCAAACAGTGCTTTCGTATATTGCCAGTGAATAATAATTTCTTTGGCAAAAGTTGGAAAATTGCTTGCAGTTTTCACACTATTTATTGGCCTTTAAAACCTTATTTTACCATCATATTCAATCTAGAACTGTAATTGGAATATTACAATGAACAACAAATGCGCTGAGAATAATTTCCATTTCTGATTCAGTCACGAGTGATCTCTCGACATTGGCTGAAAATTTCTTATTTTTATTTTTTACCTGAGATTCTCACATAGCACGTCTTAGTGTGACATTAACGACATCTTATTGGAACATCTTTGTTACATTCCATTTCACAATATATAAATTTGCACTTTACACAGCCTTTCTTCAAATTACTGAGAAAAACAATACATACTTAAATCTGTAAACTGTATTAAATTAGGCCCAAAAGTGCTGTATCATGGTACTTTCGATGGCGATAATGTACCAAAACAGTACAATTGTATCATTTTTGCATCCCTGATGTACATGCATTCCCATGTGTATGCATGTGTGTATAAAATGGTGTGTTACTCCTTTTTGTGTTCTCTCTCTCTCTGTGAATTTATCTTATTCTCATGGTTATTATTAATCAGAGAACAGAGATACAAATACTTAAATATTTGAACGCAAATATTGTACTTAGAAGAATTAGAATTTAACACGTCCATTGCGTGGTTTTTGTCAAACACGCCATTGCGTATATCCGAATATGTAATACTAATAGCAAATGAGTTATATTTACATTGAAATAAGCTTTGTGTACAAGGACATGCAAATGAGTTATATTTACATTGAAATAAGCGTTGTGTACAAGGACATGTTCTAAACACGCGTTTTACTTCTGTACAAACATTTAAAAATTACGGATTTTTCAGCGTGTATGTGTTACACTTTTGAGCCATATCAAATGATATATACCCTCCTACCCGTAGGGTGAGGGTATAAATATTGTATTACACGTTTTTACAAAAAGGAGAGAATATAAACCAGAGTTTTTCTTGAAACTTGTATGTAGTTAAAGCTTTACTAAATATAAATTTCGGAAAGATTCGATGAGCGGATTTATATAATTACACGATTTCTAAAGTGGGTGCAATGGTACATTTGTATGGCAGGTACCAGAATGGGAGTTGCCAGACTTCCAAGTTTTTGTCCGACACTTTTATCATCCATAGCTTTACTAAATACAGAATTTGGGCAAGATCGCGTTGGTCATATTGATATTACACCGTTTATAAGGAGCGGGATGGTACATTTGAATGGGAGATACCAGACGGGCAGTTGCCAGACTTCCAAGTTTTTGTCCAAAACTTTGTCTAGTTATAGCTTTTCTAAATACAGAATTTGGACAAGATCGCGTTGGGCATATTGATAATAAAGTGGGAGAAATTACAGATTTATATGGTAGGTACTCGAATGGGTGTGGCCATATAGCCCATATGCAATCCCATAATCAGTTTTGGAGAATATTAAGCCATGCTAAATTTTCGAGTGATTGTTTAACTCTTTCGAAAGTTATAGTGAGTACCAGCAGGACAGACGGACATGGCTCAAACGATTTAGAAAGTCATGAATCGAGTTTGGTTCAAAGACACCTGGGGTGTAATGTGAATGTTTCTATGTGTTACACTTTGGGCAAAAAAAATGGCCATTTTAACAAATATTTGCAAACAAATTATGCATCAACCATATATATATTTGCCCGAACCACAAATATTAACTTGGTTACAGGTTATAAATATATATGTTCGTTTTCTACAAAGTGAGCATATACTTACGTGTAACAAACATTACTTACTTACTCGGAAGTATATACGTATTTCCCCCCAATCACGTACACGCTCTCGTAGAAGCACATGTATATATCCTTGCAAACATGCAATTAATTAAGTGTATGCACGTGCATGTTGCTGAGCAAACATGCATGGCATCTTGTCATCAGTTCGGGTTTCTTCGTTTAACGCCGCGATTTGCTGAAATGTAAATTGTATTAGTTTACAAAGCTCATGTATATGGAAATCTATTTATGTATACACCTTGTACTCCCGTATGAATCCGTGATGGCGTTTTTTTCTTTACACTCAATGCGCACATCTATTGGCAAAATAAGTTAAAAAGGGAAATAAAACGATTTTGGTAAAAAACAAAAAGGGTTCAATATTTTATTACGGTTGCGTGGCAATTTCCCTACTTTTATTACGGTCGCTTGTTGTGTATCGATGTGCGCAAATGCATTGGGCTTGGAATTTCGTGGAATTGTGTGTTGTCTATGGCGACTGCGCGACGTCGTCGACACAAAATGCACTTAAATTATTACAATTATTTTTGTCTGTGGCGCAAAAAAAAATGGGTTCTGTGTTCATATGGAGAGTAATTATTGACGACTGCTTAACGTGTGCATAAAAATGAAAATCTCGATGCAGACGTTTGGCTTCAACTCTGTAAATACAAAATGTTCAACATGTACGTATTAATCATTACACGAATTACTTACGAACGTCCAAGGAACTGCATAAAAACTCACTGCCAACCAATTGTATCTGACCAATGACCAATACCAAACTGTCACTATTTCATTGAGTTTCTCATTTGTTGCTTCTAGGTTTTAATTTTTTTTTTTCACTGAAAGGAACAGATTATTTTATTTGCCTTACTCATTCATACTTACTGACGGTTGTTCTTTAACATGATTTTACAGTTTATGTAGACAAAATTCTAACACTTTCCGCACATTCAGGACTATGCAGCACAACTACTGGTTGACGACTGAACGTTAGAAAACAAAACTCAATAACTCAAAAAAGAAGAATATGTACATCAGGGATGAGAAATCAAAACTTGGGGAAGACCGCGTTGGTCATATTGATATTATTACACGATTTCAAAAAGGCCGGTATGGTATATTTGTATAAGAGGTACCAGAAGGGACGTTGCCATACTTCCAGGTTTTTGTCCAAAACTTTGTCTAGCTATAGCTTTACTAATTGCAAAACTTGGGCAAACTCGCGTTGGGCATATTGATTTTATTACACGATTTATAAAGTGGGTGGAATGGTGCATTTGTATAGTAGGTACCAGAAGGGGAGTTGCCAGACTTTCAAGTTTTTGTCCGAAACTTTTTCCAGCCATAGCTTTACTAAACACAGAATTGGGGCAAGATCGCGTTGGTCATATTGATAATAAAGTGGGAGAAATTACAGATTTATATGGTAGGTACTCGAAGGGGTGTGGCCATATAGCCCATATGCAATCCCATAATCTGTTTTGGAGAATATTAAGCCATGCTAAATTTTAGAGTGATTGTTTAACTCTTTCGAAAGTTATAGTGAGTACCAGCAGGACAGACAGACGGACATGGCTCAAACGATTTAGAAAGTCATGAATCGAGTTTGGTTCAAAGACACCTGGAGTGTAATGTGAATATTTCTATGTGTTACACTTTGGGCAAATGGCCATTTTAACAAATTTTTGCAAACAAATTATGCATCAACCATATATATATTTGCCCGAACCACAAATATTAACTTGTTTACAGGTTATAAATATATATGTTCGTTTTCTACGAAGTGAGCATATACTTACGTGTAACAAACATTACTTACTTACTAGGAAGTATATACGTATTTCCCCCCAATCACGTACACGCTCTCGTAGAAGCACATGTATATATCCTTGCAAACATGCAATTAATTAAGTGTATGCACGTGCATGTTGCTGAGCAAACATGCATGGCATCTTGTCATCAGTTGGGGTTTCTTCGTTTAACGCCGCGATTTGCTGAAATGTAAATTGTATTAGTTTACAAAGCTCATGTATATGGAAATCTATTTATGTATATACCCTGTACTCCCGTATGAATCCGTGATGGCGTTTTCTTCTTTACACTCAATGCGCACATCTATTGGCAAAATAAGTTAAAAAGGGAAATAAAACGATTTTGGTAAAAAACAAAAAGGGTTAAATATTTTATTACGGTTGCGTTGCAATTTCCCTACTTTTATTACGGTCGCTTGTTGTGTATCGATGTGTGCAAATGCATTGGGCTTGGAATTTCGTGGAATTGTGTGTTTGTGTGAGTGTTTGTAGTGTTTTGTAGCCGTTAACTTTTGTGTTTTTTGTTGTGTTGTTGCTCATTTATAAACTAGTGTGTGTATCATCACGCTCACAGCAATTTCTGAAAAAAAACAAAAGTTTTCGGTCCGACCGAGTACTTGTACCTGGTTCTCGAAAACTTTTATCTCACTTTGACCGTTTTCGACAACCATGGTTCTCGGTTGGACCGTTTAAACGCACACAACCAGGCAAGTGTGCTTATTCTCATTATACCCTGTCCCGATAACACAACAAAAGAAAAGTGAAGTTCTCTTCTCTGTTTGGTGAGAGAGGGTAAGTGAAGTTCTCTATTCAAAAATAAATTCATGTTTTCGAAGAGGTAAAAACAGTACCGATGCAGGAGTCTAATAAAAACTCACTGCCAACCAATTGTATCTGCCCAACTGTCACTCTTTCATTGAGTTTCTTATTTGTTGCTTCTACGTTTTAATTTTTTTTTCACTTAAAGAAACAGATTATTTTATTTGCCTTACTCATTCATACTTACTGACGGTTGTTCTTTAACATGATTTTACAGTTTATGTAGACAAAATTCTAACACTTTCCGCACATTCAGGACTATGCAGCACAACTACTGATTGACGACTGAACGTTAGAAAACATAACTCAAAAAAGAAGAATATGTACATCAGGGATAAGAAATCAGTTTCTTCGTTTTTTACTTTCCGTTCATTTACAGTGCTCATGGTACCAAAATCAGGAAAGATATTTTGTTTTCAGAATTAATTTTATTCAAGTAAAAGACATATGTACATAAACATTCTATTTAATGTTTGGGTGCTCTGCAAACAGTGCTTCCGTATATTGCCAGTGAATAATAATTTCTTTGGCAAAAGTTGGAAAATTGCTTGCAGTTTTCACACTAATTATTGGCCTTTAAAACCTTATTTTACCATCATATTCAGTCTAGAACTGTAATTGGAATGTTATAATGAACAACAAATGCGCTGAGAAAAATTTCCATTTCTGATTCAGTCACGAGAGATCTCACGACATTGTCTGAAAAGTTCTTATTTTTATTTTCTACCTGAGATTCTCACATAGCACGTCTTAGTGTGACATAAACGACATGTTATTGGAACATCTTTGTTACATTCCATTTCACAATATATAAATTTGCACATTTCACAGCTTTTCTTCAAATTACCGACAAAAACAATAGATACTAAAATCTGTAAACTGTATTAAATTAGGCCCAAAAGTGATGTATCATGGTACTTTCGATGGCGATAATGTACCAAATCAGTACAATTGTATTATTTTTGCATCCCTGATGTACATGCATTCCCATGTGTATGCATGTGTGTATAAAATGGTGTGTTACTCCTTTTTGTGTTCTCTCTCTCTCTGTGAATTTATCTTATTCTCATGGTTATTATTAATCAGAGAACAGAGATACAAATACTTAAATATTTGAACGCAAATATTGTACTTAGAAGAATTAGAATTTAACACGTCCATTGCGTGGTTTTTGTCAAACACGCTATTGCGTATATCCGAATATGTAATACTAATAGCAAATGAGTTATATTTACATTGAAATAAGCTTTGTGTACAAGGACATGCAAATGAGTTATATTTACATTGAAATAAGCGTTGTGTACAAGGACATGTTCTAAACACGCGTTTTACTTCTGTACAGACATTTAAAAATTACGGATTTTTCAGCGTGTATGTGTTACACTTTTGAGCCATATCAAATGATATATACCCTCCTACCCGTAGGGTGAGGGTATAAATATTGTATTACACGTTTTTACAAAAAGGAGAGAATATAAACCAGAGTTTTTCTTGAAACTTGTATGTAGTTAAAGCTTTACTAAATATAAATTTCGGAAAGATTCGATGAGCGGATTTATATAATTACACGATTTCTAAAGTGGGTGCAATGGTACATTTGTATGGCAGGTACCAGAATGGGAGTTGCCAGACTTCCAAGTTTTTGTCCGACACTTTTATCATCCATAGCTTTACTAAATACAGAATTTGGGCAAGATCGCGTTGGTCATATTGATATTACACCGTTTATAAGGAGCGGGATGGTACATTTGAATGGGAGATACCAGACGGGCAGTTGCCAGACTTCCAAGTTTTTGTCCAAAACGTTGTCTAGTTATAGCTTTTCTAAATACAGAATTTGGACAAGATCGCGTTGGGCATATTGATAATAAAGTGGGAGAAATTACAGATTTATATGGTAGGTACTCGAATGGGTGTGGCCATATAGCCCATATGCAATCCCATAATCAGTTTTGGAGAATATTAAGCCATGCTAAATTTTCGAGTGATTGTTTAACTCTTTCGAAAGTTATAGTGAGTACCAGCAGGACAGACGGACATGGCTCAAACGATTTAGAAAGTCATGAATCGAGTTTGGTTCAAAGACACCTGGGGTGTAATGTGAATGTTTCTATGTGTTACACTTTGGGCAAAAAAAATGGCCATTTTAACAAATATTTGCAAACAAATTATGCATCAACCATATATATATTTGCCCGAACCACAAATATTAACTTGGTTACAGGTTATAAATATATATGTTCGTTTTCTACAAAGTGAGCATATACTTACGTGTAACAAACATTACTTACTTACTCGGAAGTATATACGTATTTCCCCCCAATCACGTACACGCTCTCGTAGAAGCACATGTATATATCCTTGCAAACATGCAATTAATTAAGTGTATGCACGTGCATGTTGCTGAGCAAACATGCATGGCATCTTGTCATCAGTTCGGGTTTCTTCGTTTAACGCCGCGATTTGCTGAAATGTAAATTGTATTAGTTTACAAAGCTCATGTATATGGAAATCTATTTATGTATACACCTTGTACTCCCGTATGAATCCGTGATGGCGTTTTTTTCTTTACACTCAATGCGCACATCTATTGGCAAAATAAGTTAAAAAGGGAAATAAAACGATTTTGGTAAAAAACAAAAAGGGTTCAATATTTTATTACGGTTGCGTTGCAATTTCCCTACTTTTATTACGGTCGCTTGTTGTGTATCGATGTGCGCAAATGCATTGGGCTTGGAATTTCGTGGAATTGTGTGTTGTCTATGGCGACTGCGCGACGTCGTCGACACAAAATGCACTTAAATTATTACAATTATTTTTGTCTGTGGCGCAAAAAAAAATGGGTTCTGTGTTCATATGGAGAGTAATTATTGACGACTGCTTAACGTGTGCATAAAAATGAAAATCTCGATGCAGACGTTTGGCTTCAACTCTGTAAATACAAAATGTTCAACATGTACGTATTAATCATTACAGGAATTACTTACGAACGTCCAAGGAACTGCATAAAAACTCACTGCCAACCAATTGTATCTGACCAATGACCAATACCAAACTTTCACTATTTCATTGAGTTTCTCATTTGTTGCTTCTAGGTTTTAATTTTTTTTTTCACTGAAAGGAACAGATTATTTTATTTGCCTTACTCATTCATACTTACTGACGGTTGTTCTTTAATATGATTTTACAGTTTATGTAGACAAAATTCTAACACTTTCCGCACATTCAGGACTATGCAGCACAACTACTGGTTGACGACTGAACGTTAGAAAACAAAACTCAATAACTCAAAAAAGAAGAATATGTACATCAGGGATGAGAAATCAAAACTTGGGGAAGACCGCGTTGGTCATATTGATATTATTACACGATTTCAAAAAGGCCGGTATGGTATATTTGTATAAGAGGTACCAGAAGGGGAGTTGCCATACTTCCAGGTTTTTGTCCAAAACTTTGTCTAGCTATAGCTTTACTAATTGCAAAACTTGGGCAAACTCGCGTTGGGCATATTGATTTTATTACACGATTTATAAAGTGGGTGGAATGGTGCATTTGTATAGTAGGTACCAGAAGGGGAGTTGCCAGACTTTCAAGTTTTTGTCCGAAACTTTTTCCAGCCATAGCTTTACTAAACACCGAATTGGGGCAAGATCGCGTTGGTCATATTGATAATAAAGTGGGAGAAATTACAGATTTATATGGTAGGTACTCGAAGGGGTGTGACCATATAGCCCATATGCAATCCCATAATCTGTTTTGGAGAATATTAAGCCATGCTAAATTTTAGAGTGATTGTTTAACTCTTTCGAAAGTTATAGTGAGTACCAGCAGGACAGACAGACGGACATGGCTCAAACGATTTAGAAAGTCATGAATCGAGTTTGGTTCAAAGACACCTGGAGTGTAATGTGAATATTTCTATGTGTTACACTTTGGGCAAATGGCCATTTTAACAAATTTTTGCAAACAAATTATGCATCAACCATATATATATTTGCCCGAACCACAAATATTAACTTGTTTACAGGTTATAAATATATATGTTCGTTTTCTACGAAGTGAGCATATACTTACGTGTAACAAACATTACTTACTTACTAGGAAGTATATACGTATTTCCCCCCAATCACGTACACGCTCTCGTAGAAGCACATGTATATATCCTTGCAAACATGCAATTAATTAAGTGTATGCACGTGCATGTTGCTGAGCAAACATGCATGGCATCTTGTCATCAGTTGGGGTTTCTTCGTTTAACGCCGTGATTTGCTGAAATGTAAATTGTATTAGTTTACAAAGCTCATGTATATGGAAATCTATTTATGTATATACCCTGTACTCCCGTATGAATCCGTGATGGCGTTTTCTTCTTCACACTCAATGCGCACATCTATTGGCAAAATAAGTTAAAAAGGGAAATAAAACGATTTTGGTAAAAAACAAAAAGGGTTAAATATTTTATTACGGTTGCGTTGCAATTTCCCTACTTTTATTACGGTCGCTTGTTGTGTATCGATGTGTGCAAATGCATTAGGCTTGGAATTTCGTGGAATTGTGTGTTGTCTATGGCGACTGCGCGACGTCGTCGACACAAAATGAACTTAAATTATTACAATTATTTTTGTCTGTGGCGCAAAAAAAATGGGTTCTGTGTTCATATGGAGAGTAATTATTGCCGACTGCTTAACGTGTGCATAAAAATGAAAATCTCGATGCAGACGTTTGGCTTCAACTCTGTAAATACAAAATGTTCAACATGTACGTATTAATCATTGCACGAATTACTTACGAACGTCCAAGGAACTGCATAGAAACTAAAGCCCTGCAACGAGATACTACATTTACCATATGCACTATTGCACACCAAGAACGAGAACACTGGAACCAAGAACGCCTTCTCACTGAAACGAAAAGTAAGAGATACCGATTTAAAGAGAATGGTCTCTTTTCGGCATCGCTTCTCTTTACTACTTTATACCGAAGACCTCGAAGAGCACCGGTCCAATACTGAACTTCAGTTGATGAAGGGGTTCAGTAAAGAGAAATGAAAAGTTTTCGAAAACATGTGAACAGACCGGTCCTACCGAGATAGACCGTTTGGTTGGCAATAGACTGCTGCTTGTGTATTTTTTTTTATTCTTGGAACAAATGAGTTCATGAGTGTTTGTGTGAGTGTTTGTAGTGTTTTGTAGCCGTTATCTTTTGTGTTTTTTGTTGTGTTGTTGCTCATTTATAAACTAGTGTGTGTATCATCACGCTCACAGCAATTTCTGAAAAAAAACAAAAGTTTTCGGTCCGACCGAGTACTTGTACCTGGTTCTCGAAAACTTTTATCTCACTTTGACCGTTTTCGACAACCATGGTTCTCGGTTGGACCGTTTAAACGCACACAACCAGGCAAGTGTGCTTATTCTCATTATACCCTGTCCCGATAACACAACAAAAGAAAAGTGAAGTTCTCTTCTCTGTTTGGTGAGAGAGGGTAGGTGAAGTTCTCTATTCAAAAATAAATTCATGTTTTCGAAGAGGTAAAAACAGTACCGATGCAGGAGTCTAATAAAAACTCACTGCCAACCAATTGTATCTGCCCAACTGTCACTCTTTCATTGAGTTTCTTATTTGTTGCTTCTACGTTTTAATTTTTTTTTCACTTAAAGAAACAGATTATTTTATTTGCCTTACTCATTCATACTTACTGACGGTTGTTCTTTAACATGATTTTACAGTTTATGTAGACAAAATTCTAACACTTTCCGCACATTCAGGACTATGCAGCACAACTACTAATTGACGACTGAACGTTAGAAAACATAACTCAATAACTCAAAAAAGAAGAATATGTACATCAGGGATAAGAAATCAGTTTCTTCGTTTTTTACTTTCCGTTCATTTACAGTGCTCATGGTACCAAAATCAGGAAAGATATTTTGTTTTCAGAATTAATTTTATTCAAGTAAAAGACATATGTACATAAACATTCTATTTAATGTTTGGGTGCTCTGCAAACAGTGCTTCCGTATATTGCCAGTGAATAATAATTTCTTTGGCAAAAGTTGGAAAATTGCTTGCAGTTTTCACACTAATTATTGGCCTTTAAAACCTTATTTTACCATCATATTCAGTCTAGAACTGTAATTGGAATGTTATAATGAACAACAAATGCGCTGAGAAAAATTTCCATTTCTGATTCAGTCACGAGAGATCTCACGACATTGTCTGAAAAGTTCTTATTTTTATTTTCTACCTGAGATTCTCACATAGCACGTCTTAGTGTGACATAAACGACATGTTATTGGAACATCTTTGTTACATTCCATTTCACAATATATAAATTTGCACATTTCACAGCTTTTCTTCAAATTACCGACAAAAACAATAGATACTAAAATCTGTAAACTGTATTAAATTAGGCCCAAAAGTGATGTATCATGGTACTTTCGATGGCGATAATGTACCAAATCAGTACAATTGTATTATTTTTGCATCCCTGATGTACATGCATTCCCATGTGTATGCATGTGTGTATAAAATGGTGTGTTACTCCTTTTTGTGTTCTCTCTCTCTCTGTGAATTTATCTTATTCTCATGGTTATTATTAATCAGAGAACAGAGATACAAATACTTAAATATTTGAACGCAAATATTGTACTTAGAAGAATTAGAATTTAACACGTCCATTGCGTGGTTTTTGTCAAACACGCTATTGCGTATATCCGAATATGTAATACTAATAGCAAATGAGTTATATTTACATTGAAATAAGCTTTGTGTACAAGGACATGCAAATGAGTTATATTTACATTGAAATAAGCGTTGTGTACAAGGACATGTTCTAAACACGCGTTTTACTTCTGTACAAACATTTAAAAATTACGGATTTTTCAGCGTGTATGTGTTACACTTTTGAGCCATATCAAATGATATATACCCTCCTACCCGTAGGGTGAGGGTACAAATATTGTATTACACGTTTTTACAAAAAGGAGAGAATATAAACCAGAGTTTTTCTTGAAACTTGTATGTAGTTAAAGCTTTACTAAATATAAATTTCGGAAAGATTCGATGAGCGGATTTATATAATTACACGATTTCTAAAGTGGGTGCAATGGTACATTTGTATGGCAGGTACCAGAATGTGAGTTGCCAGACTTCCAAGTTTTTGTCCGACACTTTTATCATCCATAGCTTTACTAAATACAGAATTTGGGCAAGATAGCGTTGGTCATATTGATATTACACCGTTTATAAGGAGCGGGATGGTACATTTGAATGGGAGATACCAGACGGGCAGTTGCCAGACTTCCAAGTTTTTGTCCAAAACGTTGTCTAGTTATAGCTTTTCTAAATACAGAATTTGGACAAGATCGCGTTGGGCATATTGATAATAAAGTGGAAGAAATTACAGATTTATATGGTAGGTACTCGAATGGGTGTGGCCATATAGCCCATATGCAATCCCATAACCGGTTGTGAGAATATTAAGCCATGCTAAATTTTAGAGTGATTGTTTAACTCTTTCGAAAGTTATAGTGAGTACCAGCAGGACAGACGGACATGGCTCAAACGATTTAGAAAGTCATGAATCGAGTTTGGTTCAAAGACACCTGGGGTGTAATGTGAATGTTTCTATGTGTTACACTTTGGGCAAAAAAAATGGCCATTTTAACAAATATTTGCAAACAAATTATGCATCAACCATATATATATTTGCCCGAACCACAAATATTAACTTGGTTACAGGTTATAAATATATATGTTCGTTTTCTACGAAGTGAGCATATAAGTTACAGCCACACCAATATTTGCAATATAATACATATCTACACACGTAGTATGTACATATGTATGTCACATGTGTGCTGTCTCTACCAGTACACCTTTTTTTTCATTCTTTTCCTTTGTTTATTTTTTTGCATTGAATCAATTACCAACACCAAAACTAAATGAAACTAATTGTGCAACACTTCCGCCACACTTCGTTCCATTTCTTTTGGTCTTTGCACTTTTCTTCATGAAATGTTGGGTTCGCTGACGGGAACCAACACAGAAAATAAGAACGCGTGCATCACTTCCGCCACGATCCAAATATAATAAATTGTCGCACCAATAATTCCTAGGAACTATATCAGACCACTGTAAGTTCTTCGGAATTTTGTCTGCAATACATTTTGGCCAAGTTCGTGTAAATGTCTTTTTTTCATTCTTTTTAAACGTATATATTCTCGCATTGTATAGAACAATAGTCAGTAATTTACTTTCATCCAATAGTGCAATACCACTATTGAATTATAATAAAGATTGTAGATTATTCCAAAACTGTGTTTTTTTTAATAATAAAATTACGCGGTTCTGTAATTGGCGCAGTCGGTAGGATTCGCATAAAGAAAACACTCTTTTTTCATTTTTATGAAAGTGACGCGAGAATCCGTGCTAACAGTCCTTAAAATACTAAGGAATAAATAAAAAAAATAATAAAGTGAGAAAATTGGTTCGAAATACCAACCTTAAAATACTAAGGACTTACAAGTTTTTTTTATGAACAAAAACGTGCGAATAAATTATCAACCTTAAAATACTAAGGACGTGCGAATAAATCGGTGTAAAATACCAACCTTAAAATACTAAGGACGTGCGAATAAATTATAAACCTTAAAATACTAAGGACGTGCGAACAAATCGGTGTAAAATTCAACCTTAAAATACTAAGGACTAAAACTATTTTTAGTACGCAAATCCGCGCAAAAATATTAAATAATAAGATTAAAAAAAAAAAAAAATACGCGACTACAAATTTTAGTTTTAAAAAAAAAACTAAAATAAAAACACAAACACAACTCGAGCTAAAAGTGACCTAAACCATCCGAGAAAGAAGAAAGGACCAAATCTTGATCTGAAGGAAAAAGCCAGCCCCAACACCAACAGAAGGACGAAAATCTTGAAGGAAGATATCAACCCATCAGTAAAATAGCCGTAAGCCTAATATTAAGTATACTAGAGATAATTTTTTTTCCTATGAGTGACACGGAATCGGTAGAGACAACATCAGACTACGTCTCCGATTTTGAAATTGAGGAAATAGTGCATTTAGCAACACCACAACCAATAGACTTAGATCCAGGGTTTGACTCAAACGACGGATATCTAACAGAAATAAACGAAAGCATTAGAGAGAATCGTGGCCCTGAACGAAGAGTTAGGAGACTTAATAGGCGACAAAGGCAACAAGCATCCAGACCAAGACGACATTTTTTAAGGCAACGATAAGTATTCTTTTCCTATAGAAAAAAAAAAGAGGAAAAATGGCACAACAAAACCCACCAACCATTGTAATAAACCCTATGAAATATCTTGAAAAACTTCCCGAATTCAGCGGGGATAAAAAGGACCTGTACAATTTTATAACATTAGTAGACAGAATACACCCCATACTCAGGCAATATGACGAGGCGTCACAATTGGTGTTTTCAGACCTAATCCTGGACAGACCTGAAGACTATACTGACGAATAACTTCGGAGAAAAGCACAGTATTGAGGAACTATACGATCGAATGCGGTCGGTAACTTTTAGGACAACTACGTTAGAATTCTATAATGACATAAAGGACAGGCTCAGAAGCCTTAATAATAAGACTTGTATAATAATGGGTGGTAACGCGGGATCAGGACAAATTGCTACGAATAATATGCAAAGTGCGCTAAATATTTTTAAGGAAAAAATTCCCGAGCCCATGAAAACTATTCTGGCTTGCCGTAACCCAACCAGCTTGGAAGACGCCATGGAAATTCTTTTTAAATCCGGCTATGCATATTACGGGAATAGAACCGCAAAGCCAAACAATTCTACGGTAAAACCCGACAATAATAATAACGGACATACAGGCGGAAATAATAACAGACAAACACCCCAGAATTCCCATATCAATCAAAGGACAAATTACAAATCCTCACAACAGTTTTACATGCCCTATCAACAGCCTAGACCTCAATACAACCAGTACTATCAGCAGAACCCTAACACGAATAATCAATATAACCAAAGGACATTTAACAACCCCAATGCACAGCATCGTCAATCGAACACCCAGCAAAACGTCCAACCGAATCGAGGAGTTAATAATAATTTACCTGCTGCCGAACCCATGGACGTCAACTTAATTCGAAATTCTGATATACCATATATGGACGACGACATTCCTCAAAATTTTCCTTTAGTAGCCTCTCAGGAGAATTACCGCATATAACATTAAAAGGTGATCTCAAGTTTATAATAGATACTGGCGCCACACACTCCATTGTTAACCCAGGTCTATGTAACCCAAAATGGAGGACTAATTTACCACCAGTAAACCTAAAAACTCTACAAAACAACGTGCGAACTAACACAATTTATAAGGTACCAATGTTTTCTGAACTAGGAAATCCAGACGACTGGATTTACTTAATCGAGTGCAAATTTCACGACACATATGATGGTATAATCGGAAACGACATTTTACGTAAATATAAATCAGTGATGGACTATGAGAACAATGTTCTAAGAATAAATAACCACATAATTCCCCTGAAATTTCCAAGTACTCACACAGTTAAACTTATTACTAATGTGGAATGTGGATTAGTCCATATCAGGGATTGTCACACTTCTAACGGAGAACTAATTCTCCAGGAAGGGATATATAACACGCAAAATTATAAGGTAGAGGCAGAAACCAACCTTAAATGTCCCGAGATAATCCATATCAAACCTCAAGATTCATGGTTGGTAACTAGGGAAAATTATTGCCTTATAGACGACAACATTTCAAAAGACAACCAATGCGACTTACCGTTATTAAATCAAATAAGAATGGACCATTTGAATCCAGAAGAAAAAGGAAAATTTTCCCAATTGATTATTAAATATTCTCCATTGTTTTACCGAATAAATTCAAACCTGTCATTCACGAATGCAATTAAGCATCAAATCAATACAGCTGACAATATTCCAATTCAGTCTAAGACGTACCGTTACCCATACATACATAAGGAAGAAGTGAACAGACAAATCCAAGAAATGCTAGAAAGTGGAATAATTAGACCATCGAATTCACCATATTCAGCACCAATTTGGATAGTCCCTAAAAAGGATGACGCAAGTGGACAGAAAAAATGGAGGCTAGTTGTAGACTATCGCAAATTAAATGAGAAGACCGTGGACGATAGATACCCCATCCCAAATATCGACGAGATATTAGACAAACTTGGTAGAAGTACATACTTCACCACACTAGATCTTGCAAAAGGGTTTCACCAGGTTGAAATTGCGGAAAATGATATTCATAAAACTGCATTTTCAGTTGAAGGAGGGCACTACGAATTCCTTAGAATGCCTTTTGGACTGAAAACTGCACCCGCCACGTTTCAACGCCTCATGAATAATATCTTAGGAGAACTGCTAAATAAAATATGTTTGGTATACCTTGACGACATAATTGTATTCTCCACCTCACTTGACGAACATTTGAATTCCTTACGTCTAGTACTGGACCGACTGAAACAAGCAAACCTAAAGATACAAATTGATAAGTGCGAATTCCTTAAACGGGAAACAGAATTCCTAGGTCACATTGTGACACAGAAGGGTATTAAACCAAATCCGAAAAAGGTGGAATGCGTTCTGAAATACCCGATCCCCCAGACTCCAAAACAGATAAAACAATTCTTGGGACTCAGCGGGTACTATAGGAAGTTTATGAGAGATTATTCAAAAATCGCAAAGCCTATGACGAGTTACCTAAAGAAAGACGCCAAATTCGATATAAATAATTCTGAGTACAGGAAAAGTTTCGAAACACTGAAAACTCTACTCGTGAACGACCCCATATTGGCATATCCAGACTTTTCTAAACCATTCGTTCTAAATACCGACGCAAGCAACTTTGCACTGGGAGCCGTTTTATCCCAGGAAAACCACCCAATATGCTATGCAAGTAGAACTCTTAATGAACACGAATTGAACTACAGCACAATAGAAAAGGAACTACTGGCTATAGTATGGGCAGTTAAATATTTCCGTCCATATCTATTTGGTAGAAAATTCACCATCCACACTGATCACCAACCATTACAATGGCTGTTCTCGATCAAGGAACCGAATTCCAGGCTCGTTAGATGGAGACTGAAGTTGGGTGAATATGATTATACTATTAGGTATAAAAAGGGAGTGAATAACGGAAACGCTGACGCACTTTCACGTATCAATCCTCAAATTAGTTTCATCGAGCAGCATACGTCCAATAATATCATGACAAAGAATAGCCCAATTAATATATATAAAAACCAAATAGCAATTAGGAAAACAGGATCAGGATCGTTGAAAATTAAAAACCAGAAAATCTTCAATTATAATAGGAAAACAATTACTGCCAAGAATTTTGACGAACCCACTATGTTGACAATAGTTAAAAATCATTTCGATCCAAAAAGGATAAACGCCGTTTACATCGATGATGATGATACCTACAAACTATTCGAACAGACAATTTCAAAATACTTCGGGCAAAGCCAGGAATTGAAAATCATTAGATGCAACAACATCCTCACAGACGTCATAGACGAAAACGTACTTGCTGACCATATTCGCAAGGAACATATGAGGAATAACCATAGAGGTATTAATGAAAATTTCCTCCAATTGAAATACAGCATTTATCACCCCAAACTTAAAAAACGGATAACACAATTTGTAAATAGCTGCGACATCTGTAATAAGGAGAAATACGAAAGAAACCCTGTAAGACAAAAACTACAGATTACCGAAACACCAGACAGACCCGGACAAATAGTCCATATAGACGTTTTCTATAGCTTAGGGAAGACTCTTTTCCTAACATTTATCGACAAATTCAGCAAATTTGCGCAAGCAATCAAAATAGAAAATCGCACCTGGATGGAATTCAAAAGAGTTCTTACACAATATTTAAGTATAGTGGGTAGTATACGAAAGATAATTACAGATAATGAACTGGGCTTCAAAGCGTTACCCCTTACAGAATTCTTGAGAGAAAAGGATATTGAAATACACTTTACATCAAACAATAACCATTCATCCAATTCAGACGTTGAACGTCTACATAACACAATCAATGAACACATCAGGCTTCTTAGACATGATCCCGATAAGGACATTGACACTGTGGAAGAAAAACTATACAAGATCATTATGTTTTACAATAATACGATTCATTCAACTACCGGTTGCACTCCTTCCGACTTCATAAACGGAAAGATAAAAGAGGATAACTACCCACTAATAAAAGAAAGATTGGTAAAATCAAAACAAAAAACAATAGACAAGATTAATCAAAATCATGAGGATTGTGAACTTCGTACTGGCGACGTTTATATAAAACAAGATAGGGGTGGAAAAAATCACTCCAGATTTCGAAAAGTTTATGTCGAAAAACTTGACGACAACCATGTCATCACAAAGAGTGGACATAAATACTATAAGTCTCATCTAAAACGCAAAAAGACACTACAATAATACTTCTTCGGATATTTACAGACTACAATGCTGAAACTTCTGCTTATAATTCTTCTCTTGGAAACTGTTAGACCGCAACTATTGGACGTACAGGACTTAAGCGATAATCATGGATATATACCAATTAAGTTGAAAGACGTTGACATAGTTGACTACTACATAAAGGTCATCCACGTGATCAACACAACTAAATATATAGATACTGCGAATATAATACATGACAATATAAAAAAATTGGCGAATACCTATAGCAACACTACCCCTCTTCTGGAAAGCATCGAAAAAAATATGATTTTATGCAAGACGAAGATTAACAACCTTATACCCAAATTCAGACAGAAACGAGGACTCGTAAATATAGTAGGAAAGGGACTAAAATATTTGACAGGAACAATGGATAGCGATGATGAAGAAAAAATACTGAACCATTTCTACCGACTAGATAGACTTAATAACGAAAACTCTGTGGAAATAGACCAACTAACCTATTTAAGTACAACGTTATCAAACAGGGTGTCCAATATAACAACACATATTAACAAACAACAACGTGCTATGCAGACATACATTCACCGATTCAAAACCGAAATAGGAAATAGAATTCTGAAATTAGAGGATGAAACTTTGTTTCTAGAGAACTTGTTCATGATTAATAATGACTTAAACTTACTGACAAACCACGTGGACGAAATAGGATATGTAATCTTTAACTCAAAATTAGGAGTTATTCCATCCGACGTATTGACGAAGGAAGAATTCGAACTTATGGATAGACTAGAATCATACATTCATACTAATGTTTCCGTAAAATACAGAGATAATTTAGCCATACTGACTATGCATATCCCAAAATTCCTAAACGAAACGTTTTCTGAAATATTACTTGAACCGGTACCGAACAAACTGAATAGATCACTCGCTCTACAAGAAAATATTTTTCTATTGCACAAAAATGTAACGTATAGCACTAATTCATTGGAATATAAGAACCTAAAGAAATTAAGAGATAACTGTATTCAAAATATTGTAGATAATATCGAACCTAATTGTAAAATGAATTTATCAACTACGGAAGAGGAAAAAGAGATATATTCTGGTCTACTAGTATTTAAGAACTTTAATGGTAAAATTGAAACAAACTGTAATACAACTGTAAATTTTGGAAAAATGAAAACATTCATATTAAAATTCGAAAACTGTAATATAAAAACAGAACACAGATCATATGAAAACTATAAAGTTAATGTGAAAGAAATGTTTGTATTAGAAAACTTCATGCTAAAAATTAAGGAAAATAATGAATCCCTTCCTGATTTATATTTAGACCAACTAATATATAATAGTACAACCACACTTGTAAACAAAAATTTTTTACACAACAAAATGCTAATTGCCAGTAGTAACATAAGCACCCTAATTATCATAATATTTATCATTATACTACTCTATATAAGAATGAACAGAAGAACCTACATTTTGTCCTCGTCGGAGCCTCAAATTAGCGGTGGGGGAGTTACAGCCACACCAATATTTGCAATATAATACATATCTACACACGTAGTATGTACATATGTATGTCACATGTGTGCTGTCTCTACCAGTACACCTTTTTTTTCATTCTTTTCCTTTGTTTATTTTTTTGCATTGAATCAATTACCAACACCAAAACTAAATGAAACTAATTGTGCAACACTTCCGCCACACTTCGTTCCATTTCTTTTGGTCTTTGCACTTTTCTTCATGAAATGTTGGGTTCGCTGACGGGAACCAACACAGAAAATAAGAACGCGTGCATCACTTCCGCCACGATCCAAATATAATAAATTGTCGCACCAATAATTCCTAGGAACTATATCAGACCACTGTAAGTTCTTCGGAATTTTGTCTGCAATACATTTTGGCCAAGTTCGTGTAAATGTCTTTTTTTCATTCTCGCATTGTATAGAACAATAGTCAGTAATTTACTTTCATCCAATAGTGCAATACCACTATTGAATTATAATAAAGATTGTAGATTATTCCAAAACTGTGTTTTTTTTAATAATAAAATTACGCGGTTCTGTAATTCATATACTTACGTGTAACAAACATTACTTACTTACTAGGAAGTATATACGTATTCCCCCCCAATCACGTACACGCTCTCGTAGAAGCACATGTATATATCCTTGCAAACATGCAATTAATTAAGTGTATGCACGTGCATGTTGCTGAGCAAACATGCATGGCATCTTGTCATCAGTTCGGGTTTCTTCGTTTAACGCCGCGATTTGCTGAAATGTAAATTGTATTAGTTTACAAAGCTCATGTATATGGAAATCTATTTATGTATACACCTTGTACTAACGTATGAATCCGTGATGGCGTTTTCTTCTTTACACTCAATGCGCACATCTATTGGCAAAATAAGTTAAAAAGGGAAATAAAACGATTTTGGTAAAAAACAAAAAAGGGTTAAATATTTTATTACGGTTGCGTTGCAATTTCCCTACTTTTATTACGGTCGCTTGTTGTGTATCGATGTGCGCAAATGCATTGGGCTTGGAATTTCGTGGAATTGTGTGTTGTCTATGGCGACTGCGCGACGTCGTCGACACAAAATGCACTTAAATTATTACAATTATTTTTGTCTGTGGCGCAAAAAAAAATGGGTTCTGTGTTCATATGGAGAGTAATTATTGACGACTGCTTAACGTGTGCATAAAAATGAAAATCTCGATGCAGACGTTTGGCTTCAACTCTGTAAATACAAAATGTTCAACATGTACGTATTAATCATTACACGAATTACTTACGAACGTCCAAGGAACTGCATAAAAACTCTCTGCCAACCAATTGTATCTGCCCAAACTGTCACTATTTCATTGAGTTTCTCATTTGATGCTTCTAGGTTTTAATTTTTTTTTTCACTGAAAGGAACAGATTATTTTATTTGCCTTACTCATTCATACTTACTGACGGTTGTTCTTTAACATGATTTTACAGTTTATGTAGACAAAATTCTAACACTTTCCGCACATTCAGGACTATGCAGCACAACTACTGGTTGACGACTGAACGTTAGAAAACAAAACTCAATAACTCAAAAAAGAAGAATATGTACATCAGGGATGAGAAATCAAAACTTGGGGAAGACCGCGTTGGTCATATTGATATTATTACACGATTTCAAAAAGGCCGGTATGGTATATTTGTATAAGAGGTACCAGAAGGGGAGTTGCCATACTTCCAGGTTTTTGTCCAAAACTTTGTCTAGCTATAGCTTTACTAATTGCAAAACTTGGGCAAACTCGCGTTGGGCATATTGATTTTATTACACGATTTATAAAGTGGGTGGAATGGTGCATTTGTATAGAAGGTACCAGAAGGGGAGTTGCCAGACTTTCAAGTTTTTGTCCGAAACTTTTTCCAGCCATAGCTTTACTAAACACCGAATTGGGGCAAGATCGCGTTGGTCATATTGATAATAAAGTGGGAGAAATTACAGATTTATATGGTAGGTACTCGAAGGGGTGTGGCCATATAGCCCATATGCAATCCCATAATCTGTTTTGGAGAATATTAAGCCATGCTAAATTTTAGAGTGATTGTTTAACTCTTTCGAAAGTTATAGTGAGTACCAGCAGGACAGACAGACGGACATGGCTCAAACGATTTAGAAAGTCATGAATCGAGTTTGGTTCAAAGACACCTGGGGTGTAATGTGAATATTTCTATGTGTTACACTTTGGGCAAATGGCCATTTTAACAAATTTTTGCAAACAAATTATGCATCAACCATATATATATTTGCCCGAACCACAAATATTAACTTGTTTACAGGTTATAAATATATATGTTCGTTTTCTACGAAGTGAGCATATACTAGTACTGGACCGACTGAAACAAGCAAACCTAAAGATACAAATTGATAAGTGCGAATTCCTTAAACGGGAAACAGAATTCCTAGGTCACATTGTGACACAGAAGGGTATTAAACCAAATCCGAAAAAGGTGGAATGCGTTCTGAAATACCCGATCCCCCAGACTCCAAAACAGATAAAACAATTCTTGGGACTCAGCGGGTACTATAGGAAGTTTATGAGAGATTATTCAAAAATCGCAAAGCCTATGACGAGTTACCTAAAGAAAGACGCCAAATTCGATATAAATAATTCTGAGTACAGGAAAAGTTTCGAAACACTGAAAACTCTACTCGTGAACGACCCCATATTGGCATATCCAGACTTTTCTAAACCATTCGTTCTAAATACCGACGCAAGCAACTTTGCACTGGGAGCCGTTTTATCCCAGGAAAACCACCCAATATGCTATGCAAGTAGAACTCTTAATGAACACGAATTGAACTACAGCACAATAGAAAAGGAACTACTGGCTATAGTATGGGCAGTTAAATATTTCCGTCCATATCTATTTGGTAGAAAATTCACCATCCACACTGATCACCAACCATTACAATGGCTGTTCTCGATCAAGGAACCGAATTCCAGGCTCGTTAGATGGAGACTGAAGTTGGGTGAATATGATTATACTATTAGGTATAAAAAGGGAGTGAATAACGGAAACGCTGACGCACTTTCACGTATCAATCCTCAAATTAGTTTCATCGAGCAGCATACGTCCAATAATATCATGACAAAGAATAGCCCAATTAATATATATAAAAACCAAATAGCAATTAGGAAAACAGGATCAGGATCGTTGAAAATTAAAAACCAGAAAATCTTCAATTATAATAGGAAAACAATTACTGCCAAGAATTTTGACGAACCCACTATGTTGACAATAGTTAAAAATCATTTCGATCCAAAAAGGATAAACGCCGTTTACATCGATGATGATGATACCTACAAACTATTCGAACAGACAATTTCAAAATACTTCGGGCAAAGCCAGGAATTGAAAATCATTAGATGCAACAACATCCTCACAGACGTCATAGACGAAAACGTACTTGCTGACCATATTCGCAAGGAACATATGAGGAATAACCATAGAGGTATTAATGAAAATTTCCTCCAATTGAAATACAGCATTTATCACCCCAAACTTAAAAAACGGATAACACAATTTGTAAATAGCTGCGACATCTGTAATAAGGAGAAATACGAAAGAAACCCTGTAAGACAAAAACTACAGATTACCGAAACACCAGACAGACCCGGACAAATAGTCCATATAGACGTTTTCTATAGCTTAGGGAAGACTCTTTTCCTAACATTTATCGACAAATTCAGCAAATTTGCGCAAGCAATCAAAATAGAAAATCGCACCTGGATGGAATTCAAAAGAGTTCTTACACAATATTTAAGTATAGTGGGTAGTATACGAAAGATAATTACAGATAATGAACTGGGCTTCAAAGCGTTACCCCTTACAGAATTCTTGAGAGAAAAGGATATTGAAATACACTTTACATCAAACAATAACCATTCATCCAATTCAGACGTTGAACGTCTACATAACACAATCAATGAACACATCAGGCTTCTTAGACATGATCCCGATAAGGACATTGACACTGTGGAAGAAAAACTATACAAGATCATTATGTTTTACAATAATACGATTCATTCAACTACCGGTTGCACTCCTTCCGACTTCATAAACGGAAAGATAAAAGAGGATAACTACCCACTAATAAAAGAAAGATTGGTAAAATCAAAACAAAAAACAATAGACAAGATTAATCAAAATCATGAGGATTGTGAACTTCGTACTGGCGACGTTTATATAAAACAAGATAGGGGTGGAAAAAATCACTCCAGATTTCGAAAAGTTTATGTCGAAAAACTTGACGACAACCATGTCATCACAAAGAGTGGACATAAATACTATAAGTCTCATCTAAAACGCAAAAAGACACTACAATAATACTTCTTCGGATATTTACAGACTACAATGCTGAAACTTCTGCTTATAATTCTTCTCTTGGAAACTGTTAGACCGCAACTATTGGACGTACAGGACTTAAGCGATAATCATGGATATATACCAATTAAGTTGAAAGACGTTGACATAGTTGACTACTACATAAAGGTCATCCACGTGATCAACACAACTAAATATATAGATACTGCGAATATAATACATGACAATATAAAAAAATTGGCGAATACCTATAGCAACACTACCCCTCTTCTGGAAAGCATCGAAAAAAATATGATTTTATGCAAGACGAAGATTAACAACCTTATACCCAAATTCAGACAGAAACGAGGACTCGTAAATATAGTAGGAAAGGGACTAAAATATTTGACAGGAACAATGGATAGCGATGATGAAGAAAAAATACTGAACCATTTCTACCGACTAGATAGACTTAATAACGAAAACTCTGTGGAAATAGACCAACTAACCTATTTAAGTACAACGTTATCAAACAGGGTGTCCAATATAACAACACATATTAACAAACAACAACGTGCTATGCAGACATACATTCACCGATTCAAAACCGAAATAGGAAATAGAATTCTGAAATTAGAGGATGAAACTTTGTTTCTAGAGAACTTGTTCATGATTAATAATGACTTAAACTTACTGACAAACCACGTGGACGAAATAGGATATGTAATCTTTAACTCAAAATTAGGAGTTATTCCATCCGACGTATTGACGAAGGAAGAATTCGAACTTATGGATAGACTAGAATCATACATTCATACTAATGTTTCCGTAAAATACAGAGATAATTTAGCCATACTGACTATGCATATCCCAAAATTCCTAAACGAAACGTTTTCTGAAATATTACTTGAACCGGTACCGAACAAACTGAATAGATCACTCGCTCTACAAGAAAATATTTTTCTATTGCACAAAAATGTAACGTATAGCACTAATTCATTGGAATATAAGAACCTAAAGAAATTAAGAGATAACTGTATTCAAAATATTGTAGATAATATCGAACCTAATTGTAAAATGAATTTATCAACTACGGAAGAGGAAAAAGAGATATATTCTGGTCTACTAGTATTTAAGAACTTTAATGGTAAAATTGAAACAAACTGTAATACAACTGTAAATTTTGGAAAAATGAAAACATTCATATTAAAATTCGAAAACTGTAATATAAAAACAGAACACAGATCATATGAAAACTATAAAGTTAATGTGAAAGAAATGTTTGTATTAGAAAACTTCATGCTAAAAATTAAGGAAAATAATGAATCCCTTCCTGATTTATATTTAGACCAACTAATATATAATAGTACAACCACACTTGTAAACAAAAATTTTTTACACAACAAAATGCTAATTGCCAGTAGTAACATAAGCACCCTAATTATCATAATATTTATCATTATACTACTCTATATAAGAATGAACAGAAGAACCTACATTTTGTCCTCGTCGGAGCCTCAAATTAGCGGTGGGGGAGTTACAGCCACACCAATATTTGCAATATAATACATATCTACACACGTAGTATGTACATATGTATGTCACATGTGTGCTGTCTCTACCAGTACACCTTTTTTTTCATTCTTTTCCTTTGTTTATTTTTTTGCATTGAATCAATTACCAACACCAAAACTAAATGAAACTAATTGTGCAACACTTCCGCCACACTTCGTTCCATTTCTTTTGGTCTTTGCACTTTTCTTCATGAAATGTTGGGTTCGCTGACGGGAACCAACACAGAAAATAAGAACGCGTGCATCACTTCCGCCACGATCCAAATATAATAAATTGTCGCACCAATAATTCCTAGGAACTATATCAGACCACTGTAAGTTCTTCGGAATTTTGTCTGCAATACATTTTGGCCAAGTTCGTGTAAATGTCTTTTTTTCATTCTCGCATTGTATAGAACAATAGTCAGTAATTTACTTTCATCCAATAGTGCAATACCACTATTGAATTATAATAAAGATTGTAGATTATTCCAAAACTGTGTTTTTTTTAATAATAAAATTACGCGGTTCTGTAATTCATATACTTACGTGTAACAAACATTACTTACTTACTAGGAAGTATATACGTATTCCCCCCCAATCACGTACACGCTCTCGTAGAAGCACATGTATATATCCTTGCAAACATGCAATTAATTAAGTGTATGCACGTGCATGTTGCTGAGCAAACATGCATGGCATCTTGTCATCAGTTCGGGTTTCTTCGTTTAACGCCGCGATTTGCTGAAATGTAAATTGTATTAGTTTACAAAGCTCATGTATATGGAAATCTATTTATGTATACACCTTGTACTAACGTATGAATCCGTGATGGCGTTTTCTTCTTTACACTCAATGCGCACATCTATTGGCAAAATAAGTTAAAAAGGGAAATAAAACGATTTTGGTAAAAAACAAAAAAGGGTTAAATATTTTATTACGGTTGCGTTGCAATTTCCCTACTTTTATTACGGTCGCTTGTTGTGTATCGATGTGCGCAAATGCATTGGGCTTGGAATTTCGTGGAATTGTGTGTTGTCTATGGCGACTGCGCGACGTCGTCGACACAAAATGCACTTAAATTATTACAATTATTTTTGTCTGTGGCGCAAAAAAAAATGGGTTCTGTGTTCATATGGAGAGTAATTATTGACGACTGCTTAACGTGTGCATAAAAATGAAAATCTCGATGCAGACGTTTGGCTTCAACTCTGTAAATACAAAATGTTCAACATGTACGTATTAATCATTACACGAATTACTTACGAACGTCCAAGGAACTGCATAAAAACTCTCTGCCAACCAATTGTATCTGCCCAAACTGTCACTATTTCATTGAGTTTCTCATTTGATGCTTCTAGGTTTTAATTTTTTTTTTCACTGAAAGGAACAGATTATTTTATTTGCCTTACTCATTCATACTTACTGACGGTTGTTCTTTAACATGATTTTACAGTTTATGTAGACAAAATTCTAACACTTTCCGCACATTCAGGACTATGCAGCACAACTACTGGTTGACGACTGAACGTTAGAAAACAAAACTCAATAACTCAAAAAAGAAGAATATGTACATCAGGGATGAGAAATCAAAACTTGGGGAAGACCGCGTTGGTCATATTGATATTATTACACGATTTCAAAAAGGCCGGTATGGTATATTTGTATAAGAGGTACCAGAAGGGGAGTTGCCATACTTCCAGGTTTTTGTCCAAAACTTTGTCTAGCTATAGCTTTACTAATTGCAAAACTTGGGCAAACTCGCGTTGGGCATATTGATTTTATTACACGATTTATAAAGTGGGTGGAATGGTGCATTTGTATAGAAGGTACCAGAAGGGGAGTTGCCAGACTTTCAAGTTTTTGTCCGAAACTTTTTCCAGCCATAGCTTTACTAAACACCGAATTGGGGCAAGATCGCGTTGGTCATATTGATAATAAAGTGGGAGAAATTACAGATTTATATGGTAGGTACTCGAAGGGGTGTGGCCATATAGCCCATATGCAATCCCATAATCTGTTTTGGAGAATATTAAGCCATGCTAAATTTTAGAGTGATTGTTTAACTCTTTCGAAAGTTATAGTGAGTACCAGCAGGACAGACAGACGGACATGGCTCAAACGATTTAGAAAGTCATGAATCGAGTTTGGTTCAAAGACACCTGGGGTGTAATGTGAATATTTCTATGTGTTACACTTTGGGCAAATGGCCATTTTAACAAATTTTTGCAAACAAATTATGCATCAACCATATATATATTTGCCCGAACCACAAATATTAACTTGTTTACAGGTTATAAATATATATGTTCGTTTTCTACGAAGTGAGCATATACTTACGTGTAACAAACATTACTTACTTACTAGGAAGTATATACGTATTTCCCCCCAATCACGTACACGCTCTCGTAGAAGCACATGTATATATCCTTGCAAACATGCAATTAATTAAGTGTATGCACGTGCATGTTGCTGAGCAAACATGCATGGCATCTTGTCATCAGTTGGGGTTTCTTCGTTTAACGCCGTGATTTGCTGAAATGTAAATTGTATTAGTTTACAAAGCTCATGTATATGGAAATCTATTTATGTATATACCCTGTACTCCCGTATGAATCCGTGATGGCGTTTTCTTCTTCACACTCAATGCGCACATCTATTGGCAAAATAAGTTAAAAAGGGAAATAAAACGATTTTGGTAAAAAACAAAAAGGGTTAAATATTTTATTACGGTTGCGTTGCAATTTCCCTACTTTTATTACGGTCGCTTGTTGTGTATCGATGTGTGCAAATGCATTAGGCTTGGAATTTCGTGGAATTGTGTGTTGTCTATGGCGACTGCGCGACGTCGTCGACACAAAATGAACTTAAATTATTACAATTATTTTTGTCTGTGGCGCAAAAAAAATGGGTTCTGTGTTCATATGGAGAGTAATTATTGACGACTGCTTAACGTGTGCATAAAAATGAAAATCTCGATGCAGACGTTTGGCTTCAACTCTGTAAATACAAAATGTTCAACATGTACGTATTAATCATTGCACGAATTACTTACGAACGTCCAAGGAACTGCATAGAAACTAAAGCCCTGCAACGAGATACTACATTTACCATATGCACTATTGCACACCAAGAACGAGAACACTGGAACCAAGAACGCCTTCTCACTGAAACGAAAAGTAAGAGATACCGATTTAAAGAGAATGGTCTCTTTTCGGCATCGCTTCTCTTTACTACTTTATACCGAAGACCTCGAAGAGCACCGGTCCAATACTGAACTTCAGTTGATGAAGGGGTTCAGTAAAGAGAAATGAAAAGTTTTCGAAAACATGTGAACAGACCGGTCCTACCGAGATAGACCGTTTGGTTGGCAATAGACTGCTGCTTGTGTATTTTTTTTTATTCTTGGAACAAATGAGTTCATGAGTGTTTGTGTGAGTGTTTGTAGTGTTTTGTAGCCGTTATCTTTTGTGTTTTTTGTTGTGTTGTTGCTCATTTATAAACTAGTGTGTGTATCATCACGCTCACAGCAATTTCTGAAAAAAAACAAAAGTTTTCGGTCCGACCGAGTACTTGTACCTGGTTCTCGAAAACTTTTATCTCACTTTGACCGTTTTCGACAACCATGGTTCTCGGTTGGACCGTTTAAACGCACACAACCAGGCAAGTGTGCTTATTCTCATTATACCCTGTCCCGATAACACAACAAAAGAAAAGTGAAGTTCTCTTCTCTGTTTGGTGAGAGAGGGTAGGTGAAGTTCTCTATTCAAAAATAAATTCATGTTTTCGAAGAGGTAAAAACAGTACCGATGCAGGAGTCTAATAAAAACTCACTGCCAACCAATTGTATCTGCCCAACTGTCACTCTTTCATTGAGTTTCTTATTTGTTGCTTCTACGTTTTAATTTTTTTTTCACTTAAAGAAACAGATTATTTTATTTGCCTTACTCATTCATACTTACTGACGGTTGTTCTTTAACATGATTTTACAGTTTATGTAGACAAAATTCTAACACTTTCCGCACATTCAGGACTATGCAGCACAACTACTAATTGACGACTGAACGTTAGAAAACATAACTCAATAACTCAAAAAAGAAGAATATGTACATCAGGGATAAGAAATCAGTTTCTTCGTTTTTTACTTTCCGTTCATTTACAGTGCTCATGGTACCAAAATCAGGAAAGATATTTTGTTTTCAGAATTAATTTTATTCAAGTAAAAGACATATGTACATAAACATTCTATTTAATGTTTGGGTGCTCTGCAAACAGTGCTTCCGTATATTGCCAGTGAATAATAATTTCTTTGGCAAAAGTTGGAAAATTGCTTGCAGTTTTCACACTAATTATTGGCCTTTAAAACCTTATTTTACCATCATATTCAGTCTAGAACTGTAATTGGAATGTTATAATGAACAACAAATGCGCTGAGAAAAATTTCCATTTCTGATTCAGTCACGAGAGATCTCACGACATTGTCTGAAAAGTTCTTATTTTTATTTTCTACCTGAGATTCTCACATAGCACGTCTTAGTGTGACATAAACGACATGTTATTGGAACATCTTTGTTACATTCCATTTCACAATATATAAATTTGCACATTTCACAGCTTTTCTTCAAATTACCGACAAAAACAATAGATACTAAAATCTGTAAACTGTATTAAATTAGGCCCAAAAGTGATGTATCATGGTACTTTCGATGGCGATAATGTACCAAATCAGTACAATTGTATTATTTTTGCATCCCTGATGTACATGCATTCCCATGTGTATGCATGTGTGTATAAAATGGTGTGTTACTCCTTTTTGTGTTCTCTCTCTCTCTGTGAATTTATCTTATTCTCATGGTTATTATTAATCAGAGAACAGAGATACAAATACTTAAATATTTGAACGCAAATATTGTACTTAGAAGAATTAGAATTTAACACGTCCATTGCGTGGTTTTTGTCAAACACGCTATTGCGTATATCCGAATATGTAATACTAATAGCAAATGAGTTATATTTACATTGAAATAAGCTTTGTGTACAAGGACATGCAAATGAGTTATATTTACATTGAAATAAGCGTTGTGTACAAGGACATGTTCTAAACACGCGTTTTACTTCTGTACAAACATTTAAAAATTACGGATTTTTCAGCGTGTATGTGTTACACTTTTGAGCCATATCAAATGATATATACCCTCCTACCCGTAGGGTGAGGGTATAAATATTGTATTACACGTTTTTACAAAAAGGAGAGAATTTAAACCAGAGTTTTTCTTGAAACTTGTATGTAGTTAAAGCTTTACTAAATATAAATTTCGGAAAGATTCGATGAGCGGATTTATATAATTACACGATTTCTAAAGTGGGTGCAATGGTACATTTGTATGGCAGGTACCAGAATGTGAGTTGCCAGACTTCCAAGTTTTTGTCCGACACTTTTATCATCCATAGCTTTACTAAATACAGAATTTGGGCAAGATAGCGTTGGTCATATTGATATTACACCGTTTATAAGGAGCGGGATGGTACATTTGAATGGGAGATACCAGACGGGCAGTTGCCAGACTTCCAAGTTTTTGTCCAAAACGTTGTCTAGTTATAGCTTTTCTAAATACAGAATTTGGACAAGATCGCGTTGGGCATATTGATAATAAAGTGGGAGAAATTACAGATTTATATGGTAGGTACTCGAATGGGTGTGGCCATATAGCCCATATGCAATCCCATAACCGGTTGTGAGAATATTAAGCCATGCTAAATTTTAGAGTGATTGTTTAACTCTTTCGAAAGTTATAGTGAGTACCAGCAGGACAGACGGACATGGCTCAAACGATTTAGAAAGTCATGAATCGAGTTTGGTTCAAAGACACCTGGGGTGTAATGTGAATGTTTCTATGTGTTACACTTTGGGCAAAAAAAATGGCCATTTTAACAAATATTTGCAAACAAATTATGCATCAACCATATATATATTTGCCCGAACCACAAATATTAACTTGGTTACAGGTTATAAATATATATGTTCGTTTTCTACGAAGTGAGCATATAAGTTACAGCCACACCAATATTTGCAATATAATACATATCTACACACGTAGTATGTACATATGTATGTCACATGTGTGCTGTCTCTACCAGTACACCTTTTTTTTCATTCTTTTCCTTTGTTTATTTTTTTGCATTGAATCAATTACCAACACCAAAACTAAATGAAACTAATTGTGCAACACTTCCGCCACACTTCGTTCCATTTCTTTTGGTCTTTGCACTTTTCTTCATGAAATGTTGGGTTCGCTGACGGGAACCAACACAGAAAATAAGAACGCGTGCATCACTTCCGCCACGATCCAAATATAATAAATTGTCGCACCAATAATTCCTAGGAACTATATCAGACCACTGTAAGTTCTTCGGAATTTTGTCTGCAATACATTTTGGCCAAGTTCGTGTAAATGTCTTTTTTTCATTCTTTTTAAACGTATATATTCTCGCATTGTATAGAACAATAGTCAGTAATTTACTTTCATCCAATAGTGCAATACCACTATTGAATTATAATAAAGATTGTAGATTATTCCAAAACTGTGTTTTTTTTAATAATAAAATTACGCGGTTCTGTAATTGGCGCAGTCGGTAGGATTTGCATAAAGAAAACACTCTTTTTTTCATTTTTATGAAAGTGACGCGAGAATCCGTGCTAACAGTCCTTAAAATACTAAGGAATAAATAAAAAAAATAATAAAGTGAGAAAATTGGTTCGAAATACCAACCTTAAAATACTAAGGACTTACAAGTTTTTTTTATGAACAAAAACGTGCGAATAAATTATCAACCTTAAAATACTAAGGACGTGCGAATAAATCGGTGTAAAATACCAACCTTAAAATACTAAGGACGTGCGAATAAATTATAAACCTTAAAATACTAAGGACGTGCGAACAAATCGGTGTAAAATTCAACCTTAAAATACTAAGGACTAAAACTATTTTTAGTACGCAAATCCGCGCAAAAATATTAAATAATAAGATTAAAAAAAAAAAAAAATACGCGACTACAAATTTTAGTTTTAAAAAAAAAACTAAAATAAAAACACAAACACAACTCGAGCTAAAAGTGACCTAAACCATCCGAGAAAGAAGAAAGGACCAAATCTTGATCTGAAGGAAAAAGCCAGCCCCAACACCAACAGAAGGACGAAAATCTTGAAGGAAGATATCAACCCATCAGTAAAATAGCCGTAAGCCTAATATTAAGTATACTAGAGATAATTTTTTTTCCTATGAGTGACACGGAATCGGTAGAGACAACATCAGACTACGTCTCCGATTTTGAAATTGAGGAAATAGTGCATTTAGCAACACCACAACCAATAGACTTAGATCCAGGGTTTGACTCAAACGACGGATATCTAACAGAAATAAACGAAAGCATTAGAGAGAATCGTGGCCCTGAACGAAGAGTTAGGAGACTTAATAGGCGACAAAGGCAACAAGCATCCAGACCAAGACGACATTTTTTAAGGCAACGATAAGTATTCTTTTCCTATAGAAAAAAAAAGAGGAAAAATGGCACAACAAAACCCACCAACCATTGTAATAAACCCTATGAAATATCTTGAAAAACTTCCCGAATTCAGCGGGGATAAAAAGGACCTGTACAATTTTATAACATTAGTAGACAGAATACACCCCATACTCAGGCAATATGACGAGGCGTCACAATTGGTGTTTTCAGACCTAATCCTGGACAGACCTGAAGACTATACTGACGAATAACTTCGGAGAAAAGCACAGTATTGAGGAACTATACGATCGAATGCGGTCGGTAACTTTTAGGACAACTACGTTAGAATTCTATAATGACATAAAGGACAGGCTCAGAAGCCTTAATAATAAGACTTGTATAATAATGGGTGGTAACGCGGGATCAGGACAAATTGCTACGAATAATATGCAAAGTGCGCTAAATATTTTTAAGGAAAAAATTCCCGAGCCCATGAAAACTATTCTGGCTTGCCGTAACCCAACCAGCTTGGAAGACGCCATGGAAATTCTTTTTAAATCCGGCTATGCATATTACGGGAATAGAACCGCAAAGCCAAACAATTCTACGGTAAAACCCGACAATAATAATAACGGACATACAGGCGGAAATAATAACAGACAAACACCCCAGAATTCCCATATCAATCAAAGGACAAATTACAAATCCTCACAACAGTTTTACATGCCCTATCAACAGCCTAGACCTCAATACAACCAGTACTATCAGCAGAACCCTAACACGAATAATCAATATAACCAAAGGACATTTAACAACCCCAATGCACAGCAACGTCAATCGAACACCCAGCAAAACGTCCAACCGAATCGAGGAGTTAATAATAATTTACCTGCTGCCGAACCCATGGACGTCAACTTAATTCGAAATTCTGATATACCATATATGGACGACGACATTCCTCAAAATTTTCCTTTAGTAGCCTCTCAGGAGAATTACCGCATATAACATTAAAAGGTGATCTCAAGTTTATAATAGATACTGGCGCCACACACTCCATTGTTAACCCAGGTCTATGTAACCCAAAATGGAGGACTAATTTACCACCAGTAAACCTAAAAACTCTACAAAACAACGTGCGAACTAACACAATTTATAAGGTACCAATGTTTTCTGAACTAGGAAATCCAGACGACTGGATTTACTTAATCGAGTGCAAATTTCACGACACATATGATGGTATAATCGGAAACGACATTTTACGTAAATATAAATCAGTGATGGACTATGAGAACAATGTTCTAAGAATAAATAACCACATAATTCCCCTGAAATTTCCAAGTACTCACACAGTTAAACTTATTACTAATGTGGAATGTGGATTAGTCCATATCAGGGATTGTCACACTTCTAACGGAGAACTAATTCTCCAGGAAGGGATATATAACACGCAAAATTATAAGGTAGAGGCAGAAACCAACCTTAAATGTCCCGAGATAATCCATATCAAACCTCAAGATTCATGGTTGGTAACTAGGGAAAATTATTGCCTTATAGACGACAACATTTCAAAAGACAACCAATGCGACTTACCGTTATTAAATCAAATAAGAATGGACCATTTGAATCCAGAAGAAAAAGGAAAATTTTCCCAATTGATTATTAAATATTCTCCATTGTTTTACCGAATAAATTCAAACCTGTCATTCACGAATGCAATTAAGCATCAAATCAATACAGCTGACAATATTCCAATTCAGTCTAAGACGTACCGTTACCCATACATACATAAGGAAGAAGTGAACAGACAAATCCAAGAAATGCTAGAAAGTGGAATAATTAGACCATCGAATTCACCATATTCAGCACCAATTTGGATAGTCCCTAAAAAGGATGACGCAAGTGGACAGAAAAAATGGAGGCTAGTTGTAGACTATCGCAAATTAAATGAGAAGACCGTGGACGATAGATACCCCATCCCAAATATCGACGAGATATTAGACAAACTTGGTAGAAGTACATACTTCACCACACTAGATCTTGCAAAAGGGTTTCACCAGGTTGAAATTGCGGAAAATGATATTCATAAAACTGCATTTTCAGTTGAAGGAGGGCACTACGAATTCCTTAGAATGCCTTTTGGACTGAAAACTGCACCCGCCACGTTTCAACGCCTCATGAATAATATCTTAGGAGAACTGCTAAATAAAATATGTTTGGTATACCTTGACGACATAATTGTATTCTCCACCTCACTTGACGAACATTTGAATTCCTTACGTCTAGTACTGGACCGACTGAAACAAGCAAACCTAAAGATACAAATTGATAAGTGCGAATTCCTTAAACGGGAAACAGAATTCCTAGGTCACATTGTGACACAGAAGGGTATTAAACCAAATCCGAAAAAGGTGGAATGCGTTCTGAAATACCCGATCCCCCAGACTCCAAAACAGATAAAACAATTCTTGGGACTCAGCGGGTACTATAGGAAGTTTATGAGAGATTATTCAAAAATCGCAAAGCCTATGACGAGTTACCTAAAGAAAGACGCCAAATTCGATATAAATAATTCTGAGTACAGGAAAAGTTTCGAAACACTGAAAACTCTACTCGTGAACGACCCCATATTGGCATATCCAGACTTTTCTAAACCATTCGTTCTAAATACCGACGCAAGCAACTTTGCACTGGGAGCCGTTTTATCCCAGGAAAACCACCCAATATGCTATGCAAGTAGAACTCTTAATGAACACGAATTGAACTACAGCACAATAGAAAAGGAACTACTGGCTATAGTATGGGCAGTTAAATATTTCCGTCCATATCTATTTGGTAGAAAATTCACCATCCACACTGATCACCAACCATTACAATGGCTGTTCTCGATCAAGGAACCGAATTCCAGGCTCGTTAGATGGAGACTGAAGTTGGGTGAATATGATTATACTATTAGGTATAAAAAGGGAGTGAATAACGGAAACGCTGACGCACTTTCACGTATCAATCCTCAAATTAGTTTCATCGCGCAGCATACGTCCAATAATATCATGACAAAGAATAGCCCAATTAATATATATAAAAACCAAATAGCAATTAGGAAAACAGGATCAGGATCGTTGAAAATTAAAAACCAGAAAATCTTCAATTATAATAGGAAAACAATTACTGCCAAGAATTTTGACGAACCCACTATGTTGACAATAGTTAAAAATCATTTCGATCCAAAAAGGATAAACGCCGTTTACATCGATGATGATGATACCTACAAACTATTCGAACAGACAATTTCAAAATACTTCGGGCAAAGCCAGGAATTGAAAATCATTAGATGCAACAACATCCTCACAGACGTCATAGACGAAAACGTACTTGCTGACCATATTCGCAAGGAACATATGAGGAATAACCATAGAGGTATTAATGAAAATTTCCTCCAATTGAAATACAGCATTTATCACCCCAAACTTAAAAAACGGATAACACAATTTGTAAATAGCTGCGACATCTGTAATAAGGAGAAATACGAAAGAAACCCTGTAAGACAAAAACTACAGATTACCGAAACACCAGACAGACCCGGACAAATAGTCCATATAGACGTTTTCTATAGCTTAGGGAAGACTCTTTTCCTAACATTTATCGACAAATTCAGCAAATTTGCGCAAGCAATCAAAATAGAAAATCGCACCTGGATGGAATTCAAAAGAGTTCTTACACAATATTTAAGTATAGTGGGTAGTATACGAAAGATAATTACAGATAATGAACTGGGCTTCAAAGCGTTACCCCTTACAGAATTCTTGAGAGAAAAGGATATTGAAATACACTTTACATCAAACAATAACCATTCATCCAATTCAGACGTTGAACGTCTACATAACACAATCAATGAACACATCAGGCTTCTTAGACATGATCCCGATAAGGACATTGACACTGTGGAAGAAAAACTATACAAGATCATTATGTTTTACAATAATACGATTCATTCAACTACCGGTTGCACTCCTTCCGACTTCATAAACGGAAAGATAAAAGAGGATAACTACCCACTAATAAAAGAAAGATTGGTAAAATCAAAACAAAAAACAATAGACAAGATTAATCAAAATCATGAGGATTGTGAACTTCGTACTGGCGACGTTTATATAAAACAAGATAGGGGTGGAAAAAATCACTCCAGATTTCGAAAAGTTTATGTCGAAAAACTTGACGACAACCATGTCATCACAAAGAGTGGACATAAATACTATAAGTCTCATCTAAAACGCAAAAAGACACTACAATAATACTTCTTCGGATATTTACAGACTACAATGCTGAAACTTCTGCTTATAATTCTTCTCTTGGAAACTGTTAGACCGCAACTATTGGACGTACAGGACTTAAGCGATAATCATGGATATATACCAATTAAGTTGAAAGACGTTGACATAGTTGACTACTACATAAAGGTCATCCACGTGATCAACACAACTAAATATATAGATACTGCGAATATAATACATGACAATATAAAAAAATTGGCGAATACCTATAGCAACACTACCCCTCTTCTGGAAAGCATCGAAAAAAATATGATTTTATGCAAGACGAAGATTAACAACCTTATACCCAAATTCAGACAGAAACGAGGACTCGTAAATATAGTAGGAAAGGGACTAAAATATTTGACAGGAAAAATACTGAACCATTTCTACCGACTAGATAGACTTAATAACGAAAACTCTGTGGAAATAGACCAACTAACCTATTTAAGTACAACGTTATCAAACAGGGTGTCCCATATAACAACACATATTAACAAACAACAACGTGCTATGCAGACATACATTCACCGATTCAAAACCGAAATAGGAAATAGAATTCTGAAATTAGAGGATGAAACTTTGTTTCTAGAGAACTTGTTCATGATTAATAATGACTTAAACTTACTGACAAACCACGTGGACGAAATAGGATATGTAATCTTTAACTCAAAATTAGGAGTTATTCCATCCGACGTATTGACGAAGGAAGAATTCGAACTTATGGATAGACTAGAATCATACATTCATACTAATGTTTCCGTAAAATACAGAGATAATTTAGCCATACTGACTATGCATATCCCAAAATTCCTAAACGAAACGTTTTCTGAAATATTACTTGAACCGGTACCGAACAAACTGAATAGATCACTCGCTCTACAAGAAAATATTTTTCTATTGCACAAAAATGTAACGTATAGCACTAATTCATTGGAATATAAGAACCTAAAGAAATTAAGAGATAACTGTATTCAAAATATTGTAAATAATATCGAACCTAATTGTAAAATGAATTTATCAACTACGGAAGAGGAAAAAGAGATATATTCTGGTCTACTAGTATTTAAGAACTTGAATGGTAAAATTGAAACAAACTGTAATACAACTGTAAATTTTGGAAAAATGAAAACATTCATATTAAAATTCGAAAACTGTAATATAAAAACAGAACACAGATCATATGAAAACTATAAAGTTAATGTGAAAGAAATGTTTGTATTAGAAAACTTCATGCTAAAAATTAAGGAAAATAATGAATCCCTTCCTGATTTATATTTAGACCAACTAATATATAATAGTACAACCACACTTGTAAACAAAAATTTTTTACACAACAAAATGCTAATTGCCAGTAGTAACATAAGCACCCTAATTATCATAATATTTATCATTATACTACTCTATATAAGAATGAACAGAAGAACCTACATTTTGTCCTCGTCGGAGCCTCAAATTAGCGGTGGGGGAGTTACAGCCACACCAATATTTGCAATATAATACATATCTACACACGTAGTATGTACATATGTATGTCACATGTGTGCTGTCTCTACCAGTACACCTTTTTTTTCATTCTTTTCCTTTGTTTATTTTTTTGCATTGAATCAATTACCAACACCAAAACTAAATGAAACTAATTGTGCAACACTTCCGCCACACTTCGTTCCATTTCTTTTGGTCTTTGCACTTTTCTTCATGAAATGTTGGGTTCGCTGACGGGAACCAACACAGAAAATAAGAACGCGTGCATCACTTCCGCCACGATCCAAATATAATAAATTGTCGCACCAATAATTCCTAGGAACTATATCAGACCACTGTAAGTTCTTCGGAATTTTGTCTGCAATACATTTTGGCCAAGTTCGTGTAAATGTCTTTTTTTCATTCTCGCATTGTATAGAACAATAGTCAGTAATTTACTTTCATCCAATAGTGCAATACCACTATTGAATTATAATAAAGATTGTAGATTATTCCAAAACTGTGTTTTTTTTAATAATAAAATTACGCGGTTCTGTAATTCATATACTTACGTGTAACAAACATTACTTACTTACTAGGAAGTATATACGTATTCCCCCCCAATCACGTACACGCTCTCGTAGAAGCACATGTATATATCCTTGCAAACATGCAATTAATTAAGTGTATGCACGTGCATGTTGCTGAGCAAACATGCATGGCATCTTGTCATCAGTTCGGGTTTCTTCGTTTAACGCCGCGATTTGCTGAAATGTAAATTGTATTAGTTTACAAAGCTCATGTATATGGAAATCTATTTATGTATACACCTTGTACTAACGTATGAATCCGTGATGGCGTTTTCTTCTTTACACTCAATGCGCACATCTATTGGCAAAATAAGTTAAAAAGGGAAATAAAACGATTTTGGTAAAAAACAAAAAAGGGTTAAATATTTTATTACGGTTGCGTTGCAATTTCCCTACTTTTATTACGGTCGCTTGTTGTGTATCGATGTGCGCAAATGCATTGGGCTTGGAATTTCGTGGAATTGTGTGTTGTCTATGGCGACTGCGCGACGTCGTCGACACAAAATGCACTTAAATTATTACAATTATTTTTGTCTGTGGCGCAAAAAAAATGGGTTCTGTGTTCATATGGAGAGTAATTATTGACGACTGCTTAACGTGTGCATAAAAATGAAAATCTCGATGCAGACGTTTGGCTTCAACTCTGTAAATACAAAATGTTCAACATGTACGTATTAATCATTACACGAATTACTTACGAACGTCCAAGGAACTGCATAAAAACTCTCTGCCAACCAATTGTATCTGCCCAAACTGTCACTATTTCATTGAGTTTCTCATTTGATGCTTCTAGGTTTTAATTTTTTTTTTCACTGAAAGGAACAGATTATTTTATTTGCCTTACTCATTCATACTTACTGACGGTTGTTCTTTAACATGATTTTACAGTTTATGTAGACAAAATTCTAACACTTTCCGCACATTCAGGACTATGCAGCACAACTACTGGTTGACGACTGAACGTTAGAAAACAAAACTCAATAACTCAAAAAAGAAGAATATGTACATCAGGGATGAGAAATCAAAACTTGGGGAAGACCGCGTTGGTCATATTGATATTATTACACGATTTCAAAAAGGCCGGTATGGTATATTTGTATAAGAGGTACCAGAAGGGGAGTTGCCATACTTCCAGGTTTTTGTCCAAAACTTTGTCTAGCTATAGCTTTACTAATTGCAAAACTTGGGCAAACTCGCGTTGGGCATATTGATTTTATTACACGATTTATAAAGTGGGTGGAATGGTGCATTTGTATAGTAGGTACCAGAAGGGGAGTTGCCAGACTTTCAAGTTTTTGTCCGAAACTTTTTCCAGCCATAGCTTTACTAAACACCGAATTGGGGCAAGATCGCGTTGGTCATATTGATAATAAAGTGGGAGAAATTACAGATTTATATGGTAGGTACTCGAAGGGGTGTGGCCATATAGCCCATATGCAATCCCATAATCTGTTTTGGAGAATATTAAGCCATGCTAAATTTTAGAGTGATTGTTTAACTCTTTCGAAAGTTATAGTGAGTACCAGCAGGACAGACAGACGGACATGGCTCAAACGATTTAGAAAGTCATGAATCGAGTTTGGTTCAAAGACACCTGGGGTGTAATGTGAATATTTCTATGTGTTACACTTTGGGCAAATGGCCATTTTAACAAATTTTTGCAAACAAATTATGCATCAACCATATATATATTTGCCCGAACCACAAATATTAACTTGTTTACAGGTTATAAATATATATGTTCGTTTTCTACGAAGTGAGCATATACTTACGTGTAACAAACATTACTTACTTACTAGGAAGTATATACGTATTCCCCCCCAATCACGTACACGCTCTCGTAGAAGCACATGTATATATCCTTGCAAACATGCAATTAATTAAGTGTATGCACGTGCATGTTGCTGAGCAAACATGCATGGCATCTTGTCATCAGTTGGGGTTTCTTCGTTTAACGCCGCGATTTGCTGAAATGTAAATTGTATTAGTTTACAAAGCTCATGTATATGGAAATCTATTTATGTATATACCCTGTACTCCCGTATGAATCCGTGATGGCGTTTTCTTCTTTACACTCAATGCGCACATCTATTGGCAAAATAAGTTAAAAAGGGAAATAAAACAATTTTGGTAAAAAACAAAAAGGGTTAAATATTTTATTACGGTTGCGTTGCAATTTCCCTACTTTTATTACGGTCGCTTGTTGTGTATCGATGTGCGCAAATGCATTGGGCTTGGAATTTCGTGGAATTGTGTGTTGTCTATGGCGACTGCGCGACGTCGTCGACACAAAATGAACTTAAATTATTACAATAATTTTTGTCTGTGGCGCAAAAAAAATGGGTTCTGTGTTCATATGGAGAGTAATTATTGACGACTGCTTAACGTGTGCATAAAAATGAAAATCTCGATGCAGACATTTGGCTTCAACTCTGTAAATACAAAATGTTCAACATGTACGTATTAATCATTGCACGAATTACTTACGAACGTCCAAGGAACTGTATAAAAACTCACTGCCAACCAATTGTATCTGCCCAAACTGTCACTATTTCATTGAGTTTCTTATTTGTTGCTTCTAGGTTTTAATTTTTTTTTTTCACTGAAAGGAACAGATTATTTTATTCGCATTACTCATTCATACTTACTGACGGTTGTTCTTTATAATGATTTTACAGTTTATGCAGAAAAAATTCTAACACTTTCCGCACATTCAGGACTATGCAGCACAACTACTGGTTGACGACTGAACGATAGAAAACAAAACTCAATAAATCAAAAAAGAAGAATATGTACATCAGGGATGAGAAATCAAAACTTGGGGAAGACCGCGTTGGTCATATTGATATTATTACACGATTTCAAAAAGGCCGGTATGGTATATTTGTATAAGAGGTACCAGAAGGGGAGTTGCCATACTTCCAGGTTTTTGTCCAAAACTTTGTCTAGCTATAGCTTTACTAATTGCAAAACTTGGGCAAACTCGCGTTGGGCATATTGATTTTATTACACGATTTATAAAGTGGGTGGAATGGTGCATTTGTATAGTAGGTACCAGAAGGGGAGTTGCCAGACTTCCAAGTTTTTGTTCGAAACTTTTTCCAGCCATAGCTTTACTAAACACCGAATTGGGGCAAGATCTCGTTGGTCATATTGATAATAAAGTGGGAGAAATTACAGATTTATATGGTAGGTACTCGAAGGGGTGTGGCCATATAGCCCATATGCAATCCCATAATCAGTTTTGGAGAATATTAAGCCATGCTAAATTTTAGAGTGATTGTTTAACTCTTTCGAAAGTTATAGTGAGTACCAGCAGGACAGACAGACGGACATGGCTCAAACGATTTAGAAAGTCATGAATCGAGTTTGGTTCAAAGACACCTGGGGTGTAATGTGAATATTTCTATGTGTTACACTTTGGGCAAATGGCCATTTTAACAAATTTTTGCAAACAAATTATGCATCAACCATATATATATTTGCCCGAACCACAAATATTAACTTGTTTACAGGTTATAAATATATATGTTCGTTTTCTACGAAGTGAGCATATACTTACGTGTAACAAACATTACTTACTTACTCGGTTGCGTTGCAATTTCACTACTTTTATTCTCAATGTGATTAGGAATAAGATTACTGGTAGTGCCGACGCTGCCTTGAATCTTATAACACAACTCTGAACTGGGACTGCATTTCCCGTTGTCTCACACTACATTACGCAGACAAAAGAGATTTATCAACTCTTGAATACCAAATGATATCTTTGGTACAAGGCAACTGCACCATACAAGAGTTTTATCAGGTGGTGTATTCGCAACTGTCGCTTATTATGAATAAACTTTCCAGTATGGAAATAGGGCGCGAGTCTCTAGATCTCCTCACGCAAATCTACAGGGACAAGGCATTAGACACTTTTATAAGAGGTCTTAAGGGTGACCTGCCACGACTTCTAGGAATTAGAGAACCAACGGATCTCCCTCAGGCTTTACATTTGTGTCTCAAATTGGAGAATCAACAGTATAGAGCGCGATATGCAACTACGCATGCGAAAGCCGAAAAAACTCCACCTCCTCCCCCGCGCAGGAACTTTCATCAGAATAACACCCCATATTATCCAAATCAAAGATTCATTCCACAATTCTCTCAAAATGGGGTTATGGCATTACAACAACCTCAAACTCCCAACCAAATGCCTCAGTGGTACGGTAACCAAACGACCCAACAGCAATTTTATCAGAATAGGTTCGCTCCCCAAAGACCAATGGCACCGAAACCACAACCCAGACCAGAACCTATGGACATAGACCAGTCCATGAGATCAAAAATGGTTAATTATATGAATAGGCCGCGACAAGATGATAAATTCGTGGGAAAAAGACCCACCAATCAATCCAATGAAGTTCATCAACCATCGAAAATGCAAAGAAACTTTCACCTCGAGACTAATGCATCTGAAAATGATGCAGACGACCAACAATACATGTCAGAAATGCGTAATTACGAAGACGAACAACAGTTACAGCCAATAGATGAGTACATTAATGACTATGGCAACTACGATCAAGAGGATGAACAAGAGGGAACACAGGAATTCATTGACATTCATTTTTTAGACTGACAAGCTCGTCCCTACCATACTTCGTGTGTAGAACGAGCTCAGGCCAAATTTTAAAGTCTTTAATTGACACGGATCAAATAAGAATTATGTCCAACCCGGACTTATAAGGAACCCGATTCCCAATAACGAAACCTTTTATGCGAACTCTGTTGGTGGTAAGACCAAAATTACTCACCATACTTTCATAAACCTTTTCCATACAGACCCTACTGGCGTAAAATTTTTTCTGCTACCGACGCTGAAATCGTTTAATGCTATCTTAGGGAATGATAGCTTGAAAGAATTAAAAGCCATTATTTATACTTCAGAAAATTACATGCTTATAAACAATAAGACGAAGGTGCGAATAAGGCAACAAAACTCTCAATCTGTAAACGCGACAAATATAAGAAATAATCATATGAGTCAGGAACAGAAAGACAATCTCGATCTGATAGTGAAAAAATTCGAAAAGTTGTTTAGTGACCCAAATGAGAAATTAACTTTTACCACAACGGTCATCGGCGAAATACAAACGACGGACGAAAACTCGGTATACTCGCGGTACTACCCATATCCATTGCACCTAAAAGACGAGGTTGAAAAACAGATTAGAGAACTGTTGGACAATGATATAATACGACCATCGCGGTCTCCATATACCGAAGAAGGTTGATGCTTCAGGGGAAAAGAAATATCGTTTAGTCATCGATTACCGGAAACTAAACGAGGCCACGATACCCGACAAATATCCAATCCCGAATATAAATGATATTTTACCACAACTCTCCAAGAGTAAATGGTTTTCGGTAATTGACCTAAAAAGTGGTTTTCACCAAATACCGCTTAAAGAAAATGATAGGAGGAAAAATGCGTTTTCGGTGAACAACGGGAAGTACGAATTCACAAGACTTCCCTTTGGGCTAAAAAATGCCCCTTCAATTTTCCAAAGGGCTCTCGATGATATCTTACGAGAGCATATAGGTAAGATTTGCTTCGTCTATATTGACGATATCATCATCTTCGCAGAGTATGAGAAGACGCACCTGGAAAATCTGCAAGTAATCTTTGAGATCCTACAGAAAGCAAACATGAAGGTCCAGCTGGACAAATGTGAATTTCTAAAGACAGAAGTCGAATTCTTGGGGTTCATAAAATCAGATTCGGGAATTAAGACCAACTCGGAAAGAGTGGAGGCAATACAGAATTTTCCAACTCCCAAAACTCTTAAAGACCTCAGATCCTTTCTTGGTCTTGCAAACTTCTACAGACGTTTTATCAGGGACTATGCTAAAATAGCAAAGCCCCTGACAATACTTTTAAGGGGGGATAATGGACGCATGTCCAAACATGTTTCCGCGATAAAAGTGGATCTTAACGAAGAAGCTTTGAACGCTTTCAACAAATTAAAGAACATGCTGATATCCGAAGATGTTTTATTGCCTTACCCAGACTTCGACAAAGAATTCCACTTGACTACAGACGCCTCCAGCTTCGCTCTCGGTGCGGTATTGTCGCAGGATAATAGGCCAATCATATTTTTATCACGGACCCTTCACAAGTCAGAAGAACACTACGCAACCAATGAGAAGGAAATGCTTGCAATAGTATGGGCCCTAAAAGCCCTTAGGAACTACCTCTACGGTGCAGCCAAGATGAAAATTTTTACAGACCATTTACCATTGACTTATGCCTTGAATAATAAAAACTCGAATTACAAACTAAAAAGGTGGGAAGCTTTCTTGGAAGATTACAAATATGAATTGTTGTAAAAACCAGGAAGCACCAATGTGGTCGCAGACGCATTGTCGAGAATTCCACAAGAAGTTTCACATATCAATTCCTTGACTGCGACGCAACATAGCGATGTGAGTTCATCACAGAATCTAATCCAATTTACAGATGCACCTCTAAACGCTTTTAAGAACCAAATTATAATCTCTACCGGCAATAAAGCTTCATACGAGTTCGAAATAGTTTTTCCCACGGTTTCTGAACCAGTTTTATCAAAGGATATCTTGGGGCATATTCTGAAAAAGTATTTAAACCCCTCAGTCACAAACTGTATTAAAACTACAGACGAGATCCTCGGTAAACTTCAAGAAGTATTTGGGCAACATTTCAGCCAATATAAAGTGAAATATACTAGATCTATGGTGACTGACTTACGGGACGAGAAAGACCAAGAGATAGAAATTATAACGGAACATAACAGGGCTCACAGGAGCAGTTCCGAGAACAAAACTCAAATTATGACAAGATACTATTTCCCGCAAATGCACTCGAAGATTAAACGTTTGACGAAACTATGCAAAGTTTGCAAGGAGAACAAATACGACCGCCATCCCAACAAAATTTTGCTTCATGAGACACCTATTCCCCAATTTCCGGGACAAATTGTTCATATCGACATCTTCATCACAGGAAAGAGACCGATCTTGACGGCGATAGATAAATTTTCAAAATACGCACAGGCAAGATTGTTGACGTCTGGGGCTACGGAAGACATCAAACAACCATTAGGGGAAATCCTCTTAGCATTTGGCATGCCTGAGATTGTAGTCATGGATAATGAAAAATCTTTCAGTTCAGTGGCCATTACATTTATGTTAGAGAATCAAGTCAATGTGAAAATATTCAAAATTCCCCCTGTTCAAAACAGCGTTAAACTTCTGTCCCACACTGTTTTGTTTTCCAAGTGTTCTCAGCCTGTGCTATGTACAAATCTATGTACAGGTTGCTCTCGCGTTCCTTGCGCTTTTTCCTTCGTTTGTTTTGTGCTAACGGTCTGTCGCGCTTCAAAAAATAACTTTTTTGAGGATGCAAGCGACAGACAGACAGCACACAAGATCAGTTGGTTTTTAATCGAAGTTATAAGCAGTACGTTGCCCTCGTGAATTAGTGACAAACAAAGTGAAGTACAGTTTAAAAAAGACAAAATAAATAAATCTTTACAATTTCAGATTTTATTTTGTAAGTACGTTACACAAACGAACAAGTGAACTCAATAATTTACAACCCCAAGTGAACGAAACCCTAAACACAAAAAACGTAACGAAATTGTAAATATCAAAAAAAAGGGAATTAAATAATTATTATAAACCCACAAAAAACATGTAATAATTATAAGACAACAAATATTGTATTTAAATCAAAACGAAAAACCCACCCTTATTGTTAACTAGAAAATAAGTACACGATAAGTTACATACAACTACACAAACATATATTGTACAAACAGAAAAACCCATGAATATACGAAACAATAAACAGTGAAATTAAACAAACTAAAATAATCAAAGCCTTCTTAGTTCAAAGGCAATAATTAAAATAGAAGTTTTGTAACAAAACATTTGGTCCATTCGAACCGAATAAGTGTAAAAAAAAAACAGAAATAATTGTGAAATTAACAACACAATTATTATCGTCTTCTTTGTGCAAGTCCGTCCGCTTTCATACATGTGTGTATATCAGCGTTCGGCAAACACATACTACTTTATTATTATTTATTTTGTGTTTGTATTAGTGAGATGCTCTCTCAATGCACTGAAAGAAATTGGTGTGTAATTTTTTCATGCCCTTGTTTGGAAATGAGAAGTAAAGATAAAATAAAAATAAACAACAGAATTCAAATCTGAAAAAAACTTAATTATAAATTTAAAAAAGTACATATCGATTGCACTGTAAAAGATTTATGATTGCACATCATACCAAAAAAAATTATTTACAAAGTTAAAATAAATAAAAACGAAATTTCATTTCATAAAAATAAATTTCAAATCTGAATTTTTCCGGAAACTATGTTATGGAAAAACTAATAAAAAACTTAGTTATAAATTCAAATAACTACATATTTCAATTATTCATTAGTATATTCCCTATGACATAGTAAATAATGCCTCTGCAAATAATATTGCCGTAAACGTGACATTGCCACGCTGACAAAGTAAACATTCAGCTTTACCGAAAAAATTTTCGGCAAAAAAAAATCATATTCCCATTTGACATCAAACATTTTGGTAAGTGTATCGCTTGTAGCAAGCGACTGCACAACCTCTTCCATCGAATGCTCAAGCGAGACTAAATGAAATTTGGTTTTTGTTTTCAATACATGAGAGAGCGTACATGTGAGAGAGATGCCCATGGGCGGGTGTTTGCCGATGCCTGGTGTATATACATACGTACATACAACGAAATAAAAGACCCAGTGGGAAAAATATAAAAAGTGAAAATTAAGACCCCAGTGGGAAAAACAGAAAAAATAAAAAACAAAAAAATTGTGAAAGTGGAAATTGTGCAAAAACGAACAAATAGAATAAAAATTGTGAAAGTGAACATTTTGCAACACTGAAAAAAATGACCCTTGTGAAAATAGAAATAGACTCGAAAACCAGTGAAACAAGACCCAAGTGAAAAAAAAAAAAAAAAAAAAAAAAAACTCGACCCGTTATTTGTATTTTGTTTTTTTTCTTCTTTAACAATTGCGAAATTTTCAGAAAAGTGCTAGAATTCCAACGTTTGCCAAATCGTGTTGAATTTATAATATTTGTGTATAAAAGCATTTAGCGGAAAATGCTTCAAAAAAAAAGAGATAAAGAATAACGTAAAATTTTATACTGTTATATAACGGAAAATAAGTGTTCTAGAAATTTCGCAATTTTTCAAAACTACACTAAATTCTTCTAACGGTATTTCTAATTCTCTTTTACGCGCGTGACGCCAAAAAATCCCGCCAAATCAAAAACTACAAAATCTAATTCGACACAAAACTTCAGCAACAACCACAGACTCCAGACCCGAAGGAAGGAAAGAGACAACGCTTCAAGACCCAGCAAAAAGGCAACGCATACACATACACACACATAAAAAAAAACCGTAAGTACAGTGAAAGGAAACACGACAAACAAGCAAATAATAGAGGGTGCAGCTAAGGTTAAAAATATGTCGGCTAGCTGTTGCTAAGCTGTGGTTGAACTCAAATTCCTCGTATGACCCTGTTAATCATTTGCTTGTCGGTATGTGCTTTTTATAATAAATTGCCGGTATATGTAGCCCCTGTTCTGTGAGTCAACTTTTCGCCATTGCTGATATTAATTTGTCACTGACGCCGCTCAACGGTCTTGGGTAGCCATTTTGTAATATGCCCATTTGGAAGATTAGTTAGAGAGGCCTGAGAAATATTAGCAACGGTCAACCTTTCGCGACTCTTGAAAGATATCATTGGAAAAGCGACGATCACGCCAATTTGTGAAAAATATTTTTCTACGACGAAAGTTGCGTCAATTTGGGAAAAATATTTTTATACGGCAAAGGTTGCGTTAATTTGTGAAAAATATTTTTCTACGACGGAAGTTGCGTCAATTTGTGAAAAATATTCTTATACGGCAAAGGTTGCGTTAATTTGTGAAAAATATTTTTCTACGACGAAAGTTGCGTCAATTTGTGAAAAATATTTTTGTACGGCGAAGGTTGCGTTGATTTGTGAAAATTATTTTTCTACGACGAAAGTCACGCCAATTTGTGAAAAATATTTTTCTACGACGAAAGTTGCGTCAATTTGGGAAAAATATTTTTATACGGCAAAGGTTGCGTTAATTTGTGAAAAATATTTTTATACGACGAAAGTTGCGTCAACTAGTAAAAAATATTTTTATACGGCGAATGTTGCGTTGATTTGTGGAAAATATTTTTCTACGACGAAAGTTGCGTCAATTGGTGAACAATATTTTTATACGGCGAAGGTTGCGTCAATTGGTGAAAAATATTTTTATACGACGAAAGTTGCGTCAACTAGTGAAAAATATTTTTCTACGACGAAAGTTGCGTCAATTGGTGAAAAATATTTTTATACGACGAAAGTTGCGTCAACTAGAGAAAAATATTTTTGTACAACGAAAATTGCGTCAATTTGGAAAAAAAAAAATACAATTTTGGAAGACAAAATTTTTTGGAAAAATAATTTTGAAGTTCAACTTTGAGAAAGTTATTTTTTTTTTTTTGAAAAGAGTTTTTGTTCTTGCGAATTTTTTGCAGAATTGCGAAAAACATTTTTGGGCATTCCTTTTTTGAGGGAAAAGTTTCAGTAAACAGCCAAACCTATCGTCAATTTGTAAATCATTTTTTGAGACCCTATAATTATTGTTGGATTATTTTGTGACTCCATCGTCGATTGTTTACCAGCTATCTTTACACAATGTCTAAAGCACTTAGAGCTAAATTTGCAAACTGCGTGAACGATTTAGTGGACTTCGAATCAGTGTATTCACTCAAGGAATCCTCCGAGAGTATACATGCTTTAGAGGTCCTAAGGGTAGAGATAAATTCTTTATGGGATCAAGTGAAGAAGTCCTATTTGAATTGTATGGATCAAGAGGAGGTCGAGGGAGAGAACCCCATTGATAAGACTAAGCTTCGTACACACTATAAGGAAGCCTTAACGAGTTATCAACGAGTGTTAAGTTCACTGAACGACGAGATTCTGACCCTATCCGATCGGAATTCTGAGGAAAAACGAGAAAGGATGTCCGCACTGCCGCCGAAAGACACTGAGAAGGAGTTTGCCCCTGTTTTCCGGTTACCTCCTTGCGATACTGACACGTTTCATGGGGGATACAGCAATTGGCCGACGTTTCGCGATCTTTTTTCCGCCATCTACATTCAAAATACTAGACTCAGTAAGGTTGAAAAATTGTTCCATTTGACACAAAAGACAGCTGGTGAGGCGCGTGAAATTATAACCCACGTTCCCTTGACGAATGAAGGGTTTGATATCGCGTGGAGAAATTTAGTTGCCCGCTACGAGAACAAACGAATGCAGGTGAATGACCAGCTAAAATCTCTTTTTAATCTACCATCGGTTTCTGGTGATTCGGGAGCGTCAATTCAAAAGTTACAACGGACAGTCAACAGCTGCATACAGACCCTGGAGACTCTCGACATTACTACGAATGGATGGGACCCAATTTTGATTTATCTTAGTTCTACGAAGCTGCCAAGGAATTTCCTTGAAGATTTTGAAAGTTCTTTAACTGATTGTTCGATTCTTCCGACTTGGGCCGATTTTGATAACTTTTTGACTCATAAGTTTAAAACTATAGAATCGGTAGGAAACATTCGACCCTCTAACTCGAAGTTTAGTCCACCCAAATCAGAGCAGGGAAACAAGGGAAGGCATGTTAATACCTTCCAGACTAACACTTTCCATAGAGCGCAAAATTCTACGCAAAAAGGAAAACACTCAACAGCTCCTCAAGGTGCCCAGCGCCCAAAGGAGGAGCCAGTCTGTCAACTGTGCAAGGGCACTCACAGCCTACGCGTTTGCCAAAAATTTCTGGATAAGACCACGAATGACCACGTGGTAAAAATTTCACATTTGTGCTATAACTGTCTCTCATCGGACCACGGAGTCAGGGACTGTAAGAGCCGCTTTAGTTGCAGAACATGTAGTCAACGGCACCACTCCTTACTACATAAGGGTAATGATACCCAGTCTGCAAATGTCAGGGAAGATGCGCGACCTAGTACCAGTGCATCAGCTCTAACGACCCTTATACAGTCCACTCCAAACTTAGAAACACCCAGGCTTACGACCCTGACTCTCCAAGAGAACAGTTTCCAAAATCCTCAACCCCACACGACATTGCAATTTACAGCCATTGTTCAGCTCGAGTCTCGAGGTCAGAGGTACGATGCCAGAGCTATTGTCGACTCAGGATCACAATCCACCTTTATATCAGAGAAGCTCAAAAACCGTCTGAGACTCCCCACCAAGACAAATCTAGTTCATGTGTCCGGATTGAGTCAAGTCGCATCCGAGACTTCTACCAAATCTTGTTTGTTTAGTCTTCGTTCTCGCATTGATCCTCATTTTGAACTGGAAGTATGGGCCCCGGTACTGAAGACCCTTCCGTCAAATTTACCCTCAAGGACCCTTGACAGGACTCAACTTAGCTGTGCTGCCGGCCTAGAACTGGCAGATCCTAGATTCTACACAAGTCGGTCAGTCGATCTTTTGATTGGAATGGACATTGGACCCCTTATATATTCTTTGGAAACGCCTATGCAGTCAGTTGGATCTCTGCTGGCGCAAAAAACAGTCTTTGGATGGATTGTGGGAGGACCTCTACATCAACGGTCCAGCGACGCTGATCGGATTGCGCTATGCAACACAGTTTCCATTGACAAGATTCTCACACGTTTTTGGGAGGTGGAGGAGACCCCAAAAAAGATTTTGCGGTCAGAAGAAGATAACTTTTGCGAAGAAAATTATAAAGCTTCAACTCGCCGAGAATCCACTGGAAGGTATAGGGTGACACTGCCGTTCAGGACGTGTGAGGAACTAGGAGCTTCGAGGAATATAGCTATGGCTCAGTTTCATCGGATGGAGAAAAAGCTGCAGAGGACCCCGGAAGTTAAGGAGCAGTACGACAAATCCATCTTGGAATATATGGAATTAGGACAAATGAGGAAGGTTCCAAGTCATGAGATTGGAAAAATGCCACATTTTTATTTACCACATCATGCCGTCATAAAACCCGATAGGTTAACGACGAAACTTAGAGTCGTATTCAACGCGTCTAGCCCCTCAGCGAACAAAAAAAGCTTGAATGACATTTTGTACCCGGGACCGATACTACAGCAGGATCTGGTTCTGCAAATTTTGAAATGGAGGGTTTTTAAGTACGTCTTCAACGCAGACGTGACCAAGATGTACCGGCAGATCCTGGTAAATCAGTCACAGACATGTTATCAGCGAATTCTTTTCCGCAAAAATCCGTCCGACCCAGTTGAAGATTTTGAATTACTGACTGTCACATTCGGAGTTAATTGCGCGCCCTTCTTGGCCATCCGAACACTCCTACAACTTGCCGAGGATGTCCATGACCAATACCCTTTAGCATCTAACATTATTCGACAGAACATGTACGTCGATGATGTGCTAGCAGGCGCCCATACATTAGAACAAGCAATTGCAGCCCGCAAGGAGTTACATATGGCATTGGATTCAGCAGGATTTGAGCTGAGAAAGTGGACCTCTAACGACCCCGCAGTCATTCAAGATCTGCCATCTGATGAAATCTTGCCCGTTAATTGGTTGGACATATCGGAGGTAACATCAACGAAGACCCTAGGCATCCGTTGGAACATCTCATCTGACTCATTCACCTTCACGGCCCCAATTATTGACCAAAAGGGTTTTCATTCTAAAAGAGAGGTTCTTTCCGCGATTGCAAAATTTTTCGATCCCTGTGGCTGGCTTGCGCCGGTCATAATAGTGGCCAAGCTGATCATGCAACAGGTTTGGCTGGATAAAATCGGATGGGATGACGCCTTAAAGCCTATTACCTTGATGAACTGGCAAACTTTTGTAAAAAATTGCCCATCCGTCGACACAGTGTCAATTCCCAGGTGGATACAATTCAAGCCCACCAGTGTTGTCGGGATCCACGGGTTCTGCGATGCTTCAGAAAGCGCCTACGGGGCGGCACTCTACATTCGCGTGGAACACGCTAATCGACAAACAGACACTTTTCTGCTAGCAGCTAAGACTCGCGTTGCCCCTATTAAGAAAATTTCCCTACCTAGACTGGAACTCTGCGGTGCTGTGCTGCTGTCAACACTGGCTGCTGCAGTTATACCGAATCTTAACCTAACTAACATTTCGACCCACTATTGGACAGACTCAACCATAGTGCTGGCCTGGCTTAAGAAACCTCCATGCTCCTGGAGTACCTTTGTTGGAAATAGAATCTCAGATATTTTGGATAACGTAGGGGTTGAAAACTGGCGCCATGTCGACTCGGAATGTAATCCGGCCGACGTTGCAAGCCGCGGATGTACACCAACCGATTTGAAGTCACACCATTTATGGTGGTACGGACCACCCTGGTTAAGGCTACCTAAAACCAGCTGGCCAAGTTATAATCCTCCAGGAGACACAACTCTCGAGGCGAAGCCGGTAAAGGTTTTTGCTACGACGACATGTGAAGACCCCCTGCTTAGATTTTCATCATTGACCCGAGCCTATCGAGTTTTGGCCTATGTTATGCGGTTCTGGAAAAACACCGGTACCAACAGGACCCACTTAAGAGTTACCGGCCTTGAAGTAACGGCAGCTGAAATTCAAGATATCAAGACTAAACTTATAGTGATTTCACAGAAACACTATTTTAATGTCGAATGGCAATCATTGAAGAAGAAAACTCGAATTCCTTCTCATAGCCCACTTTTAACACTCAATCCATTTTTAGATACGAAGGGAGTGATCCGGGCCAATGGTCGGCTGGTTCGGTCGCCGGCCCTGACGTATAACGAACGTCATCCGATTATTCTCCCCTACCATGCTCATCTGACTCAACTACTCGTGGAATTCATTCACAAGATAACTCTTCATGGAGGAAACCAACTAATGGTGCGGGTAATTAGATCAGAATTCTGGGTGTGCAGGTTGAAACCTCTTGTCCGGAAAGTGATACACAAGTGCCGAACTTGCCTACTATACAAGCAACATACTCAGACTCAGATCATGGCCGCTCTTCCCCCCGAACGTACGGTGCTCACCCGACCCTTTGTGAATACGGGAATCGATTTTGCAGGCCCTTTTTGCATCAAGAGTTTCACTGGCCGAGCTTGTCTTGTCACCAAGGACGTCATCCGATTATTCTCCCCTACCATGCTCATCTGACTCAACTACTCGTGGAATTCATTCACAAGATAACTCTTCATGGAGGAAACCAACTAATGGTGCGGGTAATTAGATCAGAATTCTGGGTGTGCAGGTTGAAACCTCTTGTCCGGAAAGTGATACACAAGTGCCGAACTTGCCTACTATACAAGCAACATACTCAGACTCAGATCATGGCCGCTCTTCCCCCCGAACGTACGGTGCTCACCCGACCCTTTGTGAATACGGGAATCGATTTTGCAGGCCCTTTTTGCATCAAGAGTTTCACTGGCCGAGCTTGTCTTGTCACCAAGGGCTACGTATGCATATTCGTGTGCTTCTCGACGAAGGCTATTCACTTAGAAGCCTCGAGCGACTTGTCGGCCCAATCTTTTCTTGCTGCACTCTCACGGTTCATCGGCAGGAGAGGATGCCCCAAGTGCATATATTCGGACAACGGCACAAACTTTGTCGGCGCCGCTGAACTAATTCGCAAGGATAGACTGGCTTTTATGAAGACTCTTCAAAATCGCACCATGGAGACGAACGCGCACCAATCACTTGAGTGGAAATTCATACCCCCGGGCGCACCTCACATGGGTGGCCTATGGGAAGCCGGGGTGAAGTCCTTTAAGACGCACTTGCGCAAATTGATACCAAAAATGAGTTTCACCTTTGAAGAACTCTCTACCATCTTAGCCAGAATTGAGGCCTGTCTAAACTCACGACCCCTTAGCCCGGCCAGTGACGACCCTGATGACCTCACTCCATTGACACCGGGTCATTTTCTGATTGGGACATGCATGCTGGCTCCAGCGGAACCAGATTTATCAGGGGAAGAAGTGACGCTGGGCAACCGATGGAAACGCTTAAAAATCGTCTCTCAACATTTCTGCCAACGATGGAAAACCGAGTATCTGAAGGAGCTACACCGTCGTTACAAATGGAAATACCCCCAAGAAAATGTCCAGGTCAACGACCTCGTCGTCATCAAAGACGAACGGGTAACACAAAACGACTGGAAAATGGGTCGAATTGTCAGAACTCATCCTGGCAGTGACCAAAATGTCCGCGTGGTTGAAATTCGAACCAGCCATGGACTCGTCCGCCGACCAATCACCAAAATTGTTCGGTTACCCACCAAATGACTCAGAAATCTCTCGGTCACACTACTCAACAATTACACACGTTTTGTCTTTTGTCTTTTTATCTATCCTTACCAATTAATACAATCATTTCTACTTACAGACATGGCCGCTTACTTACCTCGCCCCAGCCGCTCAGCCGATCGCCACCGAGCACCGACCGGAAACCGACTCAGGGACCCAAGCCGTGGCAATGATCACATGTCACGACGTAACAGCCGTCCCACCAATTGGCAGTACTCCTGTGGCCTTTGTCAGGAAGACCACGCCATAAGATCTCCCCGGCAACGTTACGAGGCGGTCGAAAGGCGAGGGTACTGCCGGAACTGCCTAGCTCGAAGCCATCTAGCCCCCGACTGTCCTTCTCTGACTGGCTGTCGTCAATGTGACCAACGCCACCACACCATGCTTCATGGCGCTCCGCAACTAAATATAGCCATGTTTGGCGTCGGCCCCCTGGAACCAGCATTCAACAGAGCCACAGTCTTCATACCTACGGTTATGGTTCAAGTGTCAGAAGATTGCCTCGATAGGTGGGCATCTGTGCGTGGGCTTCTATGCCAATCTGCGGTAGTCTCGCGCATAGCCTCTTCCCTCGTCAAACGGCTGGGGTTGCCGACTTTTTATCACCAGGGGCGAAATTTCGCCTCCTTCAAACTAATGTCAAGACATGAGCGAAATCCCGTTACTCTGAAGGTGGACGCTCTCATTACCAACGAGCTTCCTCGACGACCCTACTCAGATCCCATACTAGAGGACCCAGTGCCAGATGTTGGCCATCACCGACTGGCTGATGTTGATCCGAGATGCAACACCCCCTTGGATATCGAGCTTGGCGGTGATGTTTATGCGGCAGTACGTCAAGAAGGCACGATTCCTACCACAGTTGGTGCTGTACAAGCCTCAAAACCATCGCTGGGATATGTTCTAACTGGACCCACAAGATCTCCAGCAGTTCAAAGGAACCACGCCTAGACGACCCACAACAGTTATGAGTCAGTTGGTAAGATTGTCACCAAGTCACGGGGGGGCGGAATGTTCAAAACAGCGTTAAACTTCTGTCCCACACTGTTTTGTTTTCCAAGTGTTCTCAGCCTGTGCTATGTACAAATCTATGTACAGGTTGCTCTCGCGTTCCTTGCGCTTTTTCCTTCGTTTGTTTTGTGCTAACGGTCTGTCGCGCTTCAAAAAATAACTTTTTTGAGGATGCAAGCGACAGACAGACAGCACACAAGATCAGTTGGTTTTTAATCGAAGTTATAAGCAGTACGTTGCCCTCGTGAATTAGTGACAAACAAAGTGAAGTACAGTTTAAAAAAGACAAAATATATAAATCTTTACAATTTCAGATTTTATTTTGTAAGTACGTTACACAAACGAACAAGTGAACTCAATAATTTACAACCCCAAGTGAACGAAACCCTAAACACAAAAAACGTAACGAAATTGTAAATATCAAAAAAAAGGGAATTAAATAATTATTATAAACCCACAAAAAACATGTAATAATTATAAGACAATAAATATTGTATTTAAATCAAAACGAAAAACCCACCCTTATTGTTAACTAGAAAATAAGTACACGATAAGTTACATACAACTACACAAACATATATTGTACAAACAGAAAAACCCATGAATATACGAAACAATAAACAGTGAAATTAAACAAACTAAAATAATCAAAGCCTTCTTAGTTCAAAGGCTATAATTAAAATAGAAGTTTTGTAACAAAACACCCCCATATGCTAGTTCAGTTAATGGGCAGATAGAAAGGTTTCACTCTACACTGATAGAAGTAATGCGGTGTCTAAAGTCGGATGGCGCCCACAACTCCTTCTCAGAACTCCTCAATAGATCCCTATACGAATATAATAATTCTATCCATTCAACTACACGCAGAAAACCAATGGAAGCTTTCTTTGGCAGACGCATTTATTCAGACCCCGAAAAACTAGAGAACGATAGGTTGGAAATTGTCGAAAGATTAAAGGAAAAGCAGCTAAAAGACCGTGAGTTTCATAACAAAGCAAAGACAGATCTAAAGGATTATGAAATCGGACAGAAAATTTTTGTTAAGGTCAATAAACGTCTGGGGACTAAGTTAAGTAAGAACTATTCTGAGGAAACTGTTAAGGAAAATAAAAAAAACTACCGTTTTACAGAATCCGGTCGAATCGTGCACAAAAATAACATAAGGAACTAACTTCACATTTATTTCCAGAATCATACACGCTCTTGCGAAAGCTGAGGTTCAAATTCTAGACTACTCCAACTCACAAATCATTTCCATAAACACCGGGTATGCCAAGATACAAACTGGAACGTTCAAACTAGTACATGTGGTGGAACCTGACAACTACCAAAATTTGATAGACCAGATACAATTAACTTTACACCATAATGTGAGCCGATACCATCCCCTATATCCCTTCCTATCCCACGAAACTAATCAACTCCAATCTCATCTTGACAGAATTAAACCCCGAGTAAAAAGATCACTTAATATAGGGTCAGCGTGGAAATGGATTGCCGGTAATCCTGACCATGATGATTTTGAAATAATCAAACAGAAGATGAATAATGTTTTACTGAATAACAACAGACAAGTGATTGTAAATAAACTATCTATTGAGAATTTGAACGATCTTACCAAAACAACTAATCAAATTGTAAAGTATATTAAATCCCATGAAACAGTCAATGAATCATTAATCTCAACTCTCAAATACAAAATTGAATTACTAAAAGAAGAATTATTAAGTATCCAGTATGCCATACATTGGGCAAAGGCTGGAATAGTTAACTCATTTATTCTCACAAATAACGAAATAAATATTGTCAAACAAATTTTCGAAAAAGATGAAATTCCCTATATTAACTTGGAAGAGGCATTTGAGTTCTCTGAAGTTAAAATAGCTTCTAGCAATAATCTACTTATTTATATTGTAAGCTTACCTACCACAGATATAAAATCATGTAATAGTCTATTGATTAAACCTACTAAATATGGAAATTTTGTTAATAAGATTCTGTATATAGAGTTATTGATTTGTACCAATTCAACTTTCGGCATAAAAAGTCCTTGTAAATCTTATAATAAGTTAACCATCTGTAACAATTATAACGTAGAAAATATAAATAATGATACCTACATTACAAATTTACTGAGAAGTCGCACTCCGAATTGCACATTAGTAAACAGTAACAACATACCCACCGTTGAAGAACTTCGTCCCGGCATACTACTATTGAATCAATTCAATGATACTGTTTATATTAACGATGAACAACGGAACCTAACTGGTACTTACATCCTGCAGTACCACAACGCATCGATAATTGTAGAAAACAAAACGTACAACTACTTTAAAAAAACGGATGTCCAACCCTTACCACCTGTCTTACAGCCTAGATTACCTGGGGCTTTTATTGAAGAAACACTTACCTTAGAATCCGTAAAGGAACTACATCTCGAGAATTCCGAAGCAATCAGCCACCTGGACGTCGAAAATAGATGGACATCAAGAACTAACTTTGGATTGTCGACTTTCATCATATTATTCATAATAATAACAATAATTGTGAAAAAAAGGCATCAAAATAAAAGCAAAGAAATCGTAACGACTATCCCAGCAGTACATTTGTCTCTTTCCGAAGCAACCACGACAACTTTTATGGAACCGCAAAACCCCCCAAGACTATCCCATGTACCTTCCACGATGCCAGCAGTACATTCGTCACTTCCCGAAACAGTCACGACAAATTTTATGGTACCGCAAAAACCGCCAAGATTATCCCAAATACCTTATTTCTAAAAATATTATGATCGAGGACGCTCATAATTAGAAGGGGAGGTGTTAACACCAAAAATGTTTGGTGGGTTGAGGTGCAAAAAATGCTGACGGTATTAAGCGTGTAATAATTGGGCCAATAGCCAGACCTAATTATTTCTTCAACGGAAATCGATGTGGTGTTGGATTCAACGGAATTAAATGCAACGGCATGTGCAATGCAGTGTCATCATTATTTAATAACGTAAGGTAGCTGTAGTTAAATTAAATAATCAATTTTGTTTTAATTAAGTTTTGATTTTCAAATAAAGAAGTCGTTCCTTCTAAGTAACGCAAAACAAATCTCAAACCATTTAACTTGTATATGGAAATCTATTTATGTATATACCTTGTACTCCCGTATGAATCCGTGATGGCGTTTTCTTCTTTACACTCAATGCGCACATCTATTGGCAAAATAAGTTAAAAAGGGAAATAAAACGATTTTGGTAAAAAAACAAAAAGGGTTCAATATTTTATTACGGTTGCGTTGCAATTTCCCTACATTTATTACGGTCGCTTGTTGTGTATCGTGGAATTGTGTCTTGTCTATGGCGACTGCGCGACGTCGTCGACACAAAATGCACTTAAATTATTACAATTATTTGTGTCTGTGGCGCAAAAAAAAATGGGTTCTGTGTTCATATGGAGAGTAATTATTGACGACTGCTTAACGTGTGCATAAAAATGAAAATCTCGATGCAGACGTTTGGCTTCAACTCTGTAAATACAAAATGTTCAACATGTACGTATTAATCATTGCACGAATTACTTACGAACGTCCAAGGAACTGCATAAAAACTCACTGCCAACCAATTGTATCTGCCCAAACTTTCACTATTTCATTGAGTTTCTTATTTGTTGCTTCTAGGTTTTAATTTTTTTTTCACTGAAAGGAACAGATTATTTTATTTGCCTTACTCATTCATACTTACTGACGGTTGTTCTTTATCATGATTTTACAGTTTATGCAGAAAAAATTCTAACACTTTCCGCACATTCATGACTATGCAGCACAACTACTGGTTGACGACTGAACGTTAGAAAACAAAACTCAATAACTCAAAAAAGAAGAATATGTACATCGGGGATGAGAAATCAAAACTTGGGGAAAGCCGCGTTGGTCATATTGATATTATTACACGATTTCAAAAAGGCCGGTATGGTATATTTGTATAAGAGGTACCAGAAGGGGAGTTGCCATACTTCCAGGTTTTTGTCCAAAACTTTGTCTAGCTATAGCTTTACTAATTGCAAAACTTGGGCAAACTCGCGTTGGGAATATTGATTTTATTACACGATTTATAAAGTGGGTGGAATGGTGCATTTGTATAGTAGGTACCAGAAGGGGAGTTGCCAGACTTCCAAGTTTTTGTCCGAAACTTTTTCCAGCCATAGCTTTACTAAACACCGAATTGGGGCAAGATCGCGTTGGTCATATTGATAATAAAGTGGGAGAAATTACAGATTTATGTGGTAGGTACTCGAAGGGGTGTGGCCATATAGCCCATATGCAATCCCATAATCAGTTTTGGAGAATATTAAGCCATGCTAAATTTTAGAGTGATTGTTTAACTCTTTCGAAAGTTATAGTGAGTACCAGCAGGACAGACAGACGGACATGGCTCAAACGATTTAGAAAGTCATGAATCGAGTTTGGTTCAAAGACACCTGGGGTGTAATGTGAATATTTCTATGTGTTACACTTTGGGCAAAAAAAATGGCCATTTTAACAAATTTTTGCAAACAAATTATGCATCAACCATATATATATTTGCCTGAACCACAAATAGTAACTTGTTTACAGGTTATAAATATATATGTTCGTTTTCTACGAAGTGAGCATATACTTACGTGTAACAAACATTACTTACTTACTCGGAAGTATATACGTATTTCCCCCCAATCACGTACACGCTCTCGTAGAAGCACATGTATATATCCTTGCAAACATGCAATTAATTAAGTGTATGCACGTGCATGTTGCTGAACAAACATGCATGGCATCTTGTCATCAGTTCGGGTTTCTTCGTTTAACGCCGCGATTTGCTGAAATGTAAATTGTATTAGTTTACAAAGCTCATGTATATGGAAATCTATTTATGTAAATTAACGCGCTCCTGAAGGGAGGGCGAAAAAATTAAGGTTGGGAGTCGCCTGGCTCCTTAGTATTGTACGCAAAGGTTTATTACTTCCTTTCAGCTTGGTTATTTCCAATTAAAAACGTAAGAGTTCAATACCGTTCTATTCGGTTGCCAATTATATTATAATTTTATTTTTATTCCAATACAATGACTTCAACTTTTTCTATCCCCAGAATACTTTATGTTTCTAAAGTGTCACAAATAAACTGAGTTGATATGGGTATGGGTGATAGGAATGATAAGTTGGGCAATGTGTTAACTGCCCCCCCCCCCCCTCTAAATATCTGCGTCCCGTAGATCAACATAAGTTGTTGGGAGACTTTTTAAGGTTACTTTGACTTGGCCTTGGTCTGCTATTGTATGGATCTTCGGTAGCTGGATATCTGCGCTTATTTTCCGCCCTTGAGCAGGCGGGCCATGCAACCATCCCCCAGGAATATTTCAATAGAGGACATCTCACAAATTGTTGCATTATTGATAGAGTTGCAATTGCCTATTAGTCCTTAAGTTTCAGCTTTGGCCATCGATAATTCAACCGCTGCCTTGTTGAATGGTTACGATTGGTGCATCGTACTTAAAGACGTCCAGTGCGTTGGTTGATATCGTCAGCAATATTCCTAATGATAATAGTAATTTATAAGTTAATGTGTTAGTATGTTCTTAAGACTTAAGATTGCTCGCCTGTGCTTTAAGCATTATTTACTAGGTTTATGTGCACAAGTTATCAGCGAGTTAGCAAGAAGTAAGTAGTTAGTAGTGTGTAAACAATTTTACTAATTTAATTTTTACGCTAAAATTCTTTTATTTTTTTATTGGTTTCCAGAGTCTTTGAGTTTCAGACTTATTAAGATTTTACTTCAGCAAATTAGATGAATCCTTTTACCGGGAGTCCATTTTACTTTAGTGGTTACTAATCTCAGGTATTTTTTACGAATTTTTCACCTGTGTTTTATGGACTCTTTTACCCTTGTTGGTTTCAATTGTTACCCTATTATTCTTTCCTACTACCTCTTTGGCGTAAAGCCGTTTCTCCTTTCCTTTGATTTGCTTATTCTTAACGTACAAGACGTCTCCTGGCTCATAGTTTCTACCCTTTTTCCTTTTTTATTTACTCGTAGGTTCCGCATTTCTTGATTCTTTTTGATTTGTTCTCTGACCTCCGAAAACACCCTGGCTTGGAAATTTGTTAAATTCTGATAATTAATCCGTTGGGTTCTATTGAAAAAGATATCGTTCGGCTTTTGCTTTGTAACCGAGTGAATGGTGTTATTATACCGGTCAACTGCTATGCATAGTAGTTCCTTAGGATTCTCGACACTTATCTCCCTTTTTAAGCAACGGTATATTTCTATGATTGTGGAATGCAGCCTCTCCACTTGCCCATTCACCTCACTCCTTTGAATCGGGGTTTGGTAAAATTTGATGCCCAAACCTCTAACGTAATTAGCTACCATAGGGCTGACGAAGCCTCGTTCGTTGTCGGTGACTATCATTCGAGGCGCGGTGAAGTAATGGATAATTTTTGCAAATTTACTGCGTAAGTGAACCGCGGATCTATTCTTGATATGAAAAATTTTCCAAACTTCGAAAATTTATCCAAACAACTTAAGAATTTCTCGCCTTGAATTTCGAAAATATCTATGTGCAGGATGTCACACGGATTTTTGGGAATAGGTGTATCTTCTAACTCGGGGACAAAAGGGTGCCTGTCGTATTTGTTCGTTAAGCAGGTCTCGCCATTTTTGGAAAATAGTACCGCGCCAAAATTTGCGCCTTGTTTTCCATGTGATTTCTGTGGGCTCTTTTGTGTTCCTCCTCGATTATCCCACAAATCCTTTCTTCCCCCCTGACATCCTGGACCAGCCTTTGAGTTATCCTTATTTTATAATAGCGAAAATGGCAGAGGTATATATCTTGCAGCAATTGGATAAAATTCTCAGGAATCTTAATGCCGTTAACGAGTAAGGGATTCAGACGCTCCTTCAAGGTTGCCGTTAAAGAGTCCTTGTCGACTTTATCCAACGTGATATAATGGCGCGTATACCCTTCATGTGGGGACTCTACGATAAAAAGTTCCCTGCCTTCTCTGATTACAAGCTGGTTCCTGAAGACGTTTAATGGGGCTTCAACGTGCATTATTAGATCAAAGGCATCCTGCTCGGCACTATGTACCGTTTGCCCTTCGCTCGCTGTTATAGTCCTTATTGATGATTCTCTACCTGCAGTCAAGGTTCTTGAGCGGTCACTTCCTCCTTCACTGGCGGTCACCGTATCAGATTCGTTACTAGCTAGAATAGGAGGTGTTATCATATTGTTAACTTGGCATGGTAGCCTCGATAAAGCATCTGCCACGACATTTGATTTACCGGGCGTGTAAATCAATTCGTGAATGTACTCCTCTATTCTGGCCTTCCATCTTTTCAACTTTGCATTGTAGTTTCTGCTCCCTAATGCAAAGGTAAGAGGTTGGTGGTCAGTGAGAATTCGTATTTTCTTTGCCCCATACAGATAAGATCTTAGATTATCCATGGCCCATACTATTGCCAACATCTCTTTTTCGTTTGTTGCATAATTTTCCTCTGCTTTACTCAATGAACGAGATATAAAGGCAATGGGGCGCTCTTTTCCGAGATCTCCCTGTGACAATACCGCTCCGATGGCGTAGTTTGATGCGTCTGTTGTAAGAGTGAACGGTTTGTCGAAGTCAGGAAAGGCAAGGATGTCATACGAGACAAGTAATTCCTTTTAGTTATTAAATGCCTGCAATGCAGCATCGTCTAATTTAATATACACCTTTTTTGATTGGTTCGCTTTTACCTGCGAATTTTCTCCTCTAGTGAGATTTGTCAAGGGTTTCGCAACTTTGGCGTAGTCGCGAATAAACTTCCGATAGTATGAAGTCATACCTAAAAAACTATTCAAGTCCTTCAAATTTTGTGGAGGCGGAAGAGACTTTATAGCATTTATTTTCTTCACATCAGGCTTAATTCCATCAGACGTGATCAAGTATCCCAGAAATTCCACTTCAGTTGTCATGAATTTAGTTTTTCCTAAGTTGACCCTCAGGTTCGACTCCATTAATCTCTGAAATACGGCGTTAACATTTTTCAGGTGTTCATCTACATCCTTTCCAAAGACAATAATATCGTCTATATATACGTAACAGATTTTGCCAATGAACTCCTTCAGGACGTCGTCAATCATCCGCTGATGTCAGTCTCTTTCATAGGAATTTGGTGAAATCCTGACGTGAGATCAATCGTTGTAAAGTATTTCGCATACCCCAGGCTTGCCAGAGTCGCGTTTATGTCGGGTATGGGGTATGCATCCGCTATGGTGACTGCGTTTAACCGCTTAAAGTCTATCACCATCCGATATTGTTTTTCGCCAGACGGTTTCGGCTTTTTCGGCACTATCCATATTGGAGAATTATAAGGGCTTTTGGATGGTCTAATTATGCCTTCTTCTAGTAGCTCTCTTACTTGTTTCTCTACCTCCCCTCTCATAGAAGCTGGATAGGGATAGCTCTTCGTGTAAATAGGTTCATTCACCGAAGTAACTATTTCGGCTTGCACAGATGTCTTTATTCCGGTGCGTATGCTTAAGGGTTCGAACAGTTTCGCGTATCTGGTGGTCAGTGAATTTATTGCTGAACGCGCAATTTCGGGGACATCGGGAATTTCCATTATGTAGACACCTTCCAACGTTCTGTTCCTTAGAGGCATTGTAATGTCTGGTTGTATAGTGAGAGTGTGATTTTTACGGTCTATGACAGCCCCCAGTCTTTTTAGGGTATCATCTCCTATGATACCGTCGAAGGATTGAAATCCAGGAAGAACATAGAACGTGACCATTTCATCATTACCCAATCTTTGAAAGAACTTCCCCTTGACCTGCTTGTCAATTTTCACTGACCCAGAGGCAGTCTGAACAACGAAGGGTCGCTTTACAGGGGTGGAACCTGCCGCTAAGCTTGTTTTCACGAAATTCTTGTTTGCACCTGTGTCTATTAGGAATTCTAATGATTTACCATCACCCCCAGTACAAGAGAGGTATGGTATACTAGAGCTGCCTTGGACAGACTTAACCAAATGAAAAATGCTGGAGGGCCGTCCTGCATAAAATCCGACTGCTCCCCATTATATGCATCCCCCTCATGGTCCTGTGTAGAATTTTCCTCCTCTTCATTATATCCGTTTTCTTCATAAGTGGTCGGCTCTTGTGGATTTGCTTTATCGTTCGACTCCATGGTGTACAGTTTCTGGTGCCTTGAATATCCCTCGTTAATTGATCCTGCTTCTCTCTTGAATGGATTATTTGACCCTGATTGGTTGTAATAGTTAGTTCGTCTCGACTGCGCCGACCTATCCACTTCCATCTTAACTACTGGAGTCGGGTCTTCCGTCACATTTGGTAGTGGAACGTTTGATCTTTGATTTGATGGACCATAAGGTTTATAACTTCGTGATTGACCGGAACGATTACCCCAGTTTTGATTGAATTTACCACTCGGCTCGAAATTGGCTTTCCTTGGAATTCTTTGAGTCATCTCATTCATGGGTACCGTCACCACGTTACGTGTGTTAGGACCATGTATAGGGTAGGCTCTGAAATTTAAGTTTTGTATGTCGAGGCACGCAGTGTAAGCTTCTGGTAAGGTCCTTGGCCTTTGCACGATAATCATTCTAGACAAATCCCCTTTTAGTCCTCTGACAAAAACATCCAAGGCTCTGTTCCTGTATGTTTCGATTAACGCGTCTACAACCTCGGCAGACTGATCCCCTGATTTGAGCTTGTAAATGATTAGAGAAATTTGGTGGTTCACCCTTGCGTAGAATTCGTCGAGGCTTGAACTTCCTTGTGACAGTTGTCCCAGCTGATGCTCAAGGGTTCGTATATCCCTCTTGTCAGCATAATGCAACGAAAGGCAAGTTTTCATTGCGGGCCAATCACCGTCGAAAATGTTGTGCGAAATTAAAGCCGCGTAAGCTTTACCTCTAATCTTTCCTCGAATTGTTTTAAGAATTGCCTTATAGATAGGCTTAGAACGCACGATTTTATAATCTTCTAAAATTCCTTCTACCGAATGCACCCAATAAACATATTGCACCGGATCACCCTCGAATATCTCAAGGCCCTTAACCGAGTCTGGAAGTCTACTGACTTCTTTTAATTCTTCTTCCGTTGCGGGTCCCCTTAAAGGTGTGACTACCGCCGACGCTGCGGCCGATTGGTTTAGCTCTTCAAGCTGACGAATCCTTGACTCTGCTCCCCTGAGTTCTCCCATAAGGGCAGCAATTGAACCATTCAATTCGATCACCGACTGGGTTAATGCTTCCATTAAACACAAATTTTAGTATTCTTGATTTTTTATTGTTGAAATCTCCTGCAACGTGTAAAAAAACGTATCAGTGCTTTGATGATGAGAAAGGGGTTATTTTTAGATTTTATTGTCTTAATATTTTGCAACGTGCATCTAAGGATGAATCACGTATTTGGTCGAGGAAGGGCCGTGTTATCCCGTTTGTTTGCCAACAATCAGATTGAAGGCATCCTACTAGGGCAGGGCTTGCTTCACAACGGTATTTTGGACCTATTGCAATCTCCAGCGTGTTCCCATGTGAACGTTAGAATGTTGCTGCCGCGACCAAGGAATAGCTGCCGTGTTCCCATGTGAACGACAACGTGCACCCTTTAGGGCGTACCTTGAACCATATATGGCAGCTATTGCAGGATCACAAAATCGTTAACCATTAGAGTCCCGGCGGGAGTAGTTGACCTAAGTGTTTAGGTACACAACTTGCTCCAACCAGTAACCAGCGAGAGTAGTTGACCCAAGTGTCTTAGGTACACAACTTACTCCAACCAGTTCAAGTGTGACGACGGCCACTGGTGATGCTTACGGAGGATTGTTTTGCACTTGTCTTCCAAATTTCGTTTAGTTCAATTTACAGTAAGAAGTGATTTTTGCAAGCTTTTTTGTTTTGGTTTTAGTTCGGAAAAAACTCCTTGATTTTGGTGTCCTCCAACTAGCTTCTCTGATTAACACTTTGATTAGCAGGATAATGACTATATTATGATAAAAGAATTATTGCCAGGAGGGTCCCCCCGAAGGTGGTGAATCGCTGTGCAACTTATTCCCATTTAAACTCTTTTTTCATCTCCTGCCAAATCGACACCACACCAAGCCACTTGGAAGGATTCACTGTCAAGGTTCTTTTCACTTTAATTTTAATTACCAATTAAGATTTCGTCTATTCATTTCCTATTAACACTGCAAACGTTTTCCTACAAGCACAACACTGTTTATCCGTTTCACTTTCACCGATGGCCCCGTCGCACTTGGTCTCCAAGGATATTACATCCTAGAGAGTATTTTCTTCAAGGACCTCCATTTTTTCAGGAGGTCCCTGCTCGGGCGCCAATTAACGCGCTCCTGAAGGGAGGGCGAAAAAATTAAGGTTGGAAGTCGCCGGGCTCCTTTGTATTGAACGCAAAAGTTTGCGGTCGAGTTTATTCCTTCCTTTCAGCTTGGTTAATTCCAATTAAAACGCAAGACTTCAATACCGTTCTATTCGGTTGCCAATTATAATATGATTTTATTTTTATTCCAATACAATGACTTCAACTTTTTCTATCCCCAGCCTACTTTATGTTTCTTAAGTGTCACAGATAAACTGAGTTGATATGGGTATGGGTGATAGGAATGATAAGGCCAACGAGTTGGGTAATGTGTTAACTTGCATGTACTTATGAGAACGTACTCGTTTATAATATAAATATTGTTTATTATTGCACATTTGACAGTAATAATACATGCATTAGTATTTATACGTCTAAATCTAGTTGTCAAAAAATAAACAATAAGTAATGAGTTTTCGTTTCAATACATGACATCTTGTCATCAGTTGGGCTTTCTTCGTTTAACGCCGCGATTTGCTGAAATGTAAATTGTATTAAAACTCATGTATATGTAAATATGTAAATCATTGTACTCCCGTATGAGTCCGTAAAGCCGTTTTCTTCTTTACACTCAATGCGCACATCTATTGGCAAAATAAGTTATGAATTTGGTAACAAACAAAAACGGTTCAATATTTTATTACGGTTGCGTTGCAATTTCCCTACTTTTATTACGGTCGCTTGTTGTGTATGGATGTGCGCAAATGCATTGGGCTTGGAATTTCGTGGAATTGTGTGTTTTCTATGGCGACTGCGCGACGCCATCGATATTAGAGAAAATTCTGGAAATAAAACGATGTGTTGTTATACACACAAAATGCACTTAAATTATTACAATTATTTTTGTCTGTGGCGCAAAATCTCGTACATTGTATGTTGATGAATATAAATGGGTTCTGTGTTCATATGGAGAGTAATTATTGACGAGTGCTTAACGTGTGCATAAAAATGAAAATCTCGATGCAGACGTTTGGCTTCAACTCTGTAAATACAAAATGTTCAACATGTACGTATTAATCATTGCACGAATTACTTACGAACGTCCAAGGAACTGCATAAAAACTCACTGCCAACCAATTGTATCTGCCCAAACTGTCACTATTTCATTGAGTTTCTTATTTGTTGCTTCTAGGTTTTAATTTTTTTTTTCACTGAAAGGAACAGATTATTTTATCTGCCTTACTCATTCATACTTACTGACGGTTGTTCTTTATCATGATTTTACAGTTTATGCAGAAAAAATTCTAACACTTTCCGCACATTCAGGACTATGCAGCACAACTACTGGTTGACGACTGAACGTTAGAAAACAAAACTCAATAACTCAAAAAAGAAGAATATGTACATCAGGGATGAGAAATCAAAACTTGGGGAAGACCGCGTTGGTCATATTGATATTATTACACGATTTCATAAAGGCCGGTATGGTATATTTGTATAAGAGGTATCAGAAGGGGAGTTGCCAGACTTTCAAGTTTTTGTCCGAAACTTTTTCCAGCCATAGCTTTACTAAACACCGAATTGGGGCAAGATCGCGTTGGTCATATTGATAATAAAGTGGGAGAAATTACAGATTTATATGGTAGGTGCTAAATTTTAGAGTGATTGTTTAACTCTTTCGAAAGTTATAGTGAGTACCAGCAGGACAGACAGACGGACATGGCTCAAACGATTTAGAAAGTCAGGAATCGAGTTTGGTTCAAAGACACCTGGAGTGTAATGTGAATATTTCTATGTGTTACACTTTGGGCAAAAAAATGGCCATTTAAACAAATTTTTGCAAACAAATTATGCATCAACCATATATATATTTGCCCGAACCACAAATATTAACTTGTTTACAGGTTATAAATATATATGTTCGTTTTCTACGAAGTGAGCATATACTTACGTGTAACAAACATTACTTACTTACTCGGAAGTAATACGTATTTCCCCCCAATCACGTACACGCTCTCGTAGAAGCACATGTATATATCCTTGCAAACATGCAATTAATTAAGTGTATGCACGTGCATGTTGCTGAGCAAACATGCATGACATCTTGTCATCAGTTCGGGTTTCTTCGTTTAACGCCGCAATTTGCTGAAATGTAAATTGTATTAGTTTACAAAGCTCATGTAAGTTAACGAAATAAATATTTCGTCTTTCGATGGGTTAATTTGTTTCGATTACCTTTCATTTCTTACATTGCACGTGTCGCATATTGAAGTTCACTTTGCCCGTTCTCATCATAATTTTATTAATACCAAAACTGCTGACGATATGTCTGCTGTTTTGTAATCGAAGTATTTCCAAATAATTAATGTTGTTTCTTTTGTTCACCTTGCTCGTTATCATTATAATTTTATTAATACCAAAACTGCTGACGATATGTTTGCTGTTTTGTCGTTGTAACATTTCCAAATAATAAATATTGATTTTGGTGACAATAAAATTTTAGTTGTAGTCAAGTACTCAAACCCTCATGTTGTATTATTTAAATCTTATATTTAATAACTGGCGCCCAACAAAATATTGCAAAACAGACCCTCAAGTAGTGTCTCAATAAAAAATCAATACTCCCAAAGTGGCAGTTAAACAAAAATCAATACTCCCAAAGTGACAGTTAAAAAAAAATCAATACTCCCCAAGTGGCAGTTAAAGAAAAATCAATACTCCCATAGTGGCAGTTAAACAAAAATCAACACTCCCAAAGTGGCAGTTAAAAAAAAAAAAACAGTGGAAAAGTTGCAGTCGGGTAAACCGACTTATATATACCCTCACCCTCAGTAAAAAAATATAAGTCTCTTATACCATAATAGCAACCACAAAATACCGAATGTTATAGAAAAATATTGTATTACACGTTTTTAAAAAACTGGCGGAATATAAAGCAGAGTTTTTTTTAGAAAATTTTATATAGCTAAAGCTTTTTTTTTTTTTTTTTTTTTTTTTTTTTTTTGACTAACACTCAGGGGATGCCCCCTATAAATGCAATGCACTGTGTTAGCGATGGGAAATAAGGGTATTGGAGGGAGGAAAGAGGGAGTAGTGTTTGTTGACGTTGGCCTTGAATTTGGTAATGTCATAGCAGGCAGGAAAAACACTGGCAGGAAGATTATTCCACAAACGAACAGTCCGACTGAAGAACGAATTTTCTCTATAGTGCGTCGTCCGGTCAACCGGCCATTTGACAATGAACGGATGAGAGACCCTGGATAGCCGAGTATTCCGGCTAAATGTTCTAACGTCAGGGACCAGACGACGGATATCTTCTGAACAGATACCATTGAAATATCTATAGAATAGCGATACACAACCCACATTTCGGCGATGCTGTAGGGAGACAATAGAGCTGGATACCCTACCATCCCCTATCATCACCTCCGCTCTCCTCTGTACACGGTCCAGAAGCTTCAAAGATGTTAATGGAGCCCCTGTCCATATATGCGAGTTGTATTCCATTTTAGGCCGGATGTAGGTGGTGTAAATATTGACGAGGTCAGATGGGGTGAAGTATTTCTTGCACCGCTTTAAAAAGCCTAAACACTTGAATGCTTCTTTCGACACTTCGAATATATGGCTAGCCCAGCGAGCATCACCCTGTATCTTCATGCCCAGAACATCAAGAGTGTCTGATTCGTCGATATCCACACCACCCATAGATATTGACGGCGATGCTGGATCAGTGGAACGTTTGTGTGACAACAAACAGCACTGGGTCTTTTGTGCATTAAAATCTACTCTGTTCATTTGGCCCCACTCACAAATCGCGGTTAAGTGAGTCGTTCATCGTTAGCCTTTTTTCCTCGACTTCCAGAGGACATGGCCGATGATCAAATGAGTACGAATGACAGAGGTTGCTGTCATCCGCAAAGGAGTAGATTGGGTTCACTGTCTGCCCCAACAAGTCGTCAATGAAAATAAGAAATAGAGAGGGAGAGAGGACAGAGCCTTGTGGCACTCCTGCGGTCAACCTATGCTCGTTGGATGAGACCCCATCTATAACAACTCGTATAGAGCGATCCCTGAGAAAACTCGATATGAATCGAGAGAAGGTACTACCGACACCAAATGCAATAAGTTTTGATATGAGTGCTCCGTGCCAGACCCTATCGAACGCCTTGGAAATATCCAGAGCCACGACCTTACTTTCACCAAGGCGGTGAATGGATCGACTCCATCGCTCCGTAAGGAACGCCATCAGGTATCCAGTAGATCGATTTCTACGGAAGCCATACTGTCGATCATTCAGGAGGCCGTTAGACTCTAGATACCTTAGAAGATGGTGATTAACCATGCTCTCCATAACCTTCGAGAGCGCAGAACATATTGCAATTGGACGGTAATTCGCAGGATTAGTAGCCTCACCTTTCTTGGGGATCGGCTGAACATTGGCAACTTTCCAACGTGAAGGGTAAATACCAGCACGGTACGACATGTTGAAAAGATTGCGCAATGGACGAGCTAGCGTCGAAGAGCACTTACATAGGACAAGTGCGGAAATACCATCCGGGCCCGGAGTTTTATTTACGTTGAGATCTGTAAGTACCCTTTTAACGCCACGTGTTCGAAAAAATATCTGAGGCATCGAACTAGATACGTTCTCGATCACGGGGAGTGGTTGACTGCTGTCTGGCAAAGATGAATTCTTTGCAAAAATTTCAGCCATAAGGTTAGCTTTGTCAACCGGGTCAGTGAATATCTGGTCACCGTTAACGAGGGTTGAAATAGAAGATGAAGAATTGTTCCTTACCCTTTTAACGAATGACCAAAAGCTCTTACATCCCCTGGGAGAAGAAAGAACTTTAGCACGAAGGCGCTGTTCGTGGAGAAGTTTTTCGCGCCTAAGTACTCTGGCACAATTTGATCTTGCCTGCTTGCGTAGCAGTTCAGTAGTGGCATTTTTATTTAAACGCCAGTTTCTAAACGCTTCCTCTTTGGATCTGACAGCGTCTTTGCATGTCTGATTAAACCAACAATTCTTTGAAAGTTTAATTGAAGTAGTCTTCGAGGGAATAAATTCCAAGAAGAATTATTTTCTCAACCATTTCAGCAGCAGCATCGACATTATTGTCTAGGAAACATAATTTCCAGTTAAATTGCTGATAAAAATTGTTGAGCTCGGCCCAACGTGCCTTTTCGTATATATACATTGTCCGCTTCGTGACTGGTTTTGAAGTGGCTCGAAGATCGGAGAACGAAAAGGATGCTGAAATGGTGCAATGATCCGAATTACCAAGAGGTGCAAGAATGTTAACCTCATACTTTTCAGGGTGAGAGGTTAAGAAAAGGTCAAGAATATTTTGATGTTGCCCTTCAACACGCGGAATGTGTGTTGGTTCATTTACTATTTGCGCCAAGTCATTGTGCGCGGCAAATAACTCAGCGTACTGACCCTCCGGAGATGTATGGCTCGAATGGGAAAGCCAAGAATTATTGTGGACATTGAAATCACCAGCAACTGCAATTTCACTATCCGGATAATCTTCTAAAATTTTTGAAATGGAATCGGAAAGGGCGTCGAAGCCATTTAGGGTAGCCTCCCTTTCCAAACTTGGGCTTCTGTAAAGAAACCCGAAATGCAAAGTGTGTGATCCAATCCTGAATTTAACCCAAAGGGAGTTAAATTCTGGATCTTGTGAGTCTAAATGTTGCTGACTCTGAAACACCACACCATTACGTATATAAACCACAAGACCTCTGTGGGAAAAAAAAGAGGATAGCGTGTGATAACCAGGAATGTGAAAATCGTGTGGATCAGAATCCTCACATACCTGGGTCTCACATAGAGCTAGGACATCCGGTCTATGGAAGTTAACGTGCGAGTATACCGCAAAAAAATTCGTCCTAAGCCCACAAACATTCGTAAAGTGTATTTTATACCTACCTACCATGACACCACCAAAAAGCAAGACAACATCAAAGCAGAATCACAAATAATGCTGCACCCCTCCCGCCGCTGTTATTTCTGTTAGTTGTTCAGTGTTATGCCTACAACAACTAACAGAACAGCGACAAGAAGAATGCAGAACTATTTGTGATTTGCGAATGGGTAGAGGAAGGGGGGAACACAAGTGCAAGACAACGAGGGGGGCATAAAAAAGCCCTTAGTGTTGTCTTTTTTGTGTTGATGCGTGGAGCTGGTTATTGTTGTTGTTGTTAATGTGTGAGCGCGGTTTGGTTGTTTGTTTGTTTTTCGTCATTTGGGTATTGCTGTTGTTGTTATGTTGTGATTGTTGTAATGTTCTCTTTTTTTCTATTTTGTTATGTTTAATTTGTGTTGCACTTTTATTTTATCAATGTTTTGTTTATTTTATTTGTTATAATTGTTGAATTTGGTTATTGTTTAATTTATCACAAATTGTTTGGATTTTATTTATTTTTTGTTTGTTTTGTTTTAAAAAATGAAAAACACTGAAAACACAAAAACGCGACGGAAGGACAAAATGTGCGTGTGCACGGAACAAAAGACAAACACTCTCGAAACTTTGTCCAGTTATACCTTTACTAAATACAGAATTTGGGCAAGATCGCGTTGGTCATATTGGTGTTAATACACGATATCTAAGGTAGGCGGTATGGTACATTAGTATGGGAGGTACCAGAAGGGGAGTTGCCAGACTTCCAAGTTTCTGTCCGAAACTTTGTCCAGTTATACCTTTACTAAATACAGAATTTGGGCAAGATCGCGTTGATCATACTGATAGTATTAGACGGTTTATAAGGGGCGGGTTGGTACATTTGTATGGGAGGTTCCAGAAGCGGAGTTGCCAGACTTCCAAGTTTTTGTCCAAAACTTTGTCTAGATATAGATTTACTAAGTACAAAATTTGGGCAGGATCGCTTTGGCATATTGATATTATTACACGATTTCTAATGTAGGCGGAATGGTACATTTGTATGGGAGGTACCAGAAGCGGAGTTGCCAGACTTCCAAGTTTTTGTCCAAAACTTTGTCTAGCTATAGATTTACTAAGTACAAAATTTGGGCAGGATTGCTTTGGCATATTGATATTATTACACGATTTCTAATGTAGGCGGGATGGTACATTTGCATGGGAGGTACCAGAAGCGGAGTTGCCAGACTTCTAAGTTATTATCCAAAACATTATCTAGCTATAGCTTTACTAAATACAAAATTTGGGCAAGATAGAGTTGATCATACTGATAGTATTAGACGGTTTATAAGGGCGGGTTGGTACATTTGTATGGGAGGTACCAAAAGGGGAGTTGCCAGACTTCCAAGTTTTTGTCCACAACTTATGCCAACTATAGCTTTTCTTAATACAAAATTTGGACAAGATCGCGTTGGGCATATTGGTGATATTACACGATTTCTAAGGTAGGCGGGATGGTACATTTGTATGGGAGATGCCGGAAGGGGAGTTGCCAGACTTCCAAGTTTTTGTCCAAAAGTTAGACTAACTATACGTTTACTAAATACAAAATTTGGGCAAGATCGCGTTGGGCATATTGGTGATATTACACGATTTTTAAAGTGGGCGAAATAGGAGATTTGTATTGGAGGTACCCGAAGGGGTGTGGCCATATAGCCCATATGCAATCCCATAAGCAGTTTTGGGAAAATATTAAGCCATGCCAAATTTCAGAGTGATTGCTTAACTCTTTCGAAAGTTATCGTGCGTACCAGCAGGACAGACGGACGGACATGGCTCAAACGATTTAGAAAGTCATGAATCGAGTTTGGTTCAAAGACACCTGGAGTGTAATGTGAATATTTCTATGTGTTACACTTTGGGCAAAAAAATGGCCATTTAAACAAATTTTTGCAAACAAATTATGCATCAACCATATATATATTTGCCCGAACCACAAATATTAACTTGTTTACAGGTTATAAATATATATGTTCGTGTAACAAACTTACGTGTAACAAACATTACTTACTTACTCGGAAGTATATACGTATTTCCCCCCAATCACGTAAACGCTCTCGTAGAAGCACATGTATATATCCTTGCAAACATGCAATTAATTAAGTGTATGCACGTGCATGTTGCTGAGCAAACATGCATGGCATCTTGTCATCAGTTCGGGTTTCTTCGTTAAACGCCGCAATTTGCTGAAATGTAAATTGTATTAGTTTACAAAGCTCATGTAAGTTAACGAAATAAATATTTCGTCTTTCGATGGGTTAATTTGTTTCGATTACCTTTCATTTCTTACATTGCACGTGTCGCATATTGAAGTTCACTTTGCCCGTTATTTATATTATGTCATAATTTTATTAATACCAAAACTGCTGACGATATGTCTGCTGTTTTGTAATCGAAGCATTTCCAAATAATTAATGTTGTTTCTTTTGTTCACCTTGCTCGTTATCATTATAATTTTATTAATACCAAAACTGCTGACGATATGTTTGCTTTTTTGTTGTTGTAACATTTCCAAATAATAAATATTGATTTTGGTGACAATAAAATTTTAGTTGTAGGCAAGTACTCAAACCCTCATGTTGTATTATTTAAATCTTATATTTAATAACTGGCGCCCAACAAAATATTGCAAAACAGACCCTCAAGTAGTGTCTCAATAAAAAATCAATACTCCCAAAGTGGCAGTTAAACAAAAATCAATACTCCCAAAGTGACAGTTAAACAAAAATCAATACTCCCCAAGTGGCAGTTAAAGAAAAATCAATACTCCCATAGTGGCAGTTAAACAAAAATCAACACTCCCAAAGTGGCAGTTAAAAAAAAAAAAAAACCAGTGGAAAAGTTGCAGTCGGGTAAACCGACTTATATATACCCTCACCCTCAGTAAAAAAATATAAGTCTCATATACCATAATAGCAACCACAAAATACCGAATGTTATAGAAAAATATTGTATTACACGTTTTTACAAAACGGGCGGAATATAAAGCAGAGTTTTTTTTAGAAAATTTTATATAGCTAAAGCTTTACTAAATATAGAATTTCGGAAAGATTCGTTGAGCGAAATTATATAATTACCAGATTTCTAAAGTGGGTGGAATGGTACATTTGTATGGGAGGTACCAGAAGGGGAGTTGCCAGACTTCCAAGTTTCTGTCCGAAACTTTGTCTAGTTATAGCTTTACTAAATACAGTATTTGGACAAGATCGCGTTGGTCATATTGATAATATCACACGGTTTATAAGGGGCGGGATGGTACATTTGTATGGGAGGTACCAGAAGGGGAGTTGCCAGACTTCCAAGTTTCTGTCCGAAACTTTGTCCAGTTATACCTTTACTAAATACAGAATTTGGGCAAGATCGCGTTGGTCATTTTGGTGTTATTACACGATTTCTAAGGTAGGCGGGATGGTACATTAGTATGGGAGGTACCAGAAGGGGAGTTGCCAGACTTCCAAGTTTCTGTCCGAAACTTTGTCCAGTTATACCTTTACTAAATACAGAATTTGGGCAAGATCGCGTTGATCATACTGATAGTATTAGACGGTTTATAAGGGGCGGGTTGGTACATTTGTATGGGAGGTACCAGAAGCGGAGTTGCCAGACTTCCAAGTTTTTGTCCAAAACTTTGTCTAGCTATAGATTTACTAAGTACAAAATTTGGGCAGGATCGCTTTGGCATATTGATATTATTACACGATTTCTAATGTAGGCGGAATGGTACATTTGTATGGGAGGTAACAGAAGCGAAGTTACCAGACTTCCAAGTTTTTGTCCAAAACTTTGTCTAGCTATAGATTTACTAAGTACAAAATTTGGGCAGGATCGCTTTGGCATATTGATATTATTACACGATTTCTAATGTAGGCGGGATGGTACATTTGCATGGGAGGTACCAGACTTGCCAGACGTCTAAGTTATTATCCAAAACATTATCTAGCTATAGCTTTACTAAATACAAAATTTGGGCAAGATAGAGTTGATCATACTGATAGTATTAGACGGTTTATAAGGGGCGGGTTGGTACATTTGTATGGGAGGTACCAAAAGGGGAGTTGCCAGACTTCCAAGTTTTTGTCCACAACTTTGTCTAGCTATAGATTTACTAAGTACAAAATTTGGGCAGGATCGCTTTGGCATATTGATATTATTACACGATTTCTAATGTAGGCGGGATGGTACATTTGCATGGGAGGTACCAGAAGCGGAGTTGCCAGACTTCTAAGTTATTATCCAAAACATTATCTAGCTATAGCTTTACTCAATACAAAATTTGGGCAAGATAGAGTTGATCATACTGATAGTATTAGACGGTTTATAAGGGGCGGGTTGGTACATTTGTATGGGAGGTACCAGAAGGGGAGTTGCCAGACTTCCAAGTTTTTGTCCAAAACTTTGTCTAGCTATAGATTTACTAAGTACAAAATTTGGGCAGGATCGCTTTGGCATATTGATATTATTACACGATTTCTAATGTAGGCGGGATGGTACATTTGCATGGGAGGTACCAGAAGCGGAGTTGCCAGACTTCTAAGTTATTATCCAAAACATTATCTAGCTATAGCTTTACTCAATACAAAATTTGGGCAAGATAGAGTTGATCATACTGATAGTATTAGACGGTTTATAAGGGGCGGGTTGGTACATTTGTATGGGAGGTACCAAAAGGGGAGTTGCCAGACTTCCAAGTTTTTGTCCAAAACTTTGTCTAGCTATAGATTTACTAAGTACAAAATTTGGGCAGGATCGCTTTGGCATATTGATATTATTACACGATTTCTAATGTAGGCGGGATGGTACATTTGCATGGGAGGTACCAGAAGCGGAGTTGCCAGACTTCTAAGTTATTATCCAAAACATTATCTAGCTATAGCTTTACTCAATACAAAATTTGGGCAAGATAGAGTTGATCATACTGATAGTATTAGACGGTTTATAAGGGGCGGGTTGGTACATTTGTATGGGAGGTACCAAAAGGGGAGTTGCCAGACTTCCAAGTTTTTGTCCACAACTTATGCCAACTATAGCTTTTCTTAATACAAAATTTGGACAAGATCGCGTTGGGCATATTGGTGATATTACACGATTTCTAAGGTAGGCGGGATGGTACATTTGTATGGGAGATGCCGGAAGGGGAGTTGCCAGACTTCCAAGTTTTTGTCCAAAAGTTAGACTAACTATACGTTTACTAAATACAAAATTTGGGCAAGATCGCGTTGGGCAGGTTGGTGTTATTACACGATTTCTAAGGTAGGCGGGATGGTACATTTGTATGGGAGGTACCAGAAGGGGAGTTGCCAGACTTCCAAGTTTTTGTCAGAAACATTGTCCAGATATACCTTTACTAACTACGGAATTTGGGCAAGATCGCACTTGCGCGTGTTGATATTATTACACGATTTTTAAAGTGGGCGAAATAGGAGATTTGTATTGGAGGTACCCGAAGGGGTGTGGCCATATAGCCCATATGCAGTCCCATAAGCAGTTTTGGGAAAATATTAAGCCATGCCAAATTTCAGAGTGATTGCTTAACTCTTTCGAAAGTTATCGTGCGTACCAGCAGGACAGACGGACGGACATGGCTCAAACGATTTAGAAAGTCATGAATCGAGTTTGGTTCAAAGACACCTGGAGTGTAATGTGAATATTTCTATGTGTTACACTTTGGGCAAAAAAATGGCCATTTAAACAAATTTTTTAAATTGTATTAGTTTACAAAGCTCATGTAAGTTAACGAAATAAATATTTCGTCTTTCGATGGGTTAATTTGTTTCGACTACCTTTCATTTCTTACATTGCACGTGTCGCATATTGAAGTTCACTTTGCCCGTTATTTATATTATATCATAATTTTATTAATACCAAAACTGCTGACGATATGTCTGCTGTTATGTAATCGAAGTATTTCCAAATAATTAATGTTGTTTCTTTTGTTCACCTTGCTCGTTATCATTATAATTTTATTAATACCAAAACTGCTGACGATATGTTTGCTGTTTTGTAGTTGTAACATTTCCAAATAATAAATATTGATTTTGGTGACAATAAAATTTTAGTTGTAGTCAAGTACTCAAACCCTCATGTTGTATTATTTAAATCTTATATTTAATAACTGGCGCCCAACAAAATATTGCAAAACAGACCCTCAAGTAGTGTCTCAATAAAAAATCAATACTCCCAAAGTGGCAGTTAAACAAAAATCAATACTCCCAAAGTGACAGTTAAACAAAAATCAATACTCCCCAAGTGGCAGTTAAAGAAAAATCAATACTCCCATAGTGGCAGTTAAACAAAAATCAACACTCCCAAAGTGGCAGTTAAAAAAAAAAAAAACCAGTGGAAAAGTTGCAGTCGGGTAAACCGACTTATATATACCCTCACCCTCAGTAAAAAAATATAAGTCTCATATACCATAATAGCAACCACAAAATACCGAATGTTATAGAAAAATATTGTATTACACGTTTTTACAAAACGGGCGGAATATAAAGCAGAGTTTTTTTTAGAAAATTTTATATAGCTAAAGCTTTACTAAATATAGAATTTCGGAAAGATTCGTTGAGCGAAATTATATAATTACCAGATTTCTAAAGTGGGTGGAATGGTACGTTTGTATGGGAGGTACCAGATGGGGAGTTGCCAGACTTCCAAGTTTTTGTCCGAAACTTTGTCCAGTTATACCTTTACTAAATACAGAATTTGGGCAAGATCGCGTTGGTCATATTGGTGTTATTACACTATTTCTAAGGTAGGCGGTATGGTACATTTGTATGGGAGGTACCAGACGGGGAGTTGCCAGACTTCCAAGTTTCTGTCCGAAACTTTGTCCAGTTATACCTTTACTAAATACAGAATTTGGGCAAGATCGCGTTGGTCATATTGGTGTTATTACACGATTTCTAAGGTAGGCGGGATGGTACATTAGTATGGGAGGTACCAGAAAGGGAGTTGCCAGACTTCCAAGTTTCTGTCCGAAACTTTGTCCAGTTATACCTTTACTAAATACAGAATTTGGGCAAGATCGCGTTGATCATACTGATAGTATTAGACGGTTTATAAGGGGCGGGTTGGTACATTTGTATGGGAGGTACCAGAAGCGGAGTTGCCAGACTTCCAAGTTTTTGTCCAAAACTTTGTCTAGCTATAGATTTACTAAGTACAAAATTTGGGCAGGATCGCTTTGGCATATTGATATTATTACACGATTTCTAATGTAGGCGGAATGGTACATTTGTATGGGAGGTACCAGAAGCGAAGTTACCAGACTTCCAAGTTTTTGTCCAAAACTTTGTCTAGCTATAGATTTACTAAGTACAAAATTTGGGCAGGATCGCTTTGGCATATTGATATTATTACACGATTTCTAATGTAGGCGGGATGGTACATTTGCATGGGAGGTACCAGAGTTGCCAGACTTCTAAGTTATTATCCAAAACATTATCTAGCTATAGCTTTACTAAATACAAAATTTGGGCAAGATAGAGTTGATCATACTGATAGTATTAGACGGTTTATAAGGGGCGGGTTGGTACATTTGTATGGGAGGTACCAAAAGGGGAGTTGCCAGACTTCCAAGTTTTTGTCCACAACTTATGCCAACTATAGCTTTTCTTAATACAAAATTTGGACAAGATCGCGTTGGGCATATTGGTGATATTACACGATTTCTAAGGTAGGCGGGATGGTACATTTGTATGGGAGATGCCGGAAGGGGAGTTGCCAGACTTCCAAGTTTTTGTCCAAAAGTTAGACTAACTATACGTTTACTAAATACAAAATTTGGGAAAGATCGCGTTGGGCAGGTTGGTGTTATTACACGATTTCTAAGGTAGGCGGGATGGTACATTTGTATGGGAGGTACCAGAAGGGGAGTTGCCAGACTTCCAAGTTTTTGTCAGAGACTTTGTCCAGATATACCTTTACTAACTACGGAATTTGGGCAAGATCGCACTTGCGCGTGTTGATATTATTACACGATTTATAAAGTGGGCGAAATAGCAGATTTGTATGGGAGGTACCCGAAGGGGTGTGACCATATAGCCCATATGCAATCCCATAAGCAGTTTTGGGAAAATATTAAGCCATGCCAAATTTCAGAGTGATTGCTTAACTCTTTCGAAAGTTATCGTGCGTACCAGCAGGACAGCCGGACAGACGGACGGACAGACGGACGGACAGACGGACATGGCTCAAAAGATTCAGAAAGTCATGAATCGAATTTGGTTCAAAGAGACTTGGGTTCTAATGTGAATATTTCTAGGTGTTACACTTTTGGGTCGTATCAAATGATATATACCCTCCTACCCGTAGGGTGAGGGTATAAAAAATCAATACTCCCCAAGCGGCAGTTAAAGTGAAAAAAAAAAAAGTATTTACAAAACTAATAATTTAATAATAATAAAAGCGCCCCGGTAGGCGAGTTGGTAGCGTGCTTGCCTATCAGCGTGGGGGTTGTGGGTTCGATTCCCACCAGAGGCTTTGGTCTGTCGCTACAAAAAATCTAAACATATGGTCTGTGTCACCCGGTTTACCCTTGGACCCAAAAATTGGAATATAAATTTACTTTGTATTGTAATTAATAATAAATAAATAAAAATAAAAATAATAATAAGTGGCAAACAATCAATATAAAAAAAACTTAATGTGTTAAGTATAGTGAAGAAGCACAAAAAAGAAAAACAATAAGCCAGCATTTAACCAACAAGGTAATTGCTAGTTGGTAACAAAAATAAGTTACAAAATCAAATAAGAGACTATTCCGAGATAATCATCAAAGTAGTCACCATAATTGGCCAACCATTACAATTTTCATCTGAAGACCATTCAACACCAACCTATCTACAAAGCATCTATCAATCAACCTCAAATGGAATCACTGCTAGTAATTTATTTGTAAGTTATTTCATATTTATTTTAACTCCTTCAAAAATTAAAATTAATAATTCACAATTCAAACCTAATAGTTGAGCATAAAATAAAAACTTTTTGTATCCTTCATAAATTCTTTTAATTTGTAAAATGGCTAATCAAGACAATTTAATCAGACCCCCAATCCTGAATCCTAATCCTCCCAACCCTCAAATGAACGCAAATGCACAACTCGAAGCCCATATTAATAGTCTAGTCATTACAATATGTAGAGAACAATGTAAAAATTTGGTACAAAACTTACTGAATCCCAACGCGGAGATTGCGGGGATAGATCAGGAAATAGACGAAAGGTATAGGGCAAACCTCACGGATTTAGACAAAGTCCCGGATATAGTTCGCTGTTTGAGAGAATTCTCGGGCAACCAGGCAGAGTTCAGCTCTTGGAAAAAAAGTGTGGAACGAATTTTGAGTCTTTACGACTCAATGAAAGCAGTCCAAGAATCCACAATCACCTCCGGGAAATAACCGAAATTTTAAACCTCAAGATTATAGACCTAATAATTTTACCCCTCGAATGGTACCCACAATCCCGGAAACACAATATGTCACTAATCCGAGCATTCCCAAACCACCATATTATAACTGTAGACCACAGCAATTTCATAACCAAAATCAATTTCCAAATCAATTCCAAATCAATTCCAAACCAATATAAACAATAATTCAAAACCCAATAACCCACCACCACGTCTACTTGCACCTAAACCACCAGCAAGACCGGAGCCAATGGATATAGATCGATCCGTACAGACTCGGGTGGTCAACTATATGAATAGACCCCGACCTAACGATTACGCAGGTAAAAGACCTTTGGAAAATACGAACCAACATCCCCAAAAGTTTCAAAGAAACTTTCACATAGAAACTGGCGATTACGAATCGAATACTCACAGTGCTAACATCCATACCGGTTACGATGACACTTACAATGAACAAATGACGAATTATGGCATGGAGGAAAATCTCCAGGACATTCAAGAATATACTAATGGTATAGATAACATATGTGGAGAAGAAGACCCAACGGAGAACCTCGACTTAGTCAACATTAACTTTTTAGAATAGAGAGTTCGTCTTTGCCATACTTTGAAGCCAAGACGACTGATGGAAAGATCCTTAAAATACTAGTCGACACGGGATCAAATAAAAACTATATACAAAATTCTCTCATAAAAACTTCCAAACCCAATAAAACCAACTTTTACGCCAACTCTGTCGGAGGTAAAACTGCTATAACCCAACACACTTTTGTCAATCTTTTCGGGCTAAAGGACAAAAATATCAAATTTTTCCTACTTCCTACGTTAAAATCATTTCATGCAATATTGGGTAACGATACCCTAAAAGAACTTTCAGCTGTCATCCACGCCGCTGAAGACTATATGATTCTGAAAGGCAATATCAGAGTTAAATTAAAGCAACAAATTTCACAATCAGTCCACAATATCCAGATAAGATCAGATCACTTGACAAACGAACAAAAAACTAAAATAGAGAATATCGTAAAAAAATATCCCAACCTATTCTCCGAACCGAATGAATCTCTTGCGTACACAACATCTGTAAAAGGCGAAATAAGGACCACCACCGATAACCCCGTTTATTCTAGATGTTATCCGTATCCTATGCACCTAAAGGATGAAGTTGAACATCAACTTAAGGAATTATTAGATCAAGGGATCATAAGACCCTCAAAATCGCCGTACAACTCACCAATATGGGTAGTACCAAAAAAAATGGATGCATCAGAAAAAAAAAAAATACCGAATGGTCATTGACTACAGGAAACTGAACATGGTCACAATAGCTGACCGTTACCCAATTCCTGAAATAAACGAAGTGCTTTCACAATTGGGAGAAAACAGGTACTTCTCGATCTTAGACTTGAAAAGCGGTTTCCACCAAATTCCTTTAAAGGATATGGAGAAAACAGCATTTTCGGTAAATAATGGGAAGTATGAATTCACGCGACTTCCGTTCGGATTAAAAAACGCGCCGTCAATCTTCCAAAGAACTCTCGACGATATACTGCGAATACATATCGGAAAAATTTGCTACATCTATATAGATGATATAATTGTGTTTGGCAAAGATGAAAGAACACATTTAGAAAACACAGAAAAAGTTTTGTGTACACTGGAATCAGCAAATACGAAAGTTCAACTCGACAAATGCGAGTTTATGAAACCAGAAGTAAAATTTCTCGGCTTCTTAATATCAACTACAGGAGTACGTGCTAATCCCAAAAAAGTAGAAGCAATAAACAACTTCCCAATTCCCAAAACCCTCAAAGATTTAAGGTCTTTTCTCGGCATGACCGGGTTTTACCGCCGTTTTATTAAAGATTACGCCAAACTGGCAAAACCTTTAACGGCGCTTTTAATAGGGGAGGAAGGACGAATGTCCAAAAACGTTTCCAGCAAAATAGCCATTGCTCTGGATGACAATGCCTTAGCAGCGCTGGAAAAAATAAAAAAGACAATCGTATCAGAAGACGTAATGTTGGCTTATCCCAATCTTAAAAAGGAATTTCGACTTACAACTGATGCCTCCAATTATGCGATTGGGGCCGTTTTGGAACAAGAAGGCAGACCCATCACATTTATATCACGAACACTTAGTAGGACCGAAGAACACTACGCTACAAATGAAAAGGAAATGTTGGCGATCATATGGGCCTTAAAAAGTTTGAGAAACTACTTGTATGGGGCAGCAACTATCAAAATATTCACGGATCATCAACCTCTAACACATGCCTTAAACAATGGGAATTCTAATAGCAAATTAAGGAGATGGAAAGCAATATTGGAAGAATATAATTATGAATTATTGTACAAACCCGGAAATGCCAACACTGTGGCTGATGCATTGTCCAGACCTCCACAACAAATATTTGAAATACACTAGAGCCCCGACTTGCGTCGTTAATGGGGACCGGAGGAACGCGACGCAACTCGAAACGACGCAAATCGAATCATGCAATCTACATGTAATCATGTAATCTACAATGCAGCTCGGACCGACGCAACTTGAAATTGCAACGACGCAAATCAAATTTTTCCAGTTTTTAAAAAGCGACGCAACTTGAAACGACGCAAATCGGGACGACGCAAGTCGGGGCTCTAGTGTATGCTCAACGACCGCAACACAACATAGCAATCAAAGCTCGCCTCGGAATGTGATACAACATACGGATGCACCTATAAATGTTTTTAAGAACCAGCTTATCATCGAACCACACGAAACACAATCTTACGAATTTCAAATTATTTTTCCGACATATCACAGGCATATTATTTTAGAACCAGACCTCAATGAGAAAAGGTTGGAAGAAATCCTACGGAAATATCTAAATCCCTCAGTAACAAATTGTATAAAAACAACAGACGAGATACTAGGAAAAGCCCAGGAAATCTACTCCACTGATTTTCACAAATACAAGGTCCTTTACACAAGGAAAATGGTTGCTGACATTTGCAGTGAATCGGACCAAGAGATAGAAGTTATAAACGAACATAACAGAGCTCACAGGAGTGCCAACGAGAACAAAATTCAACTTTTAGAAAGATGCTACTTCCCGAAAATGATGGAAAAAGTAAAAAGAATAACAAAACTGTGTAAAATTTGTAGAGAAAACAAATACGACCGACAATACCCCGCCCAAATAGTGCACTTAGATATTTATATAACGGCGAAAACGTCAATTTTGACAGCAATTGACAAGTTGACAAAATACGCGCAGGCAAGAATACTGAAGTCAAGAGCTACGGAGGAAATCAAACAACCTTTAAGGGAAATATTGCTAAATTTTGGTATGCCTGAATTGATTGTGATGGACAACGAGAAATCCTTTAACTCCAAGTCGATAATATTTATGCTCGAAAATCAATTTAACATAAAAATATTCAAAATTCCACCATATGCCAGCACAGTCAATGGACAAATTGAGCGATTCCACTCCACCCTTTTTGAAATCATGAGATGCATAAAGGCGGAGGGAACCCAATGCAATTTATCCGAACTTCTAGATAAATAAATTTACGAATATAACAATACTGTCCACTCGACCTCAGGTAAAAAACCGTTCGAGGTATTTTTTGGCAAGAAATTGTTCAATGATCCTGTGGAATGGGAAAAGAATAGAGTTCAAATGGTGGAAAATTTCAAAAGCCAACAACGATCTACCTTGGAATATCATAATAAGCATAAAAGAGAGCCGAAAGATTACAAAGTAGGTGAACAAATTTTTGTAAGAGAGAACAAGAGATTAGGGACCAAATTGTCTAAAAGGTATAAGAGGGAGGTAGTGAAGGAAAATAAACATACTACAGTTTTAACGGAAAGTGGAAGAGTTGTCCACAAAGATAATATTCGTAACTAAGTAGTTTTGGTTTCTCTTTTAGAACAATGATGTTTAGCGTAATGGGAGAAGTGAAGATATTGGACTACACTAATTCAAGGGTTGTAGCAATCGACACAGGAAAAGCGAAACTCCAGGTGGGAACTGTAAAACTAGTGCATGAAGTTGATCTGGATAATTACCAGAATTTTATTGATAATATGAAAAAAACAATGGCCACGAGAATAAGTGCATCCCATCCTTTACATCCACTCCTCACCCTAGAAATTTCCCAACTACAAGATAAACTGAACCAATTAAAACCAAGATCTAAAAGATCTCTAAATTTCATAGGATCGGCATGGAAATGGATAGCAGGCAATCCTGACCATGACGATTTTGAAATAATAAAGCAAAAAATAAATAATGTATTACATAACAATAATAGACAAGTTGTCATTAATAAGTTATCGGTTGTAAATGTTGTTAATTTAGTATGCAACGGTCTGGATGACGGTTATGGTGGAGTTGCGGGTGTATTCTATGATTTCTCAAAAGCCTTTGACCTTGTTGATCATGATATATTGATCCAAAAGCTTCCATACTATGGCATTGCGGACAACTCTCTAAAATTGCTTAAAAGCTATCTACATGAAAGAAAACAATATGTGAAAATAGAGAAATCCAAAAGTTTTTTGGCGTGCGTGCAACATGGTGTACCTCAGGGCAGTGTTATCGGTCCTCTTTTGTTTTCTATATATATTAACGATATTTCAAACCTCAAACTTCATGGCACCGTAATTATATACGCAGATGACATAAGCATATTTTATCCATACAATCATGATGTTATATTGAAAGCACAGATAGAACATGATGCTGAACTTATTCTTGAATATACTCGAATCAATAAACTGGTGTTAAATAAGGAAAAAACCAAACTACTACGATTTCGACCACACTGTACGGAAAGTTATTTCAACGTTAAAATTGGTGATAACACAGTGCATGAATGCAAGTCGTTGAAGTATTTAGGCATGCACTTACAATCTAACTTAGCATGGAGTACTCATGTTCAGTATTTGAAACTGAAAGTGGCACCAGCGATTGGGATTCTGTACAAATTCAAACATAAGTTTGATGAAAAAACCAAACTATTGATTTACCAAAGTTTAATTCATAGTCATTTTAACTATTTATCTATAATATATGGATTCAAAAGAAGCACAGAATTGCGAAGTCTGCAGAGATGCCAAAATAGAGCATTAAAAATAGTTTATAATCTTCCGTTAGTGTATCCATCGTTGTCTCTATACGAGAATTTTGGTAAAACCATTTTACCATTACATGGACTATACAAAATGCAGCTATTGATGTTCATGTACAAGTCTCTGCAAAATATTGGTCATCAAGCAATTGCATTTTCCCGAAATCAATCAGTTTTCAATACCAGGAACAATTTAAATTTAAATGTGAAGAGATGTAGACTGGAAACAACAAAACAGCGTATTGAATACATTGGTTGTTCTGAATATAATCATTTACCACAAACTCTTAAGATAATTCCGAGGATATCAACTTTTAAAATGCAGTTAAAGTCACATTTACTTCAAAATATAGAAATGCTTCTATTGTAGAAAGTTTTTTTTATATATATATATTTATACATATTTTTTTTTTTTGAAATTTGTATAAAGTTGTTTTGTTACAAATGTTTACTTTTTTTTCAATTGTAATAACAGTGCCAACTCGCCCCAATAATGTCCTTGTGGCGCTGGGGCACCTTTATAAATGTAAACATATTTAAACTGAAATAAATAATAATAACAAAAAAAAAAAAAAATAGAATAAACGAGTTAACCTTCAAAATGAATCAACTTATAAAAGTTGTGCAAGAAGAAGCACGAATATTTCAAAATTCAGATATTAGCGAATTCAAATACAAACTGGAAATAATAAAAGAAGAAATAATAAACCTACAGTATGTCATACATTGGGCTAAAGTAGGAGTGATTAACTCTTTTATTCTATCACACAATGAAATGGAAACAATAGAAAAAAGGTTTGAAAATAATGGAATTCCATATTTAAATATAGAAGAAATATTAGAGTTCAGTGAAATAAGAATAGCATCCAGCAAAAATTCCCTAATTTATATTATTAATATTCCTACTACCTATAATGAAACCTGTAATAAGTTATTGATAAGACCTGTGAAAATTAAACAAATTGCTACTAAAGTTGAATTTAATGAGATTTTAAACTGTAATAAAAAAATGTTCGGTATAAAAAATAAATGTAAGAACTACAACATGTTGACAATGTGCAAAGACGAAGATATTGAGAATATCAGCGATTCAGAATGCCTACCTAATTTAATCCACAGCAAACCCTCCCATATCCCCACTGTACAGGAATTACTCCCTGGAACATTGATACTAAACCAATTTAATGGAACGATTCTTATAAGTCAAGAACATTATGACTTGAATGGTACCTTCATCATTAAATTTCATAATGAAACAATTTCGGTGGACGGGACTACCTTTTCATTTTCAGACATTAATCTCTCTAATCCATTACCAGCCATAGTACAGTCAATAACTGGAAACCCACATGTGGAAGAAATCCTCTCATTGGAGTTGATTAAGGAAATGCATACCAACAACACAGAAGCAATAAAACTCCTGAGCGTTGAGACTAAGTTGGGCGATGCTATTGCCTACGGCCTTGCGATTTCTATAATAATCATAATGGTGTCCGTTTGTCTGAAGAAGAGCTGCGACAAAAAACGGTTAACGAGCCCAAAAATCATTAATATTAATACTTCAAATATTCCAACACCACCGCAGAATATTACTATGGGTGCAAACGAGCATACCGGGAATCCCATAGAAAGAATTAGTCAGATACCTTATTTTTGATTGAGGACAATCAATCTAAAGGGGGAAGAGTTAACGAAATAAATATTTCGTCTTTCGATGGGTTAATTTGTTTCGATTACCTTTCATTTTTTTTAAGCGCCCCGGTAGGCGAGTTGGTAGCGTGCTTGCCTATCAGCGTGGGGGTTGTGGGTTCGATTCCCACCAGAGGCTTTGGTGTGTCGCTGCAAAAATCTAAACATATGGTCTTTGTCACCCGGTTTACCCTTGGACCCAAAAATTAGAATATAAATTTACTTTGTATTGTAATTAAATAATAAATAAATAAATAAATACCTTTCATTTCTTACATTGCACGTGTCGCATATTGAAGTTCACTTTGCCCGTTCTCATCATAATTTTATTAATACCAAAACTGCTGACGATATGTCTGCTGTTTTGTAATCGAAGTATTTCCAAATAATTAATGTTGTTTCTTTTGTTCACCTTGCTCGTTATCATTATAATTTTATTAATACCAAAACTGCTGACGATATGTTTGCTGTTTTGTAGTTGTAACATTTCCAAATAATAAATATTGATTTTGGTGACTATAACATTTTAGTTGTAGTCAAGTACTCAAACCCTCATGTTGTTTTATTTAAATCTTATATTTAATAACTTGTATATGGAAATCTATTTATGTATATACCCTGTACTTCCGTATGAATCCGTGATGGCGTTTACACTCAATGCGCACATCTATTGGCAAAATAAGTTAAAAAGGGAAATAAAACGATTTTGGTAAAAAACAAAAAGGGTTCAATATTTTATTACGGTTGCGTTGCAATTTCCCTACTTTTATTACGGTCGCTTGTTGTGTATCGATGTGCGCAAATGCATTGGGCTTGGAATTTCGTGGAATTGTGTGTTGTCTATGGCGACTGCGCGACGTCGTCGACACAAAATGCACTTAAATTATTACAATTATTTTTGTCTGTGGCGCAAAAAAAATGGGTTCTGTGTTCATATGGAGAGTAATTATTGACGACTGCTTAACGTGTGCATAAAAATGAAAATCTCGATGCAGACGTTTGGCTTCAACTCTGTAAATACAAAATGTTCAGCATGTACGTATTAATCATTGCACGAATTACTTACGAACGTCCAAGGAACTGCATAAAAACTCACTGCCAACCAATTGTATCTGCCCAAACTGTCACTATTTCATTGAATTTCTTATGTGTTGCTTCTAGGTTTTAATTTTTTTTTCACTGAAAGGAACAGATTATTTTATTTGCCTTACTCATTCATACTTACTGATGGTTGTTCTTTAACATGATTTTACAGTTTATGCACAAAAAAAATCTAACACTTTCCGTACATTCAGGACTATGCAGCACAACTACTGGTTGACGACTGAACGTTAGAAAACAAAACTCAAAAAAGAAGAATATGTACATCAGGGATGAGAAATCAAAACTTGGGGAAGACCGCGTTGGTCATATTGATATTATTACACGATTTCAAAAAGGCCGGTATGGTATATTTGTATAAGAGGTACCAGAGGGGGAGTTGCCATACTTCCAGGTTTTTGTCCAAAACTTTGTCTAGCTATAGCTTTACTAATTCAAAACTTGGGCAAACTCGCGTTGGGCATATTGATTTTATTACACGATTTATAAAGTGGGTGGAATGGTGCATTTGTATAGTAGGTACCAGAAGGGGAGTTGCCAGACTTCCAAGTTTTTGTCCGAAACTTTTTCCAGCCATAGCTTTACTAAACACCGAATTGGGGCAAGATCGCGTTGGTCATATTGATAATAAAGTGGGAGAAATTACAGATTTATATGGTAGGTACTCGAAGGGGTGTTGCCATATAGCCCATATGCAATCCCATAATCAGTTTTGGAGAATATTAAGCCATGCTAAATTTTAGAGTGATTGTTTAACTCTTTCGAAAGTTATAGTGAGTACCAGCAGGACAGACAGACGGACATGGCTCAAACGATTTAGAAAGTCATGAATCTAGTTTGGTTCAAAGACACCTGGGGTGTCTTGGGCAAAAAAAATGGCCATTTTAACAAATTTTTGCAAACAAATTATGCAACAACCATATATATATTTGCCCGAACCACAAACATTAACTTGTTTACAGGTTATAAATATATATGTTCGTTTTCTACGAAGTGAGCATATACTTACGTGTAACAAACATCACTTACTTACTCGGAAGTATATACGTATTTCCCCCCAATCACGTACACGCTCTCGTAGAAGCACATGTATATATCCTTGCAAACATGCAATTAATTAAGTGTATGCACGTGCATGTTGTTGAGCAAACATGCATGGCATCTTGTCATCAGTTCGGGTTTCTTCGTTTAACGCCGCAATTTGCTGAAATGTAAATTGTATTAGTTTACAAAGCTCATGTATATGGAAATCTATTTATGTATACACCTTGTACTCCCGTATGAATCCGTGATGGCGTTTTCTTCTTTACACTCAATGCGCACATCTATTGTCAAAATAAGTCCCCTTTTCCACAGGCAAATTTTTATTTGGCAAATTCTGAGTTTGTAGGCGAGAGGGGTGCGAGGAAGAGAAACAAAACTTTGCCTGTTCAGAATTTGCGGTACAAGCAAATTCTGCTTTGCTCTGTTCGTTGCAAACAATTTTGTTGACATTTCCTTTTTAACCTATTCGTTTTACTGACACACAGCCGGCTGACTCCATATCAAACGCGGATTTTGTACAATCCAAAATCTCTTTTATTAAATTATGTTTACACTCCTTGTCCATTATTGCACCGATTTTAAATTATGTATACACTTCTTCGAAAAATTCTTTAAAATGTAAACACTTTTGACGTTTCTTTCTTTCTTTTGTATTTTGATTCGCAAATTTAGCAAAGAAAAATTTGCTAGTGGAAAAGCAAGCGAAAATTTTAAAAGAGAAAACAAAAAATTTGCCAAATAACAATTTGCCTGTGGAAAAGGGGACTAAGTTAAAAAGGGAAATAAAACGATTTTGGTAAAAAACAAAAAGGGTTCAATATTTTATTACGGTTGCGGTGCAATTTCCCTACATTTATTAAGGTCGCTTGTTGTGTATCGATGTGCGCAAATGCATTGGGCTTGGAATTTCGTCGAATTGTGTGTTGTCCATGGCGACTGCGCGACGCCGTCGACACAAAATGCACTTAAATTATTACAATTATTTTTGTCTGTGGCGCAAAAAAAATGGGTTCTGTGTTCATATGGAGAATAATTATTGACGACTGCCTAACGTGTGCATAAAAATAAAAATCTCGATGCAGACGTTTTGCTTCTCTGTAAATACAAAATGTTCAACATGTACGTATTAATCATTGCACGAATTACTTACGAACGTCCAAGGAACTGCATAAAAACTCACTGCCAACCAATTGTATCTGCCCAAACTGTCACTATTTCATTGAGTTTCTTATTTGTTGCTTCTACGTTTTAATTTTTTTTTTCACTGAAAGGAACAGATTATTTTATTTGCCTTACTTACTTACTGACGGTTGTCTACGCTGTTCACCCTAGTTGTAAGTTAAGTTTTAAGATTATTGTGATTGAACAACTCTAAACATTACAAACCCGAAGTATAACCCGAAGGTACGTTTTGAATAAAACCCCGATATTTAAATTATATGGAAAACCAAAAAACAAGGTATGTTTTTGGATATATAGTGTGTGTGTGCAAATAAACAAAAAATAATAAATATCAGTGCAGTGCGCGTTTTACTTTGTTGAAATTTGTTGCTTTGTTGTTTCGTTTTACGTACAAACGTACATTTTACAACAACAAAACTCGAAGTCTCTATTCCTCGGTTTGATCCCCACTTAGTGCGTACGTAGTTTGTTTGTACAGCGTCATCCACCACCATAAACAGAAAATCATAAATAACAACAACAACAGGTACTCTGTTCATTTGAGCGCGTTTTGTTATTTTCGTTGTCTCTTCCATTTGTTTTGTGCACAGTGGGCCCGTACTGACCAAAAACTGGTCGATGTAATTTATTTACAATTAAATCCGAAACTTTTAATAACGCAATTAATAAGCACTCGGCACATTAATATTGATATTTATTTTTTGTTTCACACAGTTTCATATCGCAATAAATTGTTTTCGAACTATATTCGATAGTTTCGACCCGGTATAAAAAAGTGATTTTTCTTGCACACTGTAACGTGTTTTATATAGCACAGTGGTGTTGGTTGGGCACAATTGTGAAAATATTTTCTTTCACATTTGTCGATTTTTATTTAAATAAATAAAATATATAATATTTATTTCGTTTTTGGTTTGCTTTTTTTTATTTTTGATTTCGAATTTTAAATTTAATATTGATTTCGACCCTATAAATACATACTTAGAAATTCAATTTGTTGAATTTTTAGGTCTCGTTTTCGATTTATTTTCGATTTATTAGCGTTTGCTCTCAAATCCGTCTAAAGTCCATTGAATTTTTGTCCAAATCGAAAGGGAACAGTTATTTTTCCAGAGATTTTTGCATTATATTGATCGTTTTTTTAATATTTCTACGCCCGTTAAACAAATAAAGATGTCTGCTCTAACTACCCTTATTAGAAGCGGCGACCGTATCGTAGATTTTGAGTTCTTAGTAACTTCTATGAAAGACGAAGAGCACACAGTTCATTCTCTCAACACCCATAAGAAAGAAATGGAACTTTTGTGGGAAACTTTCCGCAATTGTTATGAAGAATTATCGGATTCTTTAGACAAAAAGGCCTCAAATATTGCGGAAATTAAAAATAATTATATTTCGATATATAAAACATATTCCCGGGCATTAGCGTATATAGATGATCATATTGAAAAGATCAACGCTAAGAAAAGGTCGAATAGTGCGCACATTCCCATTAATGTTCCTCCTTGTGACACCGAAGTTTTTACCGGTGATTATAAAAAATGGCCAACGTTTAGAGACATGTTTTCAGCTATTTACAAAGAAAACACCCACATCAGTGACATTCAAAAAATGTATTATCTGATGCAGAAAACTGAGGGTGAAGCCCGAGATATTATAAAAACTTGTCCGATGACAAATGATGGCTTCGCCATGGCCTGGCAAAACTTAGTTGACAGATATGAGAATAAACGAATTCTGGTTAACGCTCAACTTAAGACGTTATTTAATTTAGCTCCTATCGTAAAAGAATCTGGTCCCACTCTAAAGAAATTGCAACGTACGTTGAACGATTGCATCACGAATCTTGCTTTACTTGGCATTGAAACGACGAACTGGGATGCAATTTTTGTATTCATCTGTTCGACACGACTTCCTGAAGTCACTCTCGGACTTTGGGAACAGAGCCAAGGCACAAGTTCTGATCTTCCAAAATGGGCAAACATGGACAAATTTCTGACTTCGAGATATCAAACTCTTGAATCGGTATTCGACATTCGAGGTGCTCATAACCCGGTATTTTCTCTTAACATGACACCCTATAAAAAGCCAATCAGTTAAAAGGTAAATTCGAATAATAGTAGGAAGTTCAAAAGCTTCGCCACCACTATCCCCGCTCAACCAAATAAAACTAAATGTCCTTTATGTTCTGATTCTCATCCGTTGAGATTATGCGCAGAATTTCAAAAACTGTCTATACCAGAACGTCTGGAAGCGGTAAAAAGATTTAAATGCTGCTCGAATTGTTTAGCCACCGGGCACACATATAGTAATTGTACGAGTTCTAATGTGTGTTATTTCTGCAAACAGAAACACCATTCGATGTTGCATCGAAAAGATATTTCGACGCAACGGAACTCGTACACCCATGTTTCTAATAACACACCCGTTAACTTCTCGTCAAATTCAGACCCTCGATCCTCTCACTAACAATCGAATTTAAATGATGAAGGCCCTTCTACATCGACTGGTACCCGCTCTTTTCAGACTTTTGCAACCCAAATGCAATCTAGTATGTACTCCACGGTCCTTTTAGGGACAACCGTAGTGGATATGTGCGTACATAAACTTAGATGTTCTGCAAGAGCTCTAATTGACCCGGCATCTCAAGCGACTTCCAACATTTAGTGCTCTTACAGCCTAAATTATTGGCCTTAATGGTGCTATTGCAGCAAGATCGACTAAGATATGCCGAATTTCTATTGGTTCTCCCATTGACCCCCAATTTGAAGTGACCACCGAAGCTTATGTGGTCGAAAAGCTCACCGGTCGTCTACCAACATATTCGTTGGCCCAATTTTTAGATTCTCATTTACCCGAAATTTCCATGAACGATCTAAAATGTTCTCATATGGATTTGCTATTAGGTGGAGACATATACTCCAAAATTATGCTCACCGATGTTCACAAACATCCTAGCGGCGACCTTATCGCACAGAAAACCCTGTTCGGCTGGATAGTCACCGGAAAAATCTCCCAACCCAAACCATTACAATCTGTCGTGACATTCTATAACCATCTGGAGTTGAATGACACACTGTCTCGCTTTTGGGAGATTGAAGAAGTGCCCAAGGTGAGAATTCTTTCAGACGAAGATAACTTCTGCGAAAAGTTATATCGTGACACCACATACCGAAATTCGGATGGTAGATACGTTGTTTCTCTCCCTTTTAAACGTGAATACCCCTTAGAGCTACAGTTAGCTGAATCTCGAAAGAGTGCTGTTTCCCAATTTATGAGAAATGAAACCCGAATGTTGAAAACCCCCGCTCTCAAGGCTCAATATGACTCTGTCATACAAGAATATTATTCTTTGGGACAGATGTCCAAAGTTGAAAATGAAAACCCAACGCCTTCGAGACCTATATACTATCTACCACATCACGCTGTTTTGAAGCCTGACAGTTTAACTACCAAACTTCGAGTAGTTTTTAATGCCTCGTACCCAACTTCTAATGGCATAAGTTTAAATAATGTATTGTACACCGGACCCGTATCACAATCAGATTTAATGATTTTGATTCTCCGCTGGAGACTCTTCCGGTATGTCTTCAATGCCGATATCGAAAAAATGTACAGGCAAATCCTGGTACACCCAGATCAAACAGCATATCAGCGTTTAGTTTTCCGCAAGGACCCGAAACATGAAATTTGCGATTTCGAATTGAACACAGTCACCTTTGGAGTGAATTGTGCCCCGTACTTAGCTATTAGAACTTTCATCCAGATAGCTGATGATTCCGAAACGCAATATCCTCTAGCAGCCCAGATTAATAAATCACAAATGTACGTCGATGACGTCATGGCCGGAGCTCATAGCATCGAAGAAGCGACCAGAGGTCGCGATCAACTTATTACAGTTCTATCTTCTGCTGGAATGAGTCTTCGACTAGAGGATTTATCCGCTGACTATTTATTAGATTCTGAATTTCTGAAAATTTCGGATGCTAGTACTGCCAAAACTTTGGGTTTGCGTTGGAACGCTGGAAAAGATGTTTTCTTTTTCAAGCTTGCTTCCACGCCCGATAAATCTGTCGTCACCAAACCAGCCGTCTTATCTGAAATTGCTAAGTTGTTTGATCCAGCAGGATGGCTGGCCCCGAAAATTATCGTTGCAAAGATAATAATGCAGCAAATCTGGAAGGATAAGATTGGTTGGGACGATTGTTTGAAACCCTTGACTCTCAACAGATGGCTCGCCTTCTTAGATGATTATTCTGAGATAGAAAGGATTGAGATCCCCCGATGGGTTGGTTTTAATCCTGACCATGAAGTCGAACTTCATGCGTTTTGTGATGCATCTGAAAGTGCATACGCGGCCACTCTGTATATTCGAATCCAGAACCCGATTGGTGATATCACAACCCGTTTAATTGCTGCAAAAACCAAAGTGGCGCCAATTAAGGTTGAATCCTTACCCAGATTAGAGCTGTGTGGTGCAACTCTACTTGCCGAAATGGTGCATACGCTTCGCGAAGAGATGTGTCTCAACTCGCTGGAAGTGTTTTATTGGACAGATTCGACAATTGTCTTATCTTGGCTTCAAAAGCCCCCGTGTACTTGGCCCACTTTAGTAGCTAACAGAGTCTCAAAAATTCAGAATAAAGTTGGTACTGAAAACTGGCATCATGTCGTCTCCCACGACAACCCGGCTGATATTGCATCTCGTGGTATTTTAGCACGAGATTTAAAATTTAAAAACACTACCTTTGGTGGAAAGGTCGCAATTGGTTAAGCCTTCCTCGCACGGAATGGCCCAAACAGACATTCAGAATCATGACAAATCTGGAAACCCGTTCTGTGAAAGTGCATACGACTCAGGTATCCTTTACAGAAGATATTTTGATGCGATTTTCCAGTCTCCCTCGAGCTATGAGGGTGATATCATATATTTTTCGTTTTTACCACCTATCGTTATCAAAATTCAAGTCGACCCACTCGCATTCTACCTTGGAACTTGGTCAAGGTGAAATCAATTTCGTAAAAGGTCGTTTGGTAATTTTGTGCCAACGAACGCATTTTCCCGAATACTCCTTCCTCGAACAAGGAGTTGAAGTCTCCCGTAAAAGCCCCCTTTTGTGTTTTAACCCCTTTATAGATTCGAATGTCTTTCTACGAATGAATGGCAGATTAAGCCGATCTCAGACGCTTACGTACGATGAGCGTTTCCCGAAAATTCTCCCATATAACGGTCGATTCACAAAACTCTACTTAGAATATGTTCATCATTACTCTATACATGGAGAAAACTCGTTAATGTTACGACTGATGCGACTCGAATTTTGGGTCCCAAAACTAAAAAATCTAGTGCGAACTGTGATACACAATTGTCGTGAGTGTGTCCTGCAGAAAAAGAAATCTGCCGAGCAGATTATGGCCGCTCTTCCCCCTGAGAGAACTTCACTATCTCGTCCTTTTACTTGCACCGGCGTTGACTTTGCAGGACCCTTTGAAATAAAATCCTATATCGGCAGAGGTTGTCGAATCACAAAGGGATACGTTTTGGTCTTTGTCTGTTTCGCAACAAAGGCTATACATCTTGAAGCCACAAACGATTTGTCGACAAATTGCTTCATTGCTGCGTTTACCCGTTTTTTCTCTCGTTGAGGATGCCCCTCGAAAATGTTTTCTGATAATGGAACTACCTTTGTTGGAGCGTCCAATATTTTCAAAAAAGATCAGACCCAATTTCTCCTCGACGTAAAACGCCAAATCTTAAATCTCAATGCTTTTCAATTGATGGAATGGCATTTTATTCCACCCGGAGCTCCACATATGGGTGGTCTCTGGGAAGCTGGAGTCAAAAGCTTCAAAACTCATCTAAAAAAGGTTTCCAATGCCCAAAGGTTCACCTTTGAAGGATTTACTACCATGTTAGCAAGAATCGAAGCATGTTTGAATTCCAGGCCCCTTAGTCCGAAGAATGAAGATCCGAATGATTTGAACCCGTTGACTCCTGGACACTTTTTGATAGGAAATGCTTTGCTTTCTCTCCCAGAACCTGATGTTAACTCAGAAAAGTTAAGTTACCAAAACCGTTGGCAAAAACTGAAGGTTCTACATCACTTTTTCGCTAGAAGATGGAAAGATGAGTATTTAGTCGAACTCCACAAAAGGAATAAGTGGAAGTACCCTCAGCGCGATATAGCTGTAAATGATTTGGTCGTCATTAAAAAGGACAATTTGCCTCCAAATGAGTGGAATATAGGCAGGGTCGTAAACGTTTATATAGGATCAGATTCCAAAGTACGAGTGGCTGATGTACGGACCGCAAACGGCGTCCTCTCTCGGCCAGTAGTGAAACTCGTACTGCTACCCAACCCCGAACACCACTAACACGTTTTTTTTGTTGTTATTTTTTTCCTTTTCGTTGTTGTTTCTTTCCCTAGAACGATGTCAGCCCAACCCCGATGACTGACCTCCGAACGTTCGGTGTCTGAGGAGGCCCCTGCTCGATCCCCTACTAATGTGTTGTCGGAGTCAGCCGCCCGTTGTCGCATCTGCTTGCAAAAGCACGTGTTGCGACGATGCCCCCGATTCCGCGCAATGGACCCAAAAAAGCGACTGGCAGCAGTGCAGCAGCACAAATACTGCATAAACTGCTTGGCCCAGTCTCATTTTGTTAGGGACTGCCGGAGTCGGTACAGATGCAGGGAGTGTCTGTCGGAGCATCACACAATGCTTCACCAGCCTCACCATATGAGGCAGCGAGGAACCGACAGCACTTCCAACCGTCGAAACCGGAACCCGCATCGTCGCAACCGCGACTCCGGCAACACCAGGAGCAACGCCAATAGGCCCAACAACAGCAACAACAACACCAGGAGCAACGCCAATAGGCCCAACAACAGCAACAACAACACTCGGGACAACAGTCGCGTACAAAATCGCAGCCTGCGTGGTCGCAACATCCACCTTGGCGACAACCAACGCGACACCAACAATCGCCGCAACAATGGCGGCTTGCCGCCAAACATTAACATTACTGTTAATTGTTAAGCACCTCTGTATCTATTCCCCCTCTGTATCTATTAAATGATTTTTTTCCTGCCCAGACTAGCTCCTGCCTCTCCTTGATTTGCATTCCTGCAAGGGGGCGGGATGTCTACGCTGGGCACCCTAGTTGTAAGTTAAGTTTTAAGATTATTGTGATTGAACACTAAATACAACTCTAAACATTACAAACCCGAAGTATAAACCGAAGGTACGTTTTGAATAAAACCCCGATATTTAAATTATAAGAAAAACTAATTTGTTACGGTTGTTCTTTAACATGATTTTACAGTTTATGCAGAAAAAATTCTAACACTTTCCGCACATTCAGGACTATGCAGCACAACTACTGATTGACGAATGAACGTTAGAAAACAAAACTCAAAAAAGAAGAATATGTACATCAGGGATGAGAAATCAGTTTCTTCGTTTTGTACTTCGGTTCATAGAAATTGTACTTTTTGATGCGATGGTACCAAAACCAAAAATGATATTTTGTTTTCAGAATTAATTTTATTCAAGTAAAAAGACATATGTACATAAACATTCAATTTAATGTTTGGGTACTCTGCAAATAGTGCTTTCGTATATTGCCAGTGAATAATAATTTCTTTGGCAAAAGTTGGAAAATTGCTTGCAGTTTTCACACTATTTATTGGCCTTTAAAACCTTATTTTACCATCATATTCAATCTAGAACTGTAATTGGACTATTATAATGAACAACAAATGCGCTGAGAATAATTTCCATTTCTGATTCAGTCACGAGTGATCTCTCGACATTGGCTGAAAATTTCTTATTTTTATTTTTTACCTGAGATTCTCACATAGCACGTCTTAGTGTGACATTAACGACATCTTATTGGACCATCTTTGTTACATTCCATTTCACAATATATAAATTTGCACTTTACACAGCCTTTCTTCAAATTACTGAAAAAAACAATACATACTAAAATCTGTAAACTGTATTAAATTGGGCCCAAAAGTGCTGTATCATGGTACTGGTACAATTGTACCATTTTTGCATCCCTGATGTACATGCATTCCCATGTGTATTCATGTGTGTATAAAATGGTGTGTTACCTCTTTTTTTGTGTTCTCTCTCTCTGTGAATTTATCTTATTCTCTTGGTTATTATTAATCAGAGAACAGAGATACAAATACTTAAATATTTGAACGCAAATATTGTACTTAGAAGAATTAGAATTTAACACGTCCATTGCGTGGTTTTTGTCAAACACGCTATTGCGTATATCCGAATATGTAATACTAATAGCAAATGAATTATATTTACATTGAAATAAGCTTTGTGTACAAGGACATGTTCTAAACACGCGTTTTACTTCTGTACAAACATTTAAAAATTACGGATTTTTCAGCGTGTATGTGTTACATTTTTGAGCCGTATCAAATGATATATACCCTCCTACCCGTAGGGTGAGGGTATAAGTATTGTATTACACGTTTCTAGAAAAAGGAGAGAATATAAACCAGAGTTTTTTCTTGAAACTTGTGTGTAGTTAAAGCTTTACTAAATATAAATTTCGGAAAGACTCGATGAGCGGATTTATATAATTACACGATTTCTAAAGTGGGTGCAATGGTACATTTGTATGGCAGGTACCCGAATGGGAGTTGCCAGACTTCCAAGTTTTTGTCCGACACTTTTTCAATCTATAAATACAGAATTTGTTCAAGATCGCGTTGGGCATATTGATATGATTACATGATTTATAAAGTAGGCGGGGTGGCACATTTGTATGGGAGGTACCAGAAGGGAAGTTGCCAGACTTCCATGTTTTTGTACGAAACTTTGACTGGCTATAGCTTCACTAAATGCAAAACTTGGGGAAGACCGCGTTGGTCATATTGATATTATTACACGATTTCAAAAAGGCCGGTATGGTATATTTGTATAAGAGGCACCAGAAGGGGAGTTGCTATACTTCCAGGTTTTTGTCCAAAACTTTGTCTAGCTATAGCTTTACTAATTGCAAAACTTGGGCAAACTCGCGTAGGGCATATTGATTTTATTACACGATTTATAAAGTGGGTGGAATGGTGCATTTGTATAGTAGGTACCAGAAGGGGAGTTGCCAGACTTCCAAGTTTTTCCGAAACTTTTTCCAGCCATAGCTTTACTAAACACCGAACTGGGGCAAGATCGCGTTGGTCATATTGATAATAAAGTGGGAGAAATTACAGATTTATATGGTAGGTACTCGAAGGGGTGTGGCCACATAGCCCATATGTAATCCCATAATCAGTTTTGGAGAATATTAAGCCATGCTAAATTTTAGAGTGATTGTTTAACTCTTTCGAAAGTTATAGTGAGTACCAGCAGGACAGACAGACGGACATGGCTCAAACGATTTAGAAAGTCATGAATCGAGTTTGGTTCAAAGACACCTGGAGTGTAATGTGAATATTTCTATGTGTTACACTTTGGGCCAAAAAAAATGGCCATTTTAACAAATTTTGGCAAACAAATTATGCATCAACCATATACATATTTGACCGAACCACAAATATTAACTTGTTTACAGGTTATAAATATATATGTTCGTTTTCTACGAAGTGAGCATATACTTACGTGTAACAAACATTACTTACTTACTCGGAAGTAATACGTACTTCCCCCCAATCACGTACACGCTCTCGTAGAAGCACATGTATATATCCTTGCAAACATGCAATTAATTAATTGTATGCACGTGCATATTGCTGAGCAAACATGCATGGCATCTTGTCATCAGTTCGGGTTTCTTCGTTTAACGCCGCGATTTGCTGAAATGTAAATTGTATTAGTTTACAAAGCTAATGTAATTGGAAATCTATTTATGTATATACCTTGTACTCCCGTATGAATCCGTGATGGCGTTTTCTTCTTTACACTCAATGCGCACATCTATTGGCAAAATAAGTTAAAAAGGGAAATAAAACGATTTTGGTAAAAAAACAAAAAGGGTTCAATATTTTATTACGGTTGCGTTGCAATTTCCCTACATTTATTACGGTCGCTTGTTGTGTATCGATGTGCGCAAATGCATCGGGCTTGGAATTTCGTCGAATTGTGTGTTGTCCATGGCGAATGCGCGACGCCGTCGACACAAAATGCACTTAAATTATTACAATTATTTTTGTCTGTGGCGCAAAAAAAAAATGGGTTCTGTGTTCATATGGAGAGTAATTATTGACGACTGCTTAACGTGTGCATAAAAATGAAAATCTGGATGCAGACGTTTTGCTTCAACTCTGTAAATACAAAATGTAAAAATCATCATGTACGTATTAATCATTGCACGAATTACTTACGAACGTCCAAGGAACTGCATAAAAACTCACTGCCAACCAATTGTATCTGCCCAAACTGTCACTATTTCATTGAGTTTCTTATTTGTTGCTTCTACGTTTTAATTTTTTTTTTTTACACTGAAAGGAACAGATTATTTTATTTGCCTTACTTATTCATACTTACTGACGGTTGTTCTTTAACATGATTTTACAGTTTATACAGAAAAAATTCTAACACTTTCCGCACATTCAGGACTATGCAGCACAACTACTGATTGACGACTGAACGTTAGAAAACAAAACTCAATAACTCAAAAAAGAAGAATATGTACATCAGGGATGAGAAATCAGTTTCTTCGTTTTGTACTTTCCGTTCATTGAAATTGTACTTTTTTTGATGCGATGGTACCAAAACCAAAAATGATATTTTGTTTTCAGAATTAATTTTATTCAAGTAAAAAGACATATGTACATAATCATTCTATTTAATGTTTGGGTACTCTGCAAACAGTGTTTTCGTTTATTGCCAGTGAATAATAATTTCTTTGGCAAAAGTTGGAAAATTGCTTGCAGTTTTCACACTATTTATTGGCATTTAAAACCTTATTTTACCATCATATTCAATCTAGAACTGTAATTGGAATATTCTAATGAACAACAAATGCGCTGAGAATAATTTCCATTTCTGATTCAGTCACGAGTGATCTCTCGACATTGGCTGAAAATTTCTTATTTTTATTTTTTACCTGGGATTCTCACATAGCACGTCTTAGTGTGACATTAACGACATCTTATTGGAACACCTTTGTTGAATTCCATTTCACAATATATAAATTTGCACTTTACACAGCCTTTCTTCAAATTACTGAGAAAAACAATACATACTAAAATCTGTAAACTGTATTAAATTAGGCCCAAAAGTGCTGTATCATAGTACTTTCGATGGCGATAATGTACCAAAACAGTACAATTGTATCATTTTTACATCCCTGATGTACATGCATTTTGTATAAAATGGTGTGTTACTCCTTTTTTGTGTTCTCTCTCTCTGTGAATTTATCTTATTCTCTTGGTTATTATTAATCAGAGAACAGAGATACAAATACTTAAATATTTGAACGCAAATATTGTACTTAGAAGAATTAGAATTTAACACGTCCATTGCGTGGTTTTTGTCAAACACGCTATTGCGTATATCCGAATATGTAATACTAATAGCAAATTAATTATATTTACATTGAAATAAGCTTTATGTACAAGGACATGTTCTAAACACGCGTTTTACTTCTGTACAAACATTTAAAAATTACGGATTTTTCAGCGTGTATGTGTTACACTTTTGAGCCGTATCAAATTATATATACCCTCCTACCCGTAGGGTGAGGGTATAAATATTGTATTACACGTTTTTACAAAAAGGAGAGAATATAAACCAGAGTTTTTTCTTGAAACTTATATGTAGTTAAAGCTTTACTAAATATAAATTTCGGAAAGATTCGATGAGCGGATTTATATAATTACACGATTTCTAAAGTGGGTGCAATGGTACATTTGTATGGCAGGTACCAGAATGGGAGTTGCCAGTCTTCCAAGTTTTTGTCCGACACTTTTTCAATATATAAATACAGAATTTATTCAAGATCGCGTTGGGCATATTGATAGGATTACATGATTTCTAAAGTAGGCGGGGTGGCACATTTGTATGGGAGGTACCAGAAGGGGAGTTGCCAGACTTCCATGTTTTTGTCCGAAACTTTGACTGGCTATAGCTTCACTAAATGCAAAACTTGGGGAAGACCGCGTTGGTCATATTGATATTATTACACGATTTCAAAAAGGCCGGTATGGTATATTTGTATAAGAGGTACCAGAAGGGGAGTTGCCATACTTCCAGGTTTTTGTCCAAAACTTTGTCTAGCTATAGCTTTACTAATTGCAAAATTTGGGCAAACTCGCGTTGGGCATATTGCTTTTATTACACGATTTATAAAGTGGGTGGAATGGTGCATTTGTATAGTAGGTACCAGAAGGGGAGTTGCCAGACTTCCGAGTTTTTTCCGAAACTTTTTCCAGCCATAGCTTTACTAAACACCGAATTGGGGCAAGATCGCGTTGGTCATATTTATAATAAAGTTGGAGAAATTACAGATTTATATGGTAGGTACTCGAAGGGGTGTGGCCACATAGCCCATATGTAATCCCATAATCAGTTTTGGAGAATATTAAGACATGCTAAATTTTAGAGTGATTGTTTAACTCTTTCGAAAGTTATAGTGAGTACCAGCAAGACAGACAGACGGACATGGCTCAACCGATTTAGAAAGTCATGAATCGAGTTTGGTTCAAAGACACCTGGAGTGTAATGTGAATATTTCTATGTGTTACACTTTGGGCCAAAAAAAAAATGGCCATTTTAAAAAAATTTTGCAAACAAATTATGCATCTACCATATATATATTTGCCCGAACCACAAATATTAACTTGTTTACAAGTTATAAATATATATGTTCGTTTTCTACGAAGTGAGCATATACTTACGTGTCACAAACATTACTTACTTAAGGTGGGTTTACACGACATGTATTTTGCATATGTAATGTCACTTTTTTAACCCGTCTGTTTTTCGTATGTCTGTCAAAATTATGAAAAAACACGGCTTTTAATTTTTTGTGTTTAAACGTGCACATGTAAACTACATGGCATAACCTCTGCTTGTCATTAACTGCTGATGTTGTAATGTCACAGAACAGCATTTTATAATTTTTGTGAAATGGATTCAAGAAGAAAGACCATAATTGCAGCGTGCAGTGTTATTATAATAGTTTCAGCTATTAAAAAAAGGAGGAAGCGCCAAGAGAGGGCAAGAAGAAGCCGTGCTATTTGGAGCCAAAATAGCTTCTTGAAGCCACTCCAACTGCAAAAGAATTATAAAAACACTTTTAATACTTTTATTTAGAATTGCTAATAAATTACTTACTTTTCCGTGTTTTTCCATTTTACCAAACGCTTTGTTGTTTATCAAAACCAGCTGATGCGATACGGTTTACGTACCAAAATAGAACACGATCTATTTCAAAAACTTGCATATGTATTACATGATGCATTGTGCATATGGCGATCTTGACAGGGTTCACACGACATGCATAAATTGTTCATATGCAAAAGTGACATTACATATGCAAAATACATGTCGGAAGTAATACGTATTTCCCCTCAATCACGTACACGCTCTCGTAGAAGCACATGTATATATCCTTGCAAACATGCAATTAATTAAGTGTATGCACGTGCATGTTGCTGAGCAAACATGCATGGCATCTTGTCATCAGTTCGGGTTTCTTCGTTTAACGACGCAATTTGCTGAAATGTAAATTGTATTAGTTTACAAAGCTCATGTATATGGAAATCTATTTATGTATATACCTTGTACTCCCGTATGAATCCGTGATGGCGTTTTCTTCTTTACACTCAATGCGCACATATATTGGCAAAATAAGTTAAAAAGGGAAATAAAACGATTTTGGTAAAAAACAAAAAGGGTTCAATATTTTATTACGGTTGCGTTGCAATTTCCCTACTTTTATTACGGTCGCTTGTTGTGTATAGATGTGCGCAAATGCATTGGGCTTGGAATTTCGTGAAATTGTGTGTTGTCTATGGCGACTGCGCGACGTCGTCGACACAAAATGCACTTAAATTATTACAATTATTTTTGTCTGTGGCGCAAAAAAAATGGGTTCTGTGTTCATATGGAGAGTAATTATTGACGACTGCTTAACGTGTGCATAAAAATTAAAATCTCGATGCAGACGTTTGGCTTCAACTCTGTAAATACAAAATGTTCAACATGTACGTATTAATCATTGCACGAATTACTTACGAACGTCCAAGGAACTGCATAAAAACTCACTGCCAACCAATTGTATCTGCCCAAACTGTCACTATTTTTTAATTTTTTTTTTCACTGAAAGGAACAGATTATTTTATTTGCCTTACTCATTCATACTTACTGACGGTTGTTCTTTAACATGATTTTACAGTTTATGCAGAAAAAATTCTAACACTTTCCGCACATTCAGGACTATGCAGCACAACTACTGGTTGACGACTGAACGTTAGAAAACAAAACTCAATAACTCAAAAAAGAAGAATATGTACATGAGTGATGAGAAATCAGTTTCTTCGTTTTGTACTTTCCGTTCATTGAAATTTTACTTTTTTTGATGCGATGGTACCAAAACCAAAAATGATATTTTGTTTTCAGAATTAATTTTATTCAAGTAAAAAGACATATGTACATAAACATTCTATTTAATGTTTGGGTACTCTACAAACAGTGCTTTCGTATATTGCCAGTGAATAATAATTTCTTTGGCAAAAGTTGGAAAATTGCTTGCAGTTTTCACACTATTTATTGGCCTTTAAAACCTTATTTTACCATCATATTCAATCTAGAACTGTAATTGGAATATTATAATGAACAACAAATGCGCTGAGAATAATTTCCATTTCTGATTCAGTCACGAGTGATCTCTCGACATTGGCTGAAAATTTCTTATTTTTATTTTTTACCTGAGATTCTCACATAGCACGTCTTAGTGTGACATTAACGACATCTTATTGGAACATCTTTGTTACGTTGCATTTCACAATATATAAATTTGCACTTTACACAGCCTTTCTTCAAATTACTGAGAAAAACAATACATACTTAAATCTGTAAACTGTATTAAATTAGGCCCAAAAGTGCTGTATCATGGTACTTTCGATGGCGATAATGTACCAAAACAGTACAATTGTATCATTTTTGCATCCCTGATGTACATGCATTCCCATGTGTATGCATGTGTGTATAAAATGGTGTGTTACTCCTTTTTTGTGTTCTCTCTCTCTGTGAATTTATCTTATTCTCTTGGATATTATTAATCAGAGAACAGAGATACAAATACTTAAATATTTGAACGAAAATATTGTACTTAGAAGAATTAGAATTTAACACGTCCATTGCGTGGCTTTTGTCAAACACGCTATTGCGTATATCCGAATATGTAATACTAATAGCAAATGAATTATATTTACATTGAAATAAGCTTTATGTACAAGGACATGTTCTAAACACGCGTTTTACCTCTGTATAAACATTTAAAAATTACGGATTTTTCAGCGTGTATGTGTTACACTTTTGAGCCGTATCAAATGATATATACCCTCCTACCCGTAGGGTGAGGTTATAAATATTGTATTACACGTTTTTACAAAAAGGAGAGAATATAAACCAGAGTTTTTTCTTGAAACTTGTATGTAGTTAAAGCTTTACTAAATATAAATTTCGGAAAGATTCGATGAGCGGATTTATATAATTACACGATTTCTAAAGTGGGTGCAATGGTACATTTGTGTGGCAGGTACCAGAATGGGAGTTGCCAGACTTCCAAGTTTTTGTCCGACACTTTTTCAATCCATAAATACAGAATTTGTTCAAGATCGCGTTGGGCATATTGATAGGATTACATGATTTCTAAAGTAGGCGGGGTGGCACATTTGTATGGGAGGTACCAGAAGGGGAGTTGCCAGACTTCCATGTTTTTGTCCGAAACTTTGACTGGCTATAGCTTCACTAAATGCAAAACTTGGGGAAGACCGCGTTGGTCATATTGATATTATTACACGATTTCAAAAAGGCCGGTATGGTATATTTGTATAAGAGGTACCAGAAGGGAAGTTGCCATACTTCCAGGTTTTTGTCCAAAACTTTGTCTAGCTATAGCTTTACTAATTGCAAAACTTGGACAAACTCGCGTTGGGCATATTAGTTTTAGTACACGATTTATAAAGTGGGTGGAATGGTGCATTTGTATAGTAGGTACCAAAAGGGGAGTTGCCAGACTTCCAAGTTTTTGTCCGAAACTTTTTCCAGCCATAGCTTTACTAAACACCGAATTGGGGCAAGATCGCGTTGGTCATATTGATAATAAAGTGGGAGAAATTACAGATTTATATGGTAGGTACTCGAAGGGGTGTGGCCATATAGCCCATATGCAATCCCATTATCAGTTTTGGAGAATATTAAGCCATGCTAAATTTTAGAGTGATTGTTTAACTCTTTCGAAAGTTTTAGTGAGTACCAACAGGACAGACAGACGGACATGGCTCAAAAGATTTAGAAAGTCATGAATCGAGTTTGGTTCAAAGACACCTGGGGTGTAATATGAATATTTCTATGTGTTACACTTTGGGCAAAAAAATGGCCATTTTAACAAATTTTTGCAAACAAATTATGCATCAACCATATATATATTTGCCCGAACCACAAATATTAACTTGTTTACAGGTTATAAATATATATGTTCATTTTCTACAAAGTGAGCATATACTTACGTGTAACAAACATTACTTACTTACTCGGAAGTAATACGTATTTCCCCCCAATCACGTACACGCTCTCGTACACGCTCACATGTATATATCCTTGCAAACATGCAATTAATTAAGTGTATGCACGTGCATGTTGCTGAGCAAACATGCATGGCATCTTGTCATCAGTTCGGGTTTCTTCGTTTAAAGCCGCAATTTGCTGAAATGTAAATTGTATTAGTTTACAAAGCTCATGTATATGGAAATCTATTTATGTATATACCCTGTACTCCCGTATGAATCCGTGATGGCGTTTTCTTCTTTACACTCAATGCGCACATCTATTGGCAAAATAAGTTAAAAAGGGAAATAAAACGATTTTGGTAAAAAAAACAAAAAGGGTTCAATATTTTATTACGGTTGCGTTGCAATTTCCCTACTTTTATTACGGTCGCTTGTTGTGTATCGATGTGCGCAAATGCATTGGGCTTGGAATTTCGTGGAATTGTGTGTTGTCTATTGCGACTGCGCGACGTCGTCGACACAAAATGCACTTAAATTATTACAATTATTTTTGTCTGTGGCGCAAAAAAAATGGGTTCTGTGTTCATATGGAGAGTAATTATTGACGACTGCTTAACGTGTGCATAACAATTAAAATCTCGATGCAGACGTTTGGCTTCAACTCTGTAAATACAAAATGTTCAACATGTACGTATTAATCATTGCACGAATTACTTACGAACGTCCAAGGAACTGCATAAAAACTCACTGCCAACCAATTGTATCTGCCCAAACTGTCACTATTTTTTAATTTTTTTTTTCACTGAAAGGAACAGATTATTTTATTTGCCTTACTCATTCATACTTACTGACGGTTGTTCTTTAACATGATTTTACAGTTTATGCAGAAAAAATTCTAACACTTTCCGCACATTCAGGACTATGCAGCACAACTACTGGTTGACGACTGAACGTTAGAAAACAAAACTCAATAACTCAAAAAAGAAGAATATGTACATGAGTGATGAGAAATCAGTTTCTTCGTTTTGTACTTTCCGTTCATTGAAATTTTACTTTTTTTGATGCGATGGTACCAAAACCAAAAATGATATTTTGTTTTCAGAATTAATTTTATTCAAGTAAAAAGACATATGTACATAAACATTCTATTTAATGTTTGGGTACTCTGCAAACAGTGCTTTCGTATATTGCCAGTGAATAATAATTTCTTTGGCAAAAGTTGGAAAATTGCTTGCAGTTTTCACACTATTTATTGGCCTTTAAAACCTTATTTTACCATCATATTCAATCTAGAACTGTAATTGGAATATTATAATGAACAACAAATGCGCTGAGAATAATTTCCATTTCTGATTCAGTCACGAGTGATCTCTCGACATTGGCTGAAAATTTCTTATTTTTATTTTTTACCTGAGATTCTCACATAGCACGTCTTAGTGTGACATTAACGACATCTTATTGGAACATCTTTGTTACATTGCATTTCACAATATATAAATTTGCACTTTACACAGCCTTTCTTCAAATTACTGAGAAAAACAATACATAATTAAATCTGTAAACTGTATTAAATTAGGCCCAAAAGTGCTGTATCATGGTACTTTCGATGGCGATAATGTACCAAAACAGTACAATTGTATCATTTTTGCATCCCTGATGTACATGCATTCCCATGTGTATGCATGTGTGTATAAAATGGTGTGTTACTCCTTTTTTGTGTTCTCTCTCTCTGTGAATTTATCTTATTCTCTTGGATATTATTAATCAGAGAACAGAGATACAAATACTTAAATATTAGAACGAAAATATTGTACTTAGAAGAATTAGAATTTAACACGTCCATTGCGTGGTTTTTGTCAAACACGCTATTGCGTATATCCGAATATGTAATACTAATAGCAAATGAATTATATTTACATTGAAATAAGCTTTATGTACAAGGACATGTTCTAAACACGCGTTTTACCTCTGTATAAACATTTAAAAATTACGGATTTTTCAGCGTGTATGTGTTACACTTTTGACCCGTATCAAATGATATATACCCTTCTACCCGTAGGGTGAGGTTATAAATATTGTATTACACGTTTTTACAAAAAGGAGAGAATATAAACCAGAGTTTTTTCTTGAAACTTGTATGTAGTTAAAGCTTTACTAAATATAAATTTCGGAAAGATTCGATGAGCGGATTTATATAATTACACGATTTCTAAAGTGGGTGCAATGGTACATTTGTGTGGCAGGTACCAGAATGGGAGTTGCCAGACTTCCAAGTTTTTGTCCGACACTTTTTCAATCCATAAATACAGAATTTGTTCAAGATCGCGTTGGACATATTGATAGGATTACATGATTTCTAAAGTAGGCGGGGTGGCACATTTGTATGGGAGGTACCAGAAGGGGAGTTGCCAGACTTCCATGTTTTTGTCCGAAACTTTGACTGGCTATAGCTTCACTAAATGCAAAACTTGGGGAAGACCGCGTTGGTCATATTGATATTATTACACGATTTCAAAAAGGCCGGTATGGTATATTTGTATAAGAGGTACCAGAAGGGAAGTTGCCATACTTCCAGGTTTTTGTCCAAAACTTTGTCTAGCTATAGCTTTACTAATTGCAAAACTTGGACAAACTCGCGTTGGGCATATTAGTTTTAGTACACGATTTATAAAGTGGGTGGAATGGTGCATTTGTATAGTAGGTACCAAAAGGGGAGTTGCCAGACTTCCAAGTTTTTGTCCGAAACTTTTTCCAGCCATAGCTTTACTAAACACCGAATTGGGGCAAGATCGCGTTGGTCATATTGATAATAAAGTGGGAGAAATTACAGATTTATATGGTAGGTACTCGAAGGGGTGTGGCCATATAGCCCATATGCAATCCCATTATCAGTTTTGGAGAATATTAAGCCATGCTAAATTTTAGAGTGATTGTTTAACTCTTTCGAAAGTTTTAGTGAGTACCAACAGGACAGACAGACGGACATGGCTCAAAAGATTTAGAAAGTCATGAATCGAGTTTGGTTCAAAGACACCTGGGGTGTAATGTGAATATTTCTATGTGTTACACTTTGGGCAAAAAAATGGCCATTTTAACAAATTTTTGCAAACAAATTATGCATCAACCATATATATATTTGCCCGAACCACAAATATTAACTTGTTTACAGGTTATAAATATATATGTTCGTTTTCTACAAAGTGAGCATATACTTACGTGTAACAAACATTACTTACTTACTCGGAAGTAATACGTATTTCCCCCCAATCACGTACACGCTCTCGTACACGCTCACATGTATATATCCTTGCAAACATGCAATTAATTAAGTGTATGCACGTGCATGTTGCTGAGCAAACATGCATGGCATCTTGTCATCAGTTCGGGTTTCTTCGTTTAAAGCCGCAATTTGCTGAAATGTAAATTGTATTAGTTTACAAAGCTCATGTATATGGAAATCTATTTATGTATATACCCTGTACTCCCGTATGAATCCGTGATGGCGTTTTCTTCTTTACACTCAATGCGCACATCTATTGGCAAAATAAGTTATAAAGGGAAATAAAACGATTTTGGTAAAAAAACAAAAAGGGTTCAATATTTTATTACGGTTGCGTTGCAATTTCCCTACTTTTATTACGGTCGCTTGTTGTGTATCGATGTGCGCAAATGCATTGGGCTTGGAATTTCGTGGAATTGTGTGTTGTCTATGGCGACTGCGCGACGTCGTCGACACAAAATGCACTTAAATTATTACAATTATTTTTGTCTGTGGCGCAAAATAAATGGGTTCTGTGTTCATATGGAGAGTAATTATTGACGACTGCTTAACGTGTGCATAAAAATGAAAATCTCGATGCAGACGTTTGGCTTCAACTCTGTAAATACAAAATGTTCAACATGTACGTATTAATCATTGCACGAATTACTTACGAACGTCCAAGGAACTGCATAAAAACTCACTGCCAACCAATTGTATCTGCCCAAACTGTCACTATTTTTTAATTTTTTTTTTCACTGAAAGGAACAGATTATTTTATTTTATACTTACTGACGGTTGTTCTTTAACATGATTTTACAGTTTATGCAGAAAAAATTCTAACACTTTCCGCACATTCAGGACTATGCAGCACAACTACTGGTTGACGACTGAACGTTAGAAAACAAAACTCAATAACTCAAAAAAGAAGAATATGTACATCAGGGATGAGAAATCAGTTTCTTCGTTTTGTACTTTCCGTTCATTGAAATTTTACTTTTTTTGATGCGATGGTACCAAAACCAAAAATGATATTTTGTTTTCAGAATTAATTTTATTCAAGTAAAAAGACATATGTACATAAACATTCTATTTAATGTTTGGGTACTCTGCAAACAGTGCTTTCGTATATTGCCAGTGAATAATAATTTCTTTAGCAAAAGTTGGAAAATTGCTTGCAGTTTTCACACTATTTATTGGCCTTTAAAACCTTATTTTACCATCATATTCAATCTAGAACTGTAATTGGAATATTATAATGAACAACAAATGCGCTGAGAATAATTTCCATTTCTGATTCAGTCACGAGTGATCTCTCGACATTGGCTGAAAATTTCTTATTTTTATTTTTTACCTGAGATTCTCACATAGCACGTCTTAGTGTGACATTAACGACATCTTATTGGAACATCTTTGTTACATTCCATTTCACAATATATAAATTTGCACTTTACACAGCCTTTCTTCAAATTACTGAGAAAAACAATACATACTTAAATCTGTAAACTGTATTAAATTAGGCCCAAAAGTGCTGTATCATGGTACTTTCGATGGCGATAATGTACCAAAACAGTACAATTGTATCATTTTTGCATCCCTGATGTACATGCATTTCCATGTGTATGCATGTGTGTATAAAATGGTGTGTTACTCCTTTTTTGTGTTCTCTCTCTCTGTGAATTTATCTTATTCTCTTGGATATTATTAATCAGAGAACAGAGATACAAATACTTAAATATTTGAACGAAAATATTGTACTTAGAAGAATTAGAATTTAACACGTCCATTGCGTGGTTTTTGTCAAACACGCTATTGCGTATATCCGAATATGTAATACTAATAGCAAATGAATTATATTTACATTGAAATAAGCTTTATGTACAAGGACATGTTCTAAACACGCGTTTTACTTCTGTATAAACATTTAAAAATTACGGATTTTTCAGCGTGTATGTGTTACACTTTTGAGCCGTATCAAATGATATATACCCTCCTACCCGTAGGGTGAGGTTATAAATATTGTATTAAACGTTTCTACAAAAAGGAGAGAATATAAACCAGAGTTTTTTCTTGAAACTTGTATGTAGTTAAAGCTTTACTAAATATAAATTTCGGAAAGATTCGATGAGCGGATTTATATAATTACACGATTTCTAAAGTGGGTGCAATGGTACATTTGTGTGGCAGGTACCTGAATGGGAGTTGCCAGACTTCCAAGTTTTTGTCCGACACTTTTTCAATCCATAAATACAGAATTTGTTCAAGATCGCGTTGGGCATATTGATAGGATTACATGATTTCTAAAGTAGGCGGGGTGGCACATTTGTATAGCTTTACTATAGCTTTACTAATTGCAAAACTTGGGCAAACTCGCGTTGGGCATATTAGTTTTAGTACACGATTTATAAAGTGGGTGGAATGGTGCATTTGTATAGTAGGTACCAAAAGGGGAGTTGCCAGACTTCCAAGTTTTTGCCCGAAACTTTTTCCAGCCATAGCTTTACTAAACACCGAATTGGGGCAAGATCGCGTTGGTCATATTGATAATAAAGTGGGAGAAATTACAGATTTATATGGTAGGTACTCGAAGGGGTGTGGCCATATAGCCCATATGCAATCCCATAATCAGTTTTGGAGAATATTAAGCCATGCTAAATTTTAGAGTGATTGTTTAACTCTTTCGAAAGTTTTAGTGAGTACCAACAGGACAGACAGACGGACATGGCTCAAAAGATTTAGAAAGTCATGAATCGAGTTTGGTTCAAAGACACCTGGGGTGTAATGTGAATATTTCTATGTGTTACACTTTGGGCAAAAAAAATGGCCATTTTAACAAATTTTTGCAAACAAATTATGCATCAACCATATATATATTTGCCCGAACCACAAATATTAACTTGTTTACAGGTTATAAATATATATGTTCGTTTTCTACAAAGTGAGCATATACTTACGTGTAACAAACATTACTTACTTACTCTGAAGTAATACGTATTTCCCCCCAATCACGTACACGCTCTCGTACACGCTCACATGTATATATCCTTGCAAACATGCAATTAATTAAGTGTATGCACGTGCATGTTGCTGAGCAAACATGCATGGCATCTTGTCATCAGTTCGGGTTTCTTCGTTTAAAGCCGCAATTTGCTGAAATGTAAATTGTATTAGTTTACAAAGCTCATGTATATGGAAATCTATTTATGTATATACCCTGTACTCCCGTATGAATCCGTGATGGCGTTTTCTTCTTTACACTCAATGCGCACATCTATTGGCAAAATAAGTTAAAAAGGGAAATAAAACGATTTTGGTAAAAAAAACAAAAAGGGTTCAATATTTTATTACGGTTGCGTTGCAATTTCCCTACTTTTATTACGGTCGCTTGTTGTGTATCGATGTGCGCAAATGCATTGGGCTTGGAATTTCGTGGAATTGTGTGTTGTCTATGGCGAATGCGCGACGTCGTCGACATAAAATGCACTTAAATTATTACAATTATTTTTGTCTGTGGCGCAAAAAAAATGGGTTCTGTGTTCATATGGAGAGTAATTATTGACGACTGCTTAACGTGTGCATAAAAATGAAAATCTCGATGCAGACGTTTGGCTTCAACTCTGTAAATACAAAATGTTCAACATGTACGTATTAATCATTGCACGAATTACTTACGAACGTCCAAGGAACTGCATAAAAACTCACTGCCAACCAATTGTATCTGCCCAAACTGTCACTATTTTTTAATTTTTTTTTTCACTGAAAGGAACAGATTATTGTATTTGCCTTACTCATTCATACTTACTGACGGTTGTTCTTTAACATGATTTTACAGTTTATGCAGAAAAAATTCTAACACTTTCCGCACATTCAGGACTATGCAGCACAACTACTGGTTGACGACTGAACTTTAGAAAACAAAACTCAATAACTCAAAAAGAAGAATATGTACATGAGGGATGAGAAATCAGTTTCTTCGTTTTGTACTTTCCGTTCATTGAAATTTTACTTTTTTTGATGCGATGGTACCAAAACCAAAAATGATATTTTGTTTTCAGAATTAATTTTATTCAAGTAAAAAGACATATGTACATAAACATTCTATTTAATGTTTGGGTACTCTGCAAACAGTGCTTTCGTACACTCAGTAGAAAAAGTCTGCGTACAACCTTACGCTTTACTCTATAATGCTCGAAAACCAATTTTCTATACAAAATTGTTACACAAAATTATATCATACGCTTGATTGTAGGTCTTCAAAGAAATCGATGGCGTTTAAATAGTTGTAGATCTGGCAACACTGTTTAAATCGATTAGTTTATGAAAAAATCCTAGTTGGCAACATAGAAAAAGTCTGCGTACAAAGAGTAAAATGGTGATTCCCCGCATTGTAGTTACATGAATTATTGAACAAACGCATTTTCTTCGTTCGATGTTACAGAAGTAACTATTTTAAGAAGTTCTTGAGTTTTTAAAAGCTTTCTATAACAACAAAATAAACGATGCCGTCGAAGGGAAAAGAAATAAGCCCCGCCGAAAGAGAAATTATTGTCAAGCTCTTCAATAAAGAAAAAACATACCGTGAAATTGGTCGAATTGTTGGTAGAACACATTCTTCAATACAAACAGTGTTAACAAATTTCCAATCGACCGGGGTTTTTGTTTCTCGTCCACGTTCTGGCCGGCCGCCAATACTCACAAGTCGTGAAACGCGCAAAGTTGTGCAAAGTGTGCAACAAACTCCAACTCTTTCAGCATCGAAAATTGCTGAACGCGTAAAAGAACAGTTTCACAAGACCATCTGCCCTGACGCAATTCGAAAAATACTGAAAAAAGCTGGATATCATGGCCGTGTTGCACGTAGAAAGCCCTTCATATCTTTAATTAATAGAAAGAAACGCATTGCTTTCGCCAAGGAGCACTTAAATAAGCCTCGGGAGTTTTGGGAAAAAGTTATTTTCTCAGATGAGAGCAAGTTTTGTGTTTTTGGAATCAAAGGGCGCAAGATGGTATGGCGAAAAAAGGGTACGGCGCTTGATAAGAACAACTTGGTACCGACTGTGAAACATGGCGGAGGCGGTGCAATGATATGGGGATGTATGGCTAGTAGTGGCGTGGAACAATTGGAGTTCATCGAGTCTACTATGGATAAATATGCGTACCTTAATATTTTAAAGGCAAATTTGAAGCGGAGCGCCGAGAAATTGGGTCTGGAGAACGAATACTACTTCCAGCAGGATAATGACCCCAAGCACACTGCTGACATAGTTAAGCTTTGGATACTCTATAATGTCCCTAAACAGCATCGAACGCCGCCACAGTCCCCTGATCTGAACCCAATAGAGCACCTATGGGATGCCCTGGAACGACGAATCCGACATCGCAAAATTACCTCTAAGGCAATGCTCAAAGAAGTGCTACAAGATGAATGGAACCAAATATCTTCGACAGAAACTTCCAAGCTGGTCTCTTCGATGCCAAAGCGCTTAGCAGAAGTTTTAAAACGTAAAGGCTATCCAACTGGCTATTAACTATAATGTAAAATATGAAATAAAAGCTATATTATTAATTTTTTGTTCCTTGTACGCAGACTTTTTCTAATGAATTTTCTAGTCTTTTGAAAGTATTTATTTTTTTATTCCTTATCGTTAAGATATAAATTTCTTTTAAATTTTAAAAAACTAAAATTAATCATATTTTAATGGATATAAAATATACTGGATTTTTTAAAACTTATTTCAGGATGTTTTTTTTATCGAATTGTATATATTGGTATCTTGTACGCAGACTTTTTCTACTGAGTGTATATTGCCAGTGAATAATAATTTCTTTGGCAAAAGTTGGAAAATTGCTTGCAGTTTTCACACTATTTATTGGCCTTTAAAACCTTATTTTACCATCATATTCAATCTAGAACTGTAATTGGAATATTATAATGAACAACAAATGCGCTGAGAATAATTTCCATTTCTGATTCAGTCACGAGTGATCTCTCGACATTGGCTGAAAATTTCTTATTTTTATTTTTTACCTGAGATTCTCACATAGCACGTCTTAGTGTGACATTAACGACATCTTATTGGAATCTTTGTTACATTGCATTTCACAATATATAAATTTGCACTTTACACAGCCTTTCTTCAAATTACTGAGAAAAACAATACATACTTAAATCTGTAAACTGTATTAAATTAGGCCCAAAAGTGCTGTATCATGGTACTTTCGATGGCGATAATGTACCAAAACAGTACAATTGTATCATTTTTGCATCCCTGATGTACATGCATTCCCATGTGTATGCATGTGTGTATAAAATGGTGTGTTACTCCTTTTTTGTGTTCTCTCTCTCTGAGAATTTATCTTATTCTCTTGGATATTATTAATCAGAGAACAGAGATACAAATACTTAAATATTTGAACGAAAATATTGTACTTAGAAGAATTAGAATTTAACACGTCCATTGCGTGGTTTTTGTCAAACACGCTATTGCGTATATCCGAATATGTAATACTAATAGCAAATGAATTATATTTACATTGAAATAAGCTTTATGTACAAGGACATGTTCTAAACACGCGTTTTACCTCTGTATAAACATTTAAAAATTACGGATTTTTCAGCGTGTATGTGTTACACTTTTGAGCCGTATCAAATGATATATACCCTCCTACCCGTAGGGTGAGGTTATAAATATTGTATTACACGTTTTTACAAAAAGGAGAGAATATAAACCAGAGTTTTTTCTTGAAACTTGTATGTAGTTAAAGCTTTACTAAATATAAATTTCGGAAAGATTCGATGAGCGGATTTATATAATTACACGATTTCTAAAGTGGGTGCAATGGTACATTTGTGTGGCAGGTACCAGAATGGGAGTTGCCAGACTTCCAAGTTTTTGTCCGACACTTTTTCAATCCATAAATACAGAATTTGTTCAAGATCGCGTTGGGCATATTGATAGGATTACATGATTTCTAAAGTAGGCGGGGTGGCACATTTGTATAGCTTTACTATAGCTTTACTAATTGCAAAACTTGGGCAAACTCGCGTTGGACATATTAGTTTTAGTACACGATTTATAAAGTGGGTGGAATGGTGCATTTGTATAGTAGGTACCAAAAGGGGAGTTGCCAGACTTCCAAGTTTTTGTCCGAAACTTTTTCCAGCCATAGCTTTACTAAACACCGAATTGGGGCAAGATCGCGTTGGTCATATTGATAATAAAGTGGGAGAAATTACAGATTTATATGGTAGGTACTCGAAGGGGTGTGGCCATATAGCCCATATGCAATCCCATAATCAGTTTTGGAGAATATTAAGCCATGCTAAATTTTAGAGTGATTGTTTAACTCTTTCGAAAGTTTTAGTGAGTACCAACAGGACAGACAGACGGACATGGCTCAAAAGATTTAGAAAGTCATGAATCGAGTTTGGTTCAAAGACACCTGGGGTGTAATGTGAATATTTCTATGTGTTACACTTTGGGCAAAAAAATGGCCATTTTAACAAATTTTTGCAAACAAATTATGCATCAACCATATATATATTTGCCCGAACCACAAATATTAACTTGTTTACAGGTTATAAATATATATGTTCGTTTTCTACAAAGTGAGCATATACTTACGTGTAACAAACATTACTTACTTACTCTGAAGTAATACGTATTTCCCCCCAATCACGTACACGCTCTCGTACACGCTCACATGTATATATCCTTGCAAACATGCAATTAATTAAGTGTATGCACGTGCATGTTGCTGAGCAAACATGCATGGCATCTTGTCATCAGTTCGGGTTTCTTCGTTTAAAGCCGCAATTTGCTGAAATGTAAATTGTATTAGTTTACAAAGCTCATGTATATGGAAATCTATTTATTTATATACCCTGTACTCCCGTATGAATCCGTGATGGCGTTTTCTTCTTTACACTCAATGCGCACATCTATGGGCAAAATATGTTAAAAAGGGAAATAAAACGATTTTGGTAAAAAAACAAAAAGGGTTCAATATTTTATTACGGTTGCGTTGCAATTTCCCTACTTTTATTACGGTCGCTTGTTGTGTATCGATGTGCGCAAATGCATTGGGCTTGGAATTTCGTGGAATTGTGTGTTGTCTATGGCGACTGCGCGACGTCGTCGACACAAAATGCACTTAAATTATTACAAATATTTTTGTCTGTGGCGCAAAAAAATGGGTTCTGTGTTCATATGGAGAGTAATTATTGACGACTGCTTAACGTGTGCATAAAAATGAAAATCTCGATGCAGACGTTTGGCTTCAACTCTGTAAATACAAAATGTTCAACATGTACGTATTAATCATTGCACGAATTACTTACGAACGCCCAAGGAACTGCATAAAAACTCACTGCCAACCAATTGTATCTGCCCAAACTGTCACTATTTCATTGAGTTTCTTATTTGTTGCTTCTAGGTTTTAATTTGTTTTTCACTGAAAGGAACAGATTATTTTATTTGCCTTACTCATTCATACTTACTGACGGTTGTTCTTTAACATGATTTTACAGTTTATGCAGAAAAAATTCTAACACTTTCCGCACATTCAGGACTATGCAGCACAACTACTGGTTGACGACTGAACTTTAGAAAACAAAACTCAATAACTCAAAAAAGAAGAATATGTACATCAGGGATGAGAAATCAAAACTTGGGGAAGACCGCGTTGGTCATATTGATATTATTACACGATTTCAAAAAGGCCGGTATGGTATATTTGTATAAGAGGTACCAGAAGGGGAGTTGCCATACTTCCAGGTTTTTGTCCAAAACTTTGTCTAGCTATAGCTTTACTAATTGCAAAACTTGGGCAAACTCGCGTTGGGCATATTGATTTTATTACACGATTTATAAAGTGGGTGGAATGGTGCATTTGTATAGTAGGTACCAGAAGGGGAGTTGCCAGACTTCCAAGTTTTTCCTAAACTTTTTCCAGCCATAGCTTTCCTAAACACCGAATTGGGGCAAGATCGCGTTGGTCATATTGATAATAAAGTGGGAGAAATTACAGATTTATATGGTATGTACTCGAAGGGGTGTGGCCATATAGCCCATATGCAATCCCATAATCAGTTTTGGAGAATATTAAGCCATGCTAAATTTTAGAGTGATTGTTTAACTCTTTCGATAGTTATAGTGAGTACCAGCAGGACAGACAGACGGACATGGCTCAAACGATTTAGAAAGTCATGAATCGAGTTTGGTTCAAAGACACCTGGGGTGTAATGTGAATATTTCTATGTGTTACACTTTGGGCAAAAAAATGGCCATTTTAGCAAATGTTTGCAAACAAATTATGCATCAACCATATATATATTTGCCCGAACCACAAATATTAACTTGTTTACAGGTTATAAATATATATGTTCGTTTTCTACAAAGTGAGCATATACTTACGTGTAACAAACATTACTTACTTACTCGGAAGTAATACGTATTCCCCCCAATCACGTACACGCTCTCGTAGAAGCACATGTATATATCCTTGCAAACATGCAATTAATTAAGTGTATGCACGTGCATGTTGCTGAGCAAACATGCATGGCATCTTGTCATCAGTTCGGGTTTCTTCGTTTAACGCCGCAATTTGCTGAAATGTAAATAGTATTAGTTTACAAAGCTCATGTATATGGAAATCTATTTATTTATATACCCTGTACTCCCGTATGAATCCGTGATGGCGTTTTCTTCTTTACACTCAATGCGCACATCTATTGGCAAAATATGTTAAAAAGGGAAATAAAACGATTTTGGTAAAAAAAAACAAAAAGGGTTCAATATTTTATTACGGTTGCGTTGTGCAATAGTGCAATACCACTATTGAATTATAATAAAGATTGTAGATTATTCCAAAACTGTGTTTTTTTTAATAACAAAATTACGCGGTTCTGTAATTGGCGCAGTCGGTAGGATTCGCATAAAGAAAACACTCTTTTTTTCATTTTTATGAAAGTGACGCGAGAATCCGTGCTAACAGTCCTTAAAATACTAAGGAATAAATAAAAAAAATAATAAAGTGAGAAAATTGGTTCGAAATACCAACCTTAAAATAAGGACTTACAAGTTTTTTTATGAACAAAAACGTGCGAATAAATTATCAACCTTAAAATACTAAGGACGTGCGAATAAATCGGTGTAAAATACCAACCTTAAAATACTAAGGACGTGCGAATAAATTATAAACCTTAAAATACTAAGGACGTGCGAACAAATCGGTGTAAAATTCAACCTTAAAATACTAAGGACTAAAACTATTTTTAGTACGCAAATCCGCGCAAAAATATTAAATAATAAGATTAAAAAAAAAAAAAAAATTTAAAAAAAAAAAACTAAAATAAAAACACAAACACAACTCGAGCTAAAAGTGACCTAAACCATCCGAGAAAGAAGAAAGGACCAAATCTTGATCTGAAGGAAAAAGCCAGCCCCGACACCAACAGAAGGACGAAAATCTTGAAGGAAGATATCAACCCATCAGTAAAATAGCCGTAAGCCTAATATTAAGTATACTAGAGATAATTTTTTTTCCTATGAGTGACACGGAATCGGTAGAGACAACATCAGACTACGTCTCCGATTTTGAAATTGAGGAAATAGTGCATTTAGCAACACCACAACCAATAGACTTAGATCCAGGGTTTGACTCAAACGACGGATATCTAACAGAAATAAACGAAAGCATTAGAGAGAATCGTGGCCCTGAACGAAGAGTTAGGAGACTTAATAGGCGACAAAGGCAACAAGCATCCAGACCAAGACGACATTTTTTAAGGCAACGATAAGTATTCTTTTCCTATAAAAAAAAAAAAGAGGAAAAATGGCACAACAAAACCCACCAACCATTGTAATAAACCCTATGAAATATCTTGAAAAACTTCCCGAATTCAGCGGGGATAAAAAGGACCTGTACAATTTTATAACATTAGTAGACAGAATACACCCCATACTCAGGCAATATGACGAGGCGTCACAATTGGTGTTTTCAGACCTAATCAAAAGTCGTCTCAAGGGAAGAGCCAGGGAAACTATTGAAATTAATTTCCACGCTCAATCCTGGACAGACCTGAAGACTATATTGACGAATAACTTCGGAGAAAAGCACAGCATTGAGGAACTATACGATCGAATGCGGTCGGTAACTTTTAGGACAACTACGTTAGAATTCTATAATGACATAAAGGACAGGCTCAGAAGCCTTAATAATAAGACTTGTATAATAATGGGTGGTAACGCGGGATCAGGACAAATTGCTACGAATAATATGCAAAGTGCGCTAAATATTTTAAGGAAAAAATTCCCGAGCCCATGAAAACTATTCTGGCTTGCCGTAACCCAACCAGCTTGGAAGACGCCATGGAAATTCTTTTTAAATCCGGCTATGCATATTACGGGAATAGAACCGCAAAGCCAAACAATTCTACGGTAAAACCCGACAATAATAATAACGGACATACAGGCGGAAATAATAACAGACAAACACCCCAGAATTCCCATATCAATCAAAGGACCAATTTTACCTGCTGCCGAACCCATGGACGTCAACTTAATTCGAAATTCTGATATACCATATATGGACGACGACATTCTTCAAAATTTTCCTTTAGTAGCCTCTCAGGAGAATTACCGCATATAACATTAAAAGGTGATCTCAAGTTTATAATAGATACTGGCGCCACACACTCTATTGTTAACCCAGGTCTATGTAACCCAAAGTGGATGACTAATTTACCACCAGTAAACCTAAAAACTCTACAAAACAACGTGCGAACTAACACAATTTATAAGGTACCAATGTTTTCTGAACTAGGAAATCCAGACGACTGGATTTACTTAATCGAGTGCAAATTTCACGACACATATGATGGTATAATCGGAAACGACATTTTACGTAAATATAAATCAGTGATGGACTATGAGAACAATGTTCTAAGAATAAATAACCACATAATTCCCCTGAAATTTCCAAGTACTCACACAGTTAAACTTATTACTAATGTGGAATGTGGATTAGTCCATATCAGGGATTGTCACACTTCTAACGGAGAACTAATTCTCCAGGAAGGGATATATAACACGCAAAATTATAAGGTAGAGGCAGAAACCAACCTTAAATGTCCCGAGATAATCCATATCAAACCTCAAGATTCATGGTTGGTAACTAGGGAAAATTATTGCCTTATAGACGACAACATTTCAAAAGACAACCAATGCGACTTACCGTTATTGAACCAAATAAGAATGGACCATTTGAATCCAGAAGAAAAAGGAAAATTTTCCCAATTGATTATTAAATATTCTCCATTGTTTTACCGAATAAATTCAAACCTGTCATTCACGAATGCAATTAAGCATCAAATCAATACAGCTGACAATATTCCAATTCAGTCTAAGACGTACCGTTACCCATACATACATAAGGAAGAAGTGAACAGACAAATCCAAGAAATGCTAGAAAGTGGAATAATTAGACCATCGAATTCACCATATTCAGCACCAATTTGGATAGTCCCTAAAAAGGATGACGCAAGTGGACAGAAAAAATGGAGGCTAGTTGTAGACTATCGCAAATTAAATGAGAAGACCGTGGACGATAGATACCCCATCCCAAATATCGACGAGATATTAGACAAACTTGGTAGAAGTACATACTTCACCACACTAGATCTTGCAAAAGGGTTTCACCAGGTTGAAATTGCGGAAAATGATATTCATAAAACTGCATTTTCAGTTGAAGGAGGGCACTACGAATTCCTTAGAATGTCTTTTGGACTGAAAACTGCACCCGCCACGTTTCAACGCCTCATGAATAATATCTTAGGAAAACTGCTAAATAAAATATGTTTGGTATACCTTGACGACATAATTGTATTCTCCACCTCACTTGACGAACATTTGAATTCCTTACGTCTAGTACTGGACCGACTGAAACAAGCAAACCTAAAGATACAAATTGATAAGTGCGAATTCCTTAAACGGGAAACAGAATTCCTAGGTCACATTGTCACACAGAAGGGTATTAAACCAAATCCGAAAAAGGTGGAATGCGTTCTGAAATACCCGATCCCCCAGACTCCAAAACAGATAAAGCAATTCTTGGGACTCAGCGGGTACTATAGGAAGTTTATGAGAGATTATTCAAAAATCGCAAAGCCTATGACGAGTTACCTAAAGAAAGACGCCAAATTCGATATAAATAATTCTGAGTACAGGAAAAGTTTCGAAACACTGAAAACTCTACTCGTGAACGACCCCATATTGGCATATCCAGACTTTTCTAAACCATTCGTTCTAAATACCGACGCAAGCAACTTTGCACTGGGAGCCGTTTTATCCCAGGAAAACCACCCAATATGCTATGCAAGTAGAACTCTTAATGAACACGAATTGAACTACAGCACAATAGAAAAGGAACTACTGGCTATAGTATGGGCAGTTAAATATTTCCGTCCATATCTATTTGGTAGAAAATTCACCATCCACACTGATCACCAACCATTACAATGGCTGTTCTCGATCAAGGAACCGAATTCCAGGCTCGTTAGATGGAGACTGAAGTTGGGTGAATATGATTATACTATTAGGTATAAAAAGGGAGTGAATAACGGAAACGCTGACGCACTTTCACGTATCAATCCTCAAATTAGTTTCATCGAGCAGCATACGTCCAATAATATCATGACAAAGAATAGCCCAATTAATATATATAAAAACCAAATAGCAATTAGGAAAACAGGATCAGGATCGTTGAAAATTAAAAACCAGAAAATCTTCAATTATAATAGGAAAACGATTACAGCCAAGAATTTTGACGAACCCACTATGTTGACAATAGTTAAAAAACATTTCAATCCAAAAAGGATAAACGCCGTTTACATCGATGATGATGATACCTACAAACTATTCGAACAGACAATTTCAAAATACTTCGGGCAAAGCCAGGAATTGAAAATCATTAGATGCAACAACATCCTCACAGACGTCATAGACGAAAATGTACTTGCTGACCATATTCGCAAGGAACATATGAGGAATAACCATAGAGGTATTAATGAAAATTTCCTCCAATTGAAATACAGCATTTATCACCCCAAACTTAAAAAACGGATAACACAATTTATAAATAGCTGTGACATCTGTAATAAGGAGAAATACGAAAGAAACCCTGTAAGACAAAAACTACAGATTACCGAAACACCAGACAGACCCGGACAAATAGTCCATATAGACGTTTTCTATAGCTTAGGGAAGACTCTTTTCCTAACATTTATCGACAAATTCAGCAAATTTGCGCAAGCAATCAAAATAGAAAATCGCACCTGGATGGAATTCAAAAGAGCTCTTACACAATATTTAAGTATAGTGGGTAGTATACGAAAGATAATTACAGATAATGAACTGGGCTTCAAAGCGTTACCCCTTACAGAATTCTTGAGAGAAAAGGATATTGAAATACACTTTACATCAAACAATAACCATTCATCCAATTCAGACGTTGAACGTCTACATAACACAATCAATGAACACATCAGGCTTCTTAGACATGATCCCGATAAGGACATTGACACTGTGGAAGAAAAACTATACAAGATCATTATGTTTTACAATAATACGATTCATTCAACTACCGGTTGCACTCCTTCCGACTTCATAAACGGAAAGATAAAAGAAGATAACTACCCACTAATAAAAGAAAGATTGGTAAAATCAAAACAAAAAACAATAGACAAGATTAATTAAAATCGTGAGGATTGTGAACTTCGTACTGGCGACGTTTATATAAAACAAGATAGGGGTGGAAAAAATCACTCCAGATTTCGAAAAGTTTATGTCGAAAAACTTGACGACAACCATGTCATCACAAAGAGTGGACATAAATACTATAAGTCTCATCTAAAACGCAAAAAGACACTACAATAATACTTCTTCGGATATTTACAGACTACAATGCTGAAACTTCTACTTATAATTCTTCTCTTGGAAACTGTTAGACCGCAACTATTGGACGTACAGGACTTAAGCGATAATCATGGATATATACCAATTAAGTTGAAAGACGTTGACATAGTTGACTACTACATAAAGGTCATCCACGTGATCAACACAACTAAATATATAGATACTGCGAATATAATACATGACAATATAAAAAAATTGGCGAATACCTATAGCAACACTACCCCTCTTCTGGAAAGCATCGAAAAAAATATGATTTTATGCAAGACGAAGATTAACAACCTTATACCCAAATTCAGACAGAAACGAGGACTCGTAAATATAGTAGGAAAGGGACTAAAATATTTGACAGGAACAATGGATAGCGATGATGAAGAAAAAATACTGAACCATCCTACCGACTGCGCCAATTACAGAACCGCGTAATTTAAAGTAAATTACTTTCATCCAATAGTGCAATACCACTATTGAATTATAATAAAGATTGTAGATTATTCCAAAACTGTGTTTTTTTTAATAATAAAATTACGCGGTTCTGTAATTCTTAACGTGTGCATAAAAATGAAAATCTCGATGCAGACGTTTGGCTTCAACTCTGTAAATACAAAATGTTCAACATGTACGTATTAGTCATTGCACGAATTACTTACGAACGTCCAAGGAACTGCAAAAAAACTCACTGCCAACCAATTGTATCTGCCCAAACTGTCACTATTTTTTAATTTTTTTTTTCACTGAAAGGAACAGATTATTGTATTTGCCTTACTCATTCATACTTACTGACGGTTGTTCTTTAACATGATTTTACAGTTTATGCAGAAAAAATTCTAACACTTTCCGCACATTCAGGACTATGCAGCACAACTACTGGTTGACGACTGAACTTTAGAAAACAAAACTCAATAACTCAAAAAAGAAGAATATGTACATCAGGGATGAGAAATCAAAACTTGGGGAAGACCGCGTTGGTCATATTGATATTATTACACGATTTCAAAAAGGCCGGTATGGTATATTTGTATAAGAGGTACCAGAAGGGGAGTTGCCATACTTCCAGGTTTTTGTCCAAAACTTTGTCTAGCTATAGCTTTACTAATTGCAAAACTTGGGCAAACTCGCGTTGGGCATATTGATTTTATTACACGATTTATAAAGTGGGTGGAATGGTGCATTTGTATAGTAGGTACCAGAAGGGGAGTTGCCAGACTTCCAAGTTTTTCCTAAACTTTTTCCAGCCATAGCTTTCCTAAACACCGAATTGGGGCAAGATCGCGTTGGTCATATTGATAATAAAGTGGGAGAAATTACAGATTGATATGGTATGTACTCGAAGGGGTGTGGCCATATAGACCATATGCAATCCCATAATCAGTTTTGGAGAATATTAAGCCATGCTAAATTTTAGAGTGATTGTTTAACTCTTTCGATAGTTATAGTGAGTACCAGCAGGACAGACAGACGGACATGGCTCAAACGATTTAGAAAGTCATGAATCGAGTTTGGTTCAAAGACACCTGGGGTGTAATGTGAATATTTCTATGTGTTACACTTTGGGCAAAAAAATTGCCATTTTAGCAAATGTTTGCAAACAAATTATGCATCAACCATATATATATTTGCCCGAACCACAAATATTAACTTGTTTACAGGTTATAAATATATATGTTCGTTTTCTACAAAGTGAGCATATACTTACGTGTAACAAACATTACTTACTTACTCGGAAGTAATACGTATTCCCCCCAATCACGTACACGCTCTCGTAGAAGCACATGTATATATCCTTGCAAACATGCAATTAATTAAGTGTATGCACGTGCATGTTGCTGAGCAAACATGCATGGCATCTTGTCATCAGTTCGGGTTTCTTCGTTTAACGCCGCAATTTTCTGAAATGTAAATTGTATTAGTTTACAAAGCTCATGTATATGGAAATCTATTTATGTATATACCCTGTACTCCCGTATGAATCCGTGATGGCGTTTTCTTCTTTACACTCAATGCGCACATCTATTGGCAAAATATGTTAAAAAGGGAAATAAAACGATTTTGGTAAAAAAAACAAAAAGGGTTCAATATTTTATTACGGTTGCGTTGCAATTTCCCTACTTTTATTACGGTCGCTTGTTGTGTATCGATGTGCGCAAATGCATTGGGCTTGGAATTTCGTGGAATTGTGTGTTGTCTATGGCGAATGCGCGACGTCGTCGACATAAAATGCACTTAAATTATTACAATTATTTTTGTCTGTGGCGCAAAAAAAATGGGTTCTGTGTTCATATGGAGAGTAATTATTGACGACTGCTTAACGTGTGCATAAAAATGAAAATCTCGATGCAGACGTTTGGCTTCAACTCTGTAAATACAAAATGTTCAACATGTACGTATTAATCATTGCACGAATTACTTACGAACGTCCAAGGAACTGCATAAAAACTCACTGCCAACCAATTGTATCTGCCCAAACTGTCACTATTTTTTAATTTTTTTTTTCACTGAAAGGAACAGATTATTGTATTTGCCTTACTCATTCATACTTACTGACGGTTGTTCTTTAACATGATTTTACAGTTTATGCAGAAAAAATTCTAACACTTTCCGCACATTCAGGACTATGCAGCACAACTACTGGTTGACGACTGAACTTTAGAAAACAAAACTCAATAACTCAAAAAGAAGAATATGTACATCAGGGATGAGAAATCAAAACTTGGGGAAGACCGCGTTGGTCATATTGATATTATTACACGATTTCAAAAAGGCCGGTATGGTATATTTGTATAAGAAGTACCAGAAGGGGAGTTGCCATACTTCCAGGTTTTTGTCCAAAACTTTGTCTAGCTATAGCTTTACTAATTGCAAAACTTGGGCAAACTCGGGTTGGGCATATTGATTTTATTACACGATTTATAAAGTGGGTGGAATGGTGCATTTGTATAGTAGGTACCAGAAGGGGAGTTGCCAGACTTCCAAGTTTTTCCTAAACTTTTTCCAGCCATAGCTTTACTAAACACCGAATTGGGGCAAGATCGCGTTGGTCATATTGATAATAAAGTGGGAGAAATTACAGATTTATATGGTAGGTACTCGAAGGGGTGTGGCCATATAGCCCATATGCAATCCCATAATCAGTTTTGGAGAATATTAAGCCATGCTAAATTTTAGAGTGATTGTTTAACTCTTTCGAAAGTTTTTTTTTTTTTTTTTTTTTTTTTTTTTTTTTTTTTGAAGGCCAACACTCAGGGGATGCCCCCTATAAATGCAATGCATTGTGTTAGCGGAAGGAAATTAGGGTATCGGAAGGAGGAAAGAGGGAGTAGTGTTTGTTGACATTTGTTTTGAATTTCTGAATGTCACAACTGGCAGGAAATACATTTGCTGGAAGATTATTCCACATACGAACGGTTCGGCTAAAGAACGAATTTTCTCTATACTGCGTCGTCCGGTCAACCGGCCATTTCACAATGAACGGATGAGAGACCCTGGATAGCCGTGTATTCCGACTAAATGTTCTAACGTCAGGGACCAGACGACGGATATCTTCTGAACAGATACCATTAAAATATCTATAGAATAGCGATACACAACCCACATTTCGGCGATGCTGTAGGGAGACAATAGAGCTGGATACCCTACCATCCCCTATCATCACCACCGCTCTCCTCTGTACACGGTCCAGAAGCTTCAAAGATGTTAATGGAGCCCCTGCCCATATATGCGAGTTGTATTCCATTTTTGGCCGGATGTAAGTGGTGTAAATATTTACGAGATCAGATGGAGTGAAGTATATCTTGCACCGCTTCAAAAAGCCTAAACACTTGAATGCTTATTTCGACACTTCGAATATATGGCTAGCCCAGCGAGCATCACCCTGTATCTTCATGCCCAGAACATCAAGAGTATCTGATACGTCGATATCCACACCACCCATAGATATTGACGACGATGCTGGATCTGGTGAACGTTTGTGTGACAACAAACAGCACTGGGTCTTTTGCGCATTAAAATCTACTCTATTCATTTGGCCCCACTCACAAATCGTCGCCAAATCGCGGTTAAGTGAGTCATTCATCATTCGCCTTTTGTCCTCGACCTCCAGGGGACCTGGCCGATGATCAAATGAGTATGAATGACATAGGTTACTGTCATCCGCAAAGGAGTAGATCGGGTTCACAGTCTGACCCAACAGGTCGTCAATGAAAATAAGAAATAGAGAGGGAGAGAGGACAGAGCCTTGTGGCACTCCTGCGGTCAACCTATGCTCGTTGGATGAGACCCCATCTATAACTACTCGTATAGAGCGATCCCTGAGAAAACTCGATATGAATCGAGAGAAGATATTACCGACACCAAATGCAATAAGTTTTGATATGAGTGCTTCGTGCCAGACCCTATCGAACGCCTTGGAAATATCTAGAGCTACGACTTTACTTTCACCAAGGGCGTGAATAGATCGACTCCATCGCTCCGTAAGGAACGCCATCAGGTCTCCAGTAGATCGATTTCTACGGAAGCCATACTGTCGATCATTTAGAAGGCCATTAGACTCTAGATATCTGACAAGATGGTGGTTAACCATGCTCTCCATAACCTTTGAGAGCGCAGAACATATTGCTATTGGGCGGTAATTCGCAGGATTTGTAGCCTCACCTTTCTTGGGGATCGGCTGGACATTGGCAACTTTCCAACGTGAAGGGTAAATACCAGCACGATACGACATGTTGAAAAGATTGCGCAATGGACGAGCTAGCGTCGAAGAGCACTTACATAGGACAAGTGCTGAAATGCCATCCGGGCCCGGAGTTTTGTTTACATTGAGATCTGCAAGAACCCCTTTAACCCCACGTGATCGAAAAAATATCTGAGGCATCGAAGTAGATGAGGCATCGTAGCAGCTCAGTAGTGACGTTTTTATTTAAACGCCAATTTCTGAACGCTTCCTCTTTGGATCTGACAGCTTCTTTACATGTCTGATTAAACCAACAATTCTTTGAAGGTTTAATCGAAGTAGTCTTCGAGGGAATAAACGTGTTTATTCCAAGAAGAATTATTTTCTCGACCATTTCAGCAGCAGTATCGACATTATTGTCTAGGAAACATAATTTCCAATTAAAATGCTGATAGAAATTGTTGAGCTCGGCCCAACGTGCCTTTTCGTATATGTACAATGTCCGCTTCGTGACTGGTTTAGAAGTGGATCGAAGATCGGAGAACGAAAAGGATGCTGAAATGGTGCAATGATCCGAGTTACCAAGAGGTGCAAGAATGTTAACCTCGTACTTTTCAGGGTGTGAGGTTAAGAAAAGGTCAAGAATATTATGATATTGCCCTTCAACACGCGGAATGTGTGTTGGTTCATTCTTGCCTTCAGCCCTCGTATGTTCGCAAAATGTATTTTGAATGTACCTACCATTGTAACAGACAGAAAACAAAACAATATCAAAGCATAAACACAAATAACTGTGCACCCCTCTTGCCGCTGCTAGACCCAACAAGTGTTCAGTGTTATACCTTCAACACAAGTCAGGCAGCGACATGAAGAGAGCACAATCATTTATATTATGCGAAAAGAAAGATGGATAGGAAGGGGGGAACACAGGAGAAGGGGAGCATAAAAAAGCCCTTCGTGTTGGCGTTGATGATGTGTGGCTGCTGGTGTTATTGTTGTTGTTTGTTTGGTTTGTTTTTTGTTGGGTTATTGTTGTGTTTGTTTTTTGTTAGGTTATTGTTATTATTGATTGCGGAGATGGTGGTTGGTTTTTTTTTTCTTTTTGATTCTGTTTTTAAGTATTCTAATGTTTCTTGTTTTTTTTTTTTTTTTGCACTACACGGACGAACAGAACATAAATAAATCAAAACGCGACGACGACGGACAAACAAAAGTGCGTGTGCACCGGACAGGGTACAAACAACGCAACGACGACCGGACAAACAAAAGTGCGTGTGCACCGGACAGGAGACAAACTACTACTGAAAGTCATGAATCGAGTTTGGTTCAAAGACACCTGTAGTGTAATGTGAATATTTCTGTGTTACACTTTAGGCCAAAAAAAATGGCCATTTTAAAAAAATTTTGCAAACAAATTATGCATCAACCATATATATATTTGCCCGAACCACAAATATTAACTTGTTTACAGGTTATAAAATGCACACAAAATGCACTTAAATTATTACAATTATTTTTGTCTGTGGCGCAAAAAAATGGGTTCTGTGTTCATATGGAGAGTAATTATTGACGACTGCTTAACGTGTGCATAAAAATGCAAATCTCGATGCAGACGTTTGGCTTAAATTCTGTAAATGCAAAATGTGTTGCCAGACTTCCAAGTTTTTTCCTAAACTTTTTCCAGCCATAGCTTTACTAAACACCCAATTGGGGCAAGATCGCGTTGGTCATATTGATAATAAAGTGGGAGAAATTACAGATTTATATGGTAGGTACTCGAAGGGGTGTGGCCACATAGCCCATATGTAATCCCATAATCAGTTTTGGAGAATATTAAGCCATGCTAAATTTTAGAGTGATTGTTTAACTCTTTCGAAAGTTATAGTGAGTACCAGCAAGACAGACAGACGGACATGGCTCAACCGATTTAGAAAGTCATGAATAGAGTTTGGTTCAAAGACACCTGGAGTGTAATGTGAATATTTCTATGTGTTACACTTTGGGCAAAAAAAAAAAATGGCCATTTTAAAAAAATTTTGCAAACAAATTATGCATCTACCATATATATATTTGCCCGAACCACAAATATTAACTTGTTTACAAGTTATAAATATATATGTTCGTTTTCTACGAAGTGAGCATATACTTACGTGTCACAAACATTACTTACTTAAGGTGGGTTTACACGACATGTATTTTGCATATGTAATGTCACTTTTTTAACCCGTCTGTTTTTCGTATGTCTGTCAAAATTATGAAAAAACACGGCTTTTAATTTTTTGTGTTTAAACGTGCACATGTAAACTACATGGCATAACCTCTGCTTGTCATTAACTGCTGATGTTGTAATGTCACAGAACAGCATTTTATAATTTTTGTGAAATGGATTCAAGAAGACAGACCATAATTGCAGCGTGCAGTGTTATTATAATAGTTTCAGCTATTAAAAAAAGGAGGAAGCGCCAAGAGAGGGCAAGAAGAAGCCGTGCTATTTGGAGCCAAAATAGCTTCTTGAGGCCACTCCAACTGCAAAAGAATTATAAAAATACTTTTAATACTTTTATTTAGAATTGCTAATAAATTACTTACTTTTCCGTGTTTTTCCATTTTACCAAACGCTTTGTTGTTTATCAAAAACAGCTGATGCGATACGGTTTACATACCAAAATAGAACACGATCTATTTCAAAAACTTGCATATGTATTACATGATGCATTGTGCATATGGCGTTCTTGACAGGGTTCACACGACATGCATAAATTTTTCATATGCAAAAGTGACATTACATATGCAAAATACATGTCGGAAGTAATACGTATTTCCCCCCAATCACGTACACGCTCTCGTAGAAGCACATGTATATATCCTTGCAAACATGCAATTAATTAAGTGTATGCACGTGCATGTTGCTGAGCAAACATGCATGGCATCTTGTCATCAGTTCGGGTTACTTCGTTTAACGCCGCAATTTGCTGAAATGTAAATGGAAATCTATTTATGTATATACCTTGTACTCCCGTATGAATCCGTGATGGCGTTTTCTTCTTTACACTCAATGCGCACATCTATTGGCAAAATAAGTTAAAAAGGGAAATAAAACGATTTTGGTAAAAAACAAAAAGGGTTCAATATTTTATTACGGTTGCGTTGCAATTTCCCTACTTTTATTACGGTCGCTTGTTGTATATCGATGTGCGCAAATGCATTGGGCTTGGAATTTCGTGAAATTGTGTGTTGTCTATGGCGACTGCGCGACGTCGTCGACACAAAATGCACTTAAATTATTACAATTATTTTTTTCTGTGGCGCAAAAAAAAAATGGGTTCTGTGTTCATATGGAGAGTAATTATTGACGACTGCTTAACGTGTGCATAAAAATGAAAATCTCGATGCAGACGTTTGGCTTCAACTCTGTAAATACAAAATGTTCAACATGTACGTATTAATCATTGCACGAATTACTTATGAACGTCCAAGGAACTGCATAAAAACTCACTGCCAACCAATTGTATCTGCCCAAACTGTCACTATTTCATTGAGTTTCTTATTTGTTGCTTCTAGGTTTTAATTTTTTTTTTCACTGAAAGGAACAGATTATTTTATTTGCCTTACTTATTCATACTTACTGACGGTTGTTCTTTAACATGATTTTACAGTTTATGCAGAAAAAATTCTAACACTTTCCGCACATTCAGGACTATGCAGCACAATTACTGATTGACGACTGAAAATAACAGTGACAAAACTCAATAACTCAAAAAAGAAGAATATGTACATCAGGGATGAGAAATCAGTTTCTTCGTTTTGTACTTTCCGTTCATTGAAATTTTACTTTTTTTGATGCGATGGTACCAAAACCAAAAATTATATTTTGTTTTCAGAATTAATTTTATTCAAGTAAAAAGACATATGTACATAAACATTCTATTTAATGTTTGGGTACTCTGCAAACAGTGCTTTCGTATATTGCCAGTGAATAATAATTTCTTTGGCAAAAGTTGGAAAATTGCTTGCAGTTTTCACACTATTTATTGGCCTTTAAAACCTTATTCTATCATCATATTCAATCTAGAACTGTAATTGGAATATTATAATGAACAACAAATGCGCTGAGAATAATTTCCATTTCTGATTCAGTCACGAGTGATCTCTCGACATTGGCTGAAAAGCTCAACTATTTTTTCCAGCAATTTAACTGGAAACTATGTTTCCTAGACAACAATGTCGATGCTGCTGCTGAAATGGTTGAGAAAATAATTCTTCTTGGTATAAATACATTTATTCCCTCGAAGACTACTTCGATCAAACCACCAAAGTACTGTTGGTTTAATCAGACATGCAAAGAAGCTGTCAGATCCAAAGAGGAAGCGTTCAGAAATTGGCGTTTAAATAAAAATGCCAATACTGAGCTGCTACGCAAACAGGCAAGATCATCGTGTGCCAGAGTAGTTAGGCGCGAAAAACTTCTTTACGAACAGCGTCTTCGTGCTTAAGTTCTTTCTTCTCCCAGGGGAAGTAAGAGCTATTGGTCATTCGTAAAAAGGGTAAGGGACAATTCTTCATCTTCTATCCCAACTCTCGTTAACGATGACCAGATATTCACTGATCCGGTTGACAAAGCTAACCTTCTGGCTGAAATATTTGCAAAGCAGTCGTCAATAAGTATCGAAAGAAGCATTCAAGTGTTTAGGCTTTTTGAAGCGGTGCAAGAAATACTTCACTCCATCTGATCTCGTAAATATTTACACCACTTACATCCGGCCTAAAATGGAATACAACTCGCATATATGGGCAGGGGCTCCATTAACATCTTTGAAGCTTCTGGACCGTGTACAGAGGAGAGCGGTGGTGATGATAGGGTATCCAGCACTATAGTCTCCCTACAGCATCGCCGGAATGTGGGTTGTGTATCGCTATTCTATAGATATTTTAACGGTGTCTGTTCATCAGATATCCGTCGTCTGGTCCCTGAAGTTAGAACATTTAGCCGGAATACTCGGCTACCCAGGGAGTCTCATCCGTTCATTCTTAAATGAACGATTGACCGGACGACGCACTATAGAGAAAATTCGCTCTTCAGCCGGACTGTTCGTTTGTGGAATAATCTTCCTGCAAGTGTTTTTCCTGCCTGCTATGACATTATCAAATTCAAGACCAACGTCAACAAACACTACTCCCTCTTTCCCCCCTCCAATAACCTTCCTCGCTATCGCTAACACAGTGCATTGCATTTATAGGGGGCATCCCCTGACGGACATGGCTCAAACGATTTAGAAAGTCATGAATCGAGTTTGGTTCAAAGACACCTGAGTGTAATGTGAATATTTCTATGTGTTACACTTTGGGCCAAAAAAATGGCCATTTTAACAAATTTTTGTAAACAAATTATGCATCAACCATATATATATTTGCCCGAACCACAAATATTAACTTGTTTACAGGTTATAAAATGCACACAAAATGCACTTAAATTATTACATTTATTTTTGTCTGTGGCGCAAAAAAATGGGTTCTGTGTTCATATGGAGAGTAATTATTGACGACTGCTTAACGTGTGCATAAAAATGAAAATCTCGATGCAGACGTTTGGCTTCAACTCTGTAAATGCAAAATGTTCAACATGTACGTATTAACCATTGCACCAAATACTTACGAATGTCCAAGGAACTGCATAAAAACTCACTGCCAACCAATTGTATCTGCCACTATTTCATTGAGTTTCTTATTTGTTGCTTCTACGTTTTAATTGTTTTTTTCACTGAAAGGAACAGATTATTTTATTTGCCTTACTCATTCATACTTACTGACGGTTGTTCTTTAACATGATTTTACAGTTTATGCAGACAAAATTCTAACACTTTCCGCACATTCAGGACTATGCAGCACAACTACTGATTGACGACTGAACGTTAGAAAACAAAACTCAATAACTCAAAAAAGAAGAATATGTACATCGGGGGTGAGAAATCAGTTTCTGCGTTTTGTACTTTCCGTTCATTGAAATTGTACTTTTTGATGCGATGGTACCAAAATCAAAAAGATACTTTGTTTTCAGAATTAATTTTATTCAAGTAAAAAGGCATATGCACATAAACATTATATTTAATGTTTGGGTACTCTGCAAACAGTGCTTTCGTATATTCCCAGTGAATAATAATTTCTTTGGCAAAAGTTGGAAAATTGCTTGCAGTTTTCACACTTTTTATTGCCCTTTAAAAGCTTATTTTACCATCATATTCAATCTAGAACTGCAGTTCGAATATTATGTTCAGTTACAAATACGCTCAGTATAATTTCCATTTCAGATTCATCCGCGAGAGATTTCACGACATTGGCCGAGAAGTTATTTTTTTATTTTATACCTTAGATTCTCGCAGAGCACGTCTCTTAAAGTGACATTAACGACATGTTATTGGAACATTTTTGTTACATTCCATTTCACAATATATAAATTTGCACTTTCCACAGCTTTTCTTCAAAGTACTGACAAAAAAATTAAACTGTATTAAATTAGGCCCAAAAGTGCAAAAGTGTATCATGGTACTTTCGATGGTGATAATGTACCAAAACAGTACAATTGTATCATCTATTGCATCCCTGATCAACATGCATTCCCATGTGTATGCATGTGTGTATAAAATGGTGTGTTACTGCTTTTTTGTGTTCTCTCTCTTTGTGAATTCATCTTATTCTCTTGGTTATTATTACTCAGAGAACAGAGATACAAATACTTAAATATTTGAACGCAAATATTGTACGTAGTAGAATTTAACACGTCCATTGCGTGGTTTTTGTCAAACCCGCTATTGCGTATATCCGAATATGTAATACTAATAGCAAATGAGTTATATTTACACCGAAATAAGCTTTGTGTACAAGGAAATGTACTTTACTTGCTACATGTTCTAAACACGCGATTTACTTCTGTACACACATTAAAAAGGACGGATTTTTCAGCGTGTATGTGTTACACTTTTGAGCCGTATCAAATGATATATACCCTCCTACCCGTAGGGTGAGGGTATAAATATTGTATTACACGTTTTTACAAAAAGGACAGAATATAAGTTTTTCTTGTATAAAAGTTTTTTCTTGAAAATTTTATGTTGTTAAAGCTTTACTAAATATAAATTTCGGAAAGATTCGATGAGCGGATTTATATAATTACACGATTTCTAAAGTGGGTGCAATGGTACATTTGTATGGCAGGTACCAGAATGGGAGTTGCCAGACTTCCAAGTTTTTGTTCGAAACTTTTTCCATCCATAGCTTTACTAAATACAGAATTTGGGCAAGATAGCGTTGGTCATATTGATATTACACCGTTCATAAGGAGCGGGATGGTACATTTGTATGGGAGGTACCAGAGGGGCAGTTGCCAGACTTCCAAGTTTTTGTCCAAAACTTTGTCTGGCTATAGCTTTACTAAATGCAAAACTTGGGGAAGACCGCGTTGCTCATATTGATATTATTACACGATTTCTAAGAGGCCGGGATGGTATATTTGTATAAGAGGTACCAGAAGGGGAGTTGCTAGACTTCCAGTTTTTTTTCCGAAACTTTGTCTGGCTATAGCTTTACTAAATGCAAAACTTGGGGAAGACCGCGTTGGTCATATTGATATTATTACACGATTTCTAAGAGGCCGGGATGGTATATTTGTATAAGGTTTTTGTCCGAAACTTTGTATGGCTATAGCTTTACTAAATGCAAAACTTGGGGAACACCGCGTTGGTCATATTGATATTATTACACGATTTCTAAAAGGCCGGAATGGTATATTTGTATAGGAGGTACCAGAAGGGGAGATGCCAGACTTCCAAGTTTTTGTCCCAAACTTTGTCTAGCTATAGCTTTACTAATTGCAAAACGTGGAGATCGCGTTGGGCATATTGATATTATTACACGATTTATAAAGTGGGTGGAATTTTGCATTCATATAGTAGGTACCAGAAGGGGAGTTGCCAGACTTCCAAGTTTTTGTCCAAAACTAGCTTTACTAAATACAGAAATTGGGTAAGATCGCGATGGTCATATTGATAATATTACACGGTTTATAATGAAGGCGGGATGGTACATTTGTATTGGAGGTACCAGAAGGGGAGGTACCAGAAGGGGAGTTTCCAGACTTCCAAGTTTTTGTCCAAAACTATAGCTTTACTAAATACAGAATTTGGGCAAGATCGCGTTGGTCATATTGATAATATTACACGGTTTATAAGGGGCTGGATGGTTCATATGTATGGGAGGTACCAGAAGGGGAGTTGTCAGACTTCTAAGTTTTTGTCCGAATCTTTGCTCAGTTATACCTTTACTAAATACAGAATTTGGCCAAGATCGAACTACGCGTATTGATATTATTACACGATTTCTAAAGTGGTCGAAATTACAGATTTATATGGTAGGTACTCGAAGGGGTGTGGCCATATAGCCCATATGCAATCCCATAATCAGTTTTGGAAAATATTAAGCCATGCTAAATTTTAGAGTGATTGTTTAACTCTTTCGAAATTTATAGTGAGTACCAGCAGGACAGACAGACGGACATGGCTCAAACGATGTAGAAAGTCATGAATCGAGTTTGGTTCAAAGACACCTATGGTGTAATGTGAATATTGCTATGTGTTACACTTTGGGCTAAAAACAATGGCCATTTTAACAATTTTTTGCAAACAATACCTTGCAATACCGTGTGCCGTGAGGGGTGTGGTTTCAGCAAGATTGTGCTACTTGTCACATAGCTAGTCCTGTGATGACAGAATTGCAGCGAAAATTCTCCAGTAAAGAAACTCGCCATTGCGTTGGCCCCAAGGTATCCTTACTGCACCTGATTTTTTCATGTGCGATTATTGCAAAAGGAAGTTTACTAAACAAACCCATAGAATTTTAAGGAAGTTTACTAAACAAACCCATAGAATTTGAATGATTTAACGCAATGTATTCGAACAACAATTCAGACAATTCCCGCTGCAACTCTCCAGGGCGAATGCATTTTTTTTACCAAGTAGTATTAGAAAAAAAACAATTAAAAGATTTAATAACTATGTATTAGTTTTTAAATGAACAAAGTTCAAATAATTTATATGAGATCAAAGGAAAGTTGTTTGAGTTTCTTAATGTACATAAATTCATCAGCCACTCTGTATGTCCGAACCACAAATATTAACTTGTTTACAGGTTATAAATATATGTTCGTTTTCTACGAAGTGAGCATATACTTACGTGTAACAAACATTACTTACTTACTCGGAAGTATATACGTATTTCCCCCCAATCAAGTACACGCTCTCGTAGAAGCACATGTATATATCCTTGCAAACATGCAATTAATTAAGTGTAAGCACGTGCATGTTGCTGAGAAAACATGCATGGCATCTTGTCATCAGTTCGGGTTTCTTCGTTTAACGCCGCGATTTGCTTAAATGTAAATTGTATTAGTTTACAAAACTCATGTATATGTAAATCTATTTATGTAAGTTAACACCATATGCGCCCAAACTAACACACAACCCTTTTCAGCTATTTCTCCACAATCGTCGCTGGCAAACATTGACAACTATCTCACGGGCAAATGACACCACTGAACACCTGCATAAATGCTGACACTACATATCCGCTCCATGGGAACATCATATTGGCAATGGAAACATCTACTACTACATCGGTAACTACATGGGAACGATTATCCACACATACATCTCATATCGCAACTCCTTAGTTTGAAGTCAGTTTTAATTAATCATTGTTTTCAGTCTTCTTTTTGATTTCAAATAAATTACACGGCTTCGGTCAAGCAAATTGTATTTTTTCTTTTATTAACTTAGTAAAGGTTAACTGGCGCCCAACGTGGTCAGTCCGTTCACTTACTCGAGTCCGGCCCTTAAGTAGTGCCTCGCGATCCTTTAAAGGATAATCGAAAACTCGGTTCGGTTTTAATCAAAGAAAAACCAGTGCGGCTCGGGTAAAGTCAAGGACTGGCGCCCAACGTGGTCAGTCCGTTCACTTTCTCGAGTCCGGCCCTTAAGTAGTGCCTCGCGATCCTTTAAAGGATAATCGAAAACTCGGTTCGGTTTTAATCAAAGAAAAACCAGTGCGGCTCGGGTAAAGTCAAGCCCTCAAGTAGTGCAGAACGTGACAAAAGAACCAGAAACAAGGGATAACTTCTGTAGAAGACAGCCCGCACCCACGAAGAGTGTGCACCGTTGGACCTTAGTAGCAGCAACACAGCAAAACGGATACTCCAAATGCGTCGTGGGATTTTAGTGTAAGCTAATAGATTTAAGTTAAATTTAAGAATCAAAAAGTGAATGTTAACAACCATAAAATTTGCAAAAGAAAAGTGAGAACCAATAAGAAATAATCAGAGAAAATAATACGAAATTTTAAGTAATTTTAGAAAATTTTTAAGTTCAAACTGCTGCGAAACTTACGAGTCCCTCCAGTAGCACTGATAAAAATACAATAACATAGGATTATCATACATTAATTAAAATAAAAAAAAAAGAACCAAAAAAGAAATAACAAAAAATAAATAAATAAATACAAAATGTAATATCCTTGTAAGAAAATGAATCCGGAATCTATTATTCGACCTGCCGTCCTTAACACAAATGTCCCTCCACCACCCAATAATCCCCAGGTCACTCCAGAACTCGCGAGTATCATTCGCAACATAGTTTCCCAAGTGTTAGCAACAGATGCTCCGTCCATTATCCAAAACATAGTTCACCCAAGAAACGAAATAGTGACAGACCAAACTATCGACCTAAGACACGCAGGGAATTTGTCAGAACTCGACAGAGTACCAGTTGTTGTCAAATGTCTTCGAGACTTTTCAGGTGATCCGAAAGAGTTTGCATAGAGTTTGCAGTTCTCTAGAATACCAATTGTCATCACTATACCAGGGTAATAAATCAATAAACGATTTTTACCAAGATGTATTTTCGCATCTTTCTTTAATATTAAATAAAATTTCTTGTCTTGAGATAGGACACGAATCCCTAAATTAATTGATGACAACTTACCGTGACAAAGCTTAAGATACCTTTGTCAGAGGTTTGAATGGCGAACTTCCAAAATTAATTGGGATAAGAGAGCCAACTGATCTGCCCCAATCACTTCAGCTATGCATGAAGTTGCAAAATCAAAACTTTAGGACACAGCATGTCTTTGGCAACCAACCAACCTACCGTAAACCAAACACACCGCAATACCCTCCAAGAAAACAGCAATACCAAACACAACTCTTATATCCAAACCTAGCTCACATTCCACAACCAATGCCACGTTACGTAGGACCCCCAATATCAACAAAAAGTGGCTTATCCACCAAGACCAGCAGCAATACCTTACCTGTATCACAATCCACCGCCTAGACCTTCACAACCGAAACCGAAATTGATGAATCCCAAAGAAACAAGAATGTGAATTATATGAACAGACCAAACGATAATGATTTTGCCGGAAAACGACCCAACATTCTCTTAAGTCAGGAACACCAGTCGTGTTTTGTCCTTCGTTCGGTGTGCACGTACAATTTGTTCCGTCCGTCGCGTTTCTCTGTGTTCTCTGTTTTAAAAATATAAGAATAAACAACAAAAACATAAAAAAAAGAACAACAACAATAATAACAATACTCCACAAAATAACTTCTCCACAAGATCAATAACAAAATAATAAACCGGCTACCTACAAAACAACAACCACCATCGCCCACGCAAATTGACAACAACAACAACAATTCAAATCTCAACTCCAAACGCATTCAACACAACAGACAACACTAAGGTCTTTTTTATGTTCCCTTTTCTGTCTTGTACTTGTGTTTCCCCCCTTCCCTAACCTTTTCGCTTAATACAAATAATACTGCGCTCTTGTTGTCGCTGTTCTGTTAGTTGTTGTAGGTATAACACTGAACAACTAACAGAAATAACAGCGGCGGGAGGGGTGCAGCATTATTTGTGTTTTGCTTTGACGTTATCTTGTTATTTGGTAGTGTTATGGCAGGTAGGTTTCGATATTGATATTATTACACGATTTATAAAGTGGGTGGAATTTTGCATTCATATAGTAGGTACCAGAAGGGGAGTTGCCAGACTTCCAAGTTTTTGTCCAAAACTAGCTTTACTAAATACAGAAATTGGGTAAGATCGCGATGGTCATATTGATAATATTACACGGTTTATAATGAAGGCGGGATGGTACATTTGTATTGGAGGTACCAGAAGGGGAGGTACCAGAAGGGGAGTTTCCAGACTTCCAAGTTTTTGTCCAAAACTATAGCTTTACTAAATACAGAATTTGGGCAAGATCGCGTTGGTCATATTGATAATATTACACGGTTTATAAGGGGCTGGATGGTTCATATGTATGGGAGGTACCAGAAGGGGAGTTGTCAGACTTCTAAGTTTTTGTCCGAATCTTTGCTCAGTTATACCTTTACTAAATACAGAATTTGGCCAAGATCGAACTACGCGTATTGATATTATTACACGATTTCTAAAGTGGTCGAAATTACAGATTTATATGGTAGGTACTCGAAGGGGTGTGGCCATATAGCCCATATGCAATCCCATAATCAGTTTTGGAAAATATTAAGCCATGCTAAATTTTAGAGTGATTGTTTAACTCTTTCGAAATTTATAGTGAGTACCAGCAGGACAGACAGACGGACATGGCTCAAACGATGTAGAAAGTCATGAATCGAGTTTGGTTCAAAGACACCTATGGTGTAATGTGAATATTGCTATGTGTTACACTTTGGGCTAAAAACAATGGCCATTTTAACAATTTTTTGCAAACAATACCTTGCAATACCGTGTGCCGTGAGGGGTGTGGTTTCAGCAAGATTGTGCTACTTGTCACATAGCTAGTCCTGTGATGACAGAATTGCAGCGAAAATTCTCCAGTAAAGAAACTCGCCATTGCGTTGGCCCCAAGGTATCCTTACTGCACCTGATTTTTTCATGTGCGATTATTGCAAAAGGAAGTTTACTAAACAAACCCATAGAATTTTAAGGAAGTTTACTAAACAAACCCATAGAATTTGAATGATTTAACGCAATGTATTCGAACAACAATTCAGACAATTCCCGCTGCAACTCTCCAGGGCGAATGCATTTTTTTTACCAAGTAGTATTAGAAAAAAAACAATTAAAAGATTTAATAACTATGTATTAGTTTTTAAATGAACAAAGTTCAAATAATTTATATGAGATCAAAGGAAAGTTGTTTGAGTTTCTTAATGTACATAAATTCATCAGCCACTCTGTATGTCCGAACCACAAATATTAACTTGTTTACAGGTTATAAATATATGTTCGTTTTCTACGAAGTGAGCATATACTTACGTGTAACAAACATTACTTACTTACTCGGAAGTATATACGTATTTCCCCCCAATCAAGTACACGCTCTCGTAGAAGCACATGTATATATCCTTGCAAACATGCAATTAATTAAGTGTAAGCACGTGCATGTTGCTGAGAAAACATGCATGGCATCTTGTCATCAGTTCGGGTTTCTTCGTTTAACGCCGCGATTTGCTTAAATGTAAATTGTATTAGTTTACAAAACTCATGTATATGTAAATCTATTTATGTAAGTTAACACCATATGCGCCCAAACTAACACACAACCCTTTTCAGCTATTTCTCCACAATCGTCGCTGGCAAACATTGACAACTATCTCACGGGCAAATGACACCACTGAACACCTGCATAAATGCTGACACTACATATCCGCTCCATGGGAACATCATATTGGCAATGGAAACATCTACTACTACATCGGTAACTACATGGGAACGATTATCCACACATACATCTCATATCGCAACTCCTTAGTTTGAAGTCAGTTTTAATTAATCATTGTTTTCAGTCTTCTTTTTGATTTCAAATAAATTACACGGCTTCGGTCAAGCAAATTGTATTTTTTCTTTTATTAACTTAGTAAAGGTTAACTGGCGCCCAACGTGGTCAGTCCGTTCACTTACTCGAGTCCGGCCCTTAAGTAGTGCCTCGCGATCCTTTAAAGGATAATCGAAAACTCGGTTCGGTTTTAATCAAAGAAAAACCAGTGCGGCTCGGGTAAAGTCAAGGACTGGCGCCCAACGTGGTCAGTCCGTTCACTTTCTCGAGTCCGGCCCTTAAGTAGTGCCTCGCGATCCTTTAAAGGATAATCGAAAACTCGGTTCGGTTTTAATCAAAGAAAAACCAGTGCGGCTCGGGTAAAGTCAAGCCCTCAAGTAGTGCAGAACGTGACAAAAGAACCAGAAACAAGGGATAACTTCTGTAGAAGACAGCCCGCACCCACGAAGAGTGTGCACCGTTGGACCTTAGTAGCAGCAACACAGCAAAACGGATACTCCAAATGCGTCGTGGGATTTTAGTGTAAGCTAATAGATTTAAGTTAAATTTAAGAATCAAAAAGTGAATGTTAACAACCATAAAATTTGCAAAAGAAAAGTGAGAACCAATAAGAAATAATCAGAGAAAATAATACGAAATTTTAAGTAATTTTAGAAAATTTTTAAGTTCAAACTGCTGCGAAACTTACGAGTCCCTCCAGTAGCACTGATAAAAATACAATAACATAGGATTATCATACATTAATTAAAATAAAAAAAAAAGAACCAAAAAAGAAATAACAAAAAATAAATAAATAAATACAAAATGTAATATCCTTGTAAGAAAATGAATCCGGAATCTATTATTCGACCTGCCGTCCTTAACACAAATGTCCCTCCACCACCCAATAATCCCCAGGTCACTCCAGAACTCGCGAGTATCATTCGCAACATAGTTTCCCAAGTGTTAGCAACAGATGCTCCGTCCATTATCCAAAACATAGTTCACCCAAGAAACGAAATAGTGACAGACCAAACTATCGACCTAAGACACGCAGGGAATTTGTCAGAACTCGACAGAGTACCAGTTGTTGTCAAATGTCTTCGAGACTTTTCAGGTGATCCGAAAGAGTTTGCATAGAGTTTGCAGTTCTCTAGAATACCAATTGTCATCACTATACCAGGGTAATAAATCAATAAACGATTTTTACCAAGATGTATTTTCGCATCTTTCTTTAATATTAAATAAAATTTCTTGTCTTGAGATAGGACACGAATCCCTAAATTAATTGATGACAACATACCGTGACAAAGCTTAAGATACCTTTGTCAGAGGTTTGAATGGCGAACTTCCAAAATTAATTGGGATAAGAGAGCCAACTGATCTGCCCCAATCACTTCAGCTATGCATGAAGTTGCAAAATCAAAACTTTAGGACACAGCATGTCTTTGGCAACCAACCAACCTACCGTAAACCAAACACACCGCAATACCCTCCAAGAAAACAGCAATACCAAACACAACTCTTATATCCAAACCTAGCTCACATTCCACAACCAATGCCACGTTACGTAGGACCCCCAATATCAACAAAAAGTGGCTTATCCACCAAGACCAGCAGCAATACCTTACCTGTATCACAATCCACCGCCTAGACCTTCACAACCGAAACCGAAATTGATGAATCCCAAAGAAACAAGAATGTGAATTATATGAACAGACCAAACGATAATGATTTTGCCGGAAAACGACCCAACATTCTCTTAAGTCAGGAACACCAGTCGTGTTTTGTCCTTCGTTCGGTGTGCACGTACAATTTGTTCCGTCCGTCGCGTTTCTCTGTGTTCTCTGTTTTAAAAATATAAGAATAAACAACAAAAACATAAAAAAAAGAACAACAACAATAATAACAATACTCCACAAAATAACTTCTCCACAAGATCAATAACAAAATAATAAACCGGCTACCTACAAAACAACAACCACCATCGCCCACGCAAATTGACAACAACAACAACAATTCAAATCTCAACTCCAAACGCATTCAACACAACATACAACACTAAGGTCTTTTTTATGTTCCCTTTTCTGTCTTGTACTTGTGTTTCCCCCCTTCCCTAACCTTTTCGCTTAATACAAATAATACTGCGCTCTTGTTGTCGCTGTTCTGTTAGTTGTTGTAGGTATAACACTGAACAACTAACAGAAATAACAGCGGCGGGAGGGGTGCAGCATTATTTGTGTTTTGCTTTGACGTTATCTTGTTATTTGGTAGTGTTATGGCAGGTAGGTTTCGAATTCACTTCGCGAACATACGCGGGTTGAGGAAGATTTTTTTTTTGCGGTATACGCACACATAAATTTCCATAGGCCGGATGTCCTCGCTCTATGTGAGACCCAGGTATGTGAGGATTCTGATCCACAGGATTTTCACATTCCTGGTTATCACACTCTATCCTCTTTTTCTTCACACAGAGGCCTTGTGGTATTCATACGTAATGGTGTTGTGTTCCAGAGTCAGCAACATTTGAACTCACAAGATCCAGAATTTAACTCCCTTTGGTTAAGTTCAGGATCGGATCGCACACCTTACATTTCGGGTTTCTTTACAGAAGCCCAAACCTGGAAAGGGAGGCTACCCTGAATGGCTTCGACGCCCTTTCTGACTCAATTTCGAAAATATTAGAATATTATCCGGACAGTGAAATTGTAGTTGCTGGGGATTTCAATGTCCATAATAATTCTTGGCTTTCCCATTCGAGCCATACATCTCCGGAGGGTCAATACGCTGAGTTATTTGCCGCGCACAACGATTTGTCGCAATTAGTGAATGAACCAACACATATTCCACGCGTTGAAGGGCAACATCAAAATATTCTTGACCTTTTCTTAACCTCGCACCCTGAAAAGTACGACGTTAACATTCTTGCACCTCTTGGTAACTCGGATCATTGCACCATTTCAGCATCTTTTTCGTTCTCCGATCTTCGATCCACTTCTAAACCAGTCACGAAGCGGACAATGTACATATACGAAAAGGCACGTTGGGCCGAGCTCAACAATTTCTATCAGCAATTTAATTGGAAATTATGTTTCCTAGACAACAATGTCGATGCTGCTGCTGAAATGGTCGAGAAAATCATTCTTCTTGGCATAAACACATTTATTCCCTCGAAGATTACTTCGATTAAACCTTCAAAGAACTGTTGGTTTAATCAGGCATGCAGGGAAGCTGTCAGATCCAAAGAGGAAGCATTCAGAAAATGGCGTTTAAATAAAAATACCACTACTGAACTGCTACGCCAGCAGGCAAGATCAAATTGTGCCAGAGTACTGAGGCGCGAAAAAATTCTTCACGAACAGCGTCTTCGTGCAAAAGTCTTTCTTCTCCCAGGGGAAGTAAAAGCTTTTGGTCTTGTGTTAAAAGGGTAAGGAACAATTCTTCATCTTCTATTTCAACCCTCGTTAACGGTGACCAGATATTCACTGACCCGGTTGACAAAGCTAACCTTATAGCTGAAATTTTTGCAAAGACTTCATCAGACAGCAGTCAACCACTCCCCGTGATCGAAAACGTATCTAGTTCGATGCCTCAGATATTTTTTCGAACACGTGGAGTCAAAAGGGTTCTTACAGATCTCAATGTAAACAAACCTCCGGGCCCGGATGGTATTTCAGCACTTGTCCTATGTAAGTGCTCTTCGACGCTAGCTCGTCCATTGCGCAATCTTTTCAACATGTCGTACCGTGCTGGTATTTACCCTTTACGTTGGAAAGTTGCCAATGTTCAGCCGATCCCCAAGAAAGGTGAGGCTACTAATCCTGTGAAGTACCGTCCAATTGCAATATGTTCTGCGCTCTCGAAGGTTATGGAGAGCATGGTTAACCACCATGTTGTTAAGTATTTAGAGTCTAACGGCCTTCTCAATGATCGACAGTATGGCTTCCGTAGAAATCGATCTACTGGAGACCTGATTGCGTTCCTTTCGGAACGATGGAGTCGATCCATTCACCGCCTTGGTGAAAGCAAGGTCGTGGCTCTGGATATTTCCAAGGCATTCGATAGGGTCTGGCACGGAGCACTCATATCAAAACTTATTGCATTTGGTGTCGGTAATACGTTCTCTCGATTCATATCGAGTTTTCTCAGGGATCGCTCTATACGAGTTGTTATAGATGGCGTCTCATCCAACGAGCATAGGTTGACCGCAGGAGTGCCACAAGGCTCCGTCCTCTCTCATTCTCTATTTCTTATTTTCATTGACGACCTGTTGGGGCAGACTGTGAACCCAATCTACTCCTTTGCGGATGACAGCAACCTCTGTCATTCGTACTCATTTGATCATCGGCCAAGTCCCTCGGAGATAGAGGACAAAAGGCGAACGATGAATAACTCACTTAACCGCGATTTGGCGACGATTTGTGAGTGGGGCCAAATGAACAGAGTAGATTTTAATGCACAAAAGACCCAGTGCTGTTTGTTGTCACACAAACGTTCCACTGATCCAGCACCGTCGTCAATATCTATGGGTGGTGTGAATATCGACGAATCAGACACTCTTGATGTTCTGGGCATGAAGATACAGGGTGATGCTCGCTGGGCTAGCCATATATTCAAAGTGTCGAAAGAAGCATTCAAGTGTTTAGGCTTTTTAAAGCGGTGCAAGAAATACTTCACCCCATCTGACCTCGTAAATATTTACACCACTTACATCCGGCCTAAAATGGAATACAACTCGCATATATGGGCAGGGGCTCCATTAACATCTTTGAAGCTTCTGGACCGTGTACAGAGGAGAGCGGTGGTGATGATAGGGGATGGTAGGGTATCCAGCTCTATTGTCTCCCTACAGCATCGCCGAAATGTGGGTTGTGTATCGCTATTCTATAGATATTTTAATGGTATCTGTTCAGAAGATATCCGTCGTCTGGTCCCTGACATTAGAACATTTAGCCGGAATACTCGGCTATCCAGGGTCTCTCATCCGTTCATTGTCAAATGGCCGGTTGACCTGAAGACGCACTATAGAGAAAATTCGTTCTTTAGCCGGACTGTTCGTTTGTGGAATAATCTTCCTGCAAGTGTTTTTCCTGCCTGCTATGACATTACCAAATTCAAGGCCAACGTCAACAAACACTACTCCCTCTTTCCTCCCTCCAATACCCTTATTTCCCATCGCTAACACAGTGCATTGCATTTATAGGGGTCATACCCTGAGTGTTAGTCAAAAAAAAAAAAAAAAAGCCCAAGACGTACAACCATGGGAAGACTATTACGAACAGTACTCTACCTACGATAAGACATCAACAGAAGATACCAATGAGTTTTCTGACATTACTTTTTTAGGCTTACGGATTCAACGTTGCCCTACTTTCAACGTAAAATTAGCAACGGCGAAGTTTTAAAATTCTTAATAGATACAGGATCAAATACGAACTATATCCAAGCCTATCTTGCTATAAATCCCATCCCTAGCAAAGAAATTTTTTATGCCAACTCTGTAGGATAAACTATAAAAATTACTCACCATACGTTTATTAACCTTTTCGGACTGAAGGACGAAAAACTAAAATTTGTTTGTACTACCGGCACTCAGATCATTTCACGGAATTCTCGGTAATGACAGTTTAAAACAACTAGACGCTGTAATTTTTACCGCAAGAAATTTAATGTTGATTAAAAATAAAATTAAAATCGCGATCAAACAACAAACGGCTAAATCAGTTCGAAATTAAAGCATCACATTTGAAACCTGGACAGACAAAAAAACTTCAAAATATGAGCAATCAATACTCAGAACTTTTTTCTGAACAAGACGAAAAACTAACATACACTACTGCAGTGAAATCTGAAATCAGGACCACCACCGAAGATTCAGTATACTCTAGATACTGTCCATAACCTATGTCCCTTAAAGACGAAGTAGAAAGACAAATTGCAAAACTACTCGATGATGGAATAATAAGACCTTCTCGATCTCCTTACAATTCTTCGATTTGGATAGTACCGAAAAAACTGACGCAACAGGCACAAACAAGTATAGACTGGTAATTGACTATTGTAAATTAAATTGAGTAACAATAACCGATCGGTATCCTATTCCAGACCCGACTGTAGTACTTTCCCAACTTGGGCAAAATAAATTCTTTACCATTTTAGATCTAAAAAGCGGCTTTCATCAGATTCCATTGATTGAATCTGACATGGCGAAGACAGCTTTCTCAGTAAACAATGGTAAATACGAGTTTACCAGACTCCCTTTTGGCTTAAAAAACGCACCCTCCATTTTTCAAAGAGCATTAGACGATATACTTAGAGAGCATATCGGTAAAATATGCCTAATTTACATAGACGACATAATAATTTTTGGCAAAGACGAAGACTCCCACTTAAAGAACATTGAAACCATCTTCAAAACACTACATAAAGCTAATATGAAAATTCAAATAGACAAATGTGACTTTCTTAAAACAGAAGTAGAATTTTTGGGATTTATTGTTTCTCAAGATGGATTAAAAACAACCGCGACTAAAGTTAAAACGATTTTATACTTTCCACCACCACAGACATTAAAAGAACTTCGATCCTTTTTAGGACTTTATGGTTTATATCGTTGTTTCATAAAAGACTATGAAAAACTAGCCAAACCCTTATGAGTACTTTTAAGGGGAGAGGAGGGACGCATGTCCAAAAAAGTTTCATCCAAAATAAAGATAACATTAAATAAGGACGCAATAGATGCATTTAATAAACTAAAAAATACCCTAGTTTCAAATGATGTAATGATACAATACCCCGATTTCGAAAAAGAGTTCCATTTAACTACTGACACCTCAGATTATGCAATAGGAGCAGTTCTTGAACAAGACAGAAAACCCATATCATTTATATCAATAGTTCTAACAAGACACGAGGAACATTACGCAACAAATGAGAAAGAACTCCTAGCTATAGTATGGGCATTAAAAACTTTCAGAAATTATCTATATGGTACAAGCACAGTTCAAATTTATACAGACCATCAACCACTAACTTACGCACTTAGCAATAGGAATACCAATTACAAGCTCAAAAGATGGAAGTCCATACTTGAAGAGTACAACTATGAAATTAAATATAAGCCTGGCAGCACAAATATAGTAGCCGACGCATTATCTAGACCACCACAAGAAATAAATTCCTTGACAGCAACACAACATAGTGACGAAAGTTCAGCACAAACATTAATAGCATATACGGACGTCCCTGTTAACGCGTTTAAGAACCAAATATTCATTTCCACAGGTGATTTTTCATCCTACCAGTTTCAAATAATTTTCCCAACCTACCATAGACATACTATAATTGAAAGAGATTTTACGGAAGCAAGTCTTACCGCAATATTAAAAAGATACCTTAATCCATCAGTAACCAATTGCATAAAAACGGAAGATAGCATACTAGGAAAAATTCAAACAATATACCAAGTACACTTTACCAGATACAAGGTACTTTACACACGCAAGTTCATTAAAGACATTTTAAATGAATCAGAAAAGGAAACGGAAATTATTAAGGAACATAACAGAGCTCATCGCAATCCTACAGAAAATAAAGCACAACTTTTGGGAAGATGTTATTTCCCACAAATGAATGCTAAAATAAAAAAGATAACAAAACAATGTAAAATTTTTCAAGAAAATAAATACGAACGACATCCAGTAAACACAATTTCAAAAGCCACTCCTATTCCTACCCATCCAGGCCAAATCGTTCACATAGATCTTTACTACACCAACAATAAAATAGTTCTAACGGCAATAGATAAATTTTCTAAATATGCCCAAGCAAAAATTGTACCTTCCAGAGCTTCTGAAGATATAAAAAACCCATTAAGAGACCTTTTGACAATATTTGGAATTCCTGAAAAAAATTTTAATTGATAACGAAAAATCTTTAAGCTCAGCATCCATAATCTTCATGATAGAAAATCAGTATGGTATAGAAATTTTCAAAACTCCACCTTATAAAAGTTCAATAAATGGACAAATTGAGAGATTTCATTTAACGCTCTTGGAAGTATTACGATGTACTAAAGCCGAAAGTACCCATACTGACTTTGAAGATCTTCTAAATAGAGCCTTGTTTAAATACAATTATTCTATTCACTCCACTACCAAACGTAAACCCGTAGAATATTCTTCGGAAGGACAGTCGGACCTAATCCAATTGAATTACAAAGTGAAGAAAATATTCAAAACGTAAAAAATAAACAGATAAAAGACTTAGAGTTCCACAAAAAAAATAGAACAGATTTCAGAACATTCAATACAGATGACGTTATAAAATAAACAAAAGACTAGGGAATAAATTAACGCCACGATATAAAAAAAAATAGTCCAGGAAAACAAAGGCATCACCATTTTAACGAAGTCAGTTCACAAGGATCATATAAAAAAATAATTTAAACACTCTTTTTTTCAGGATCCTGCTTGCCCTGTGCAATGCAGATATACAAATTTTGGATTACACTAGCAGCCCAATAGTAACGACAGAATTAGGAAATGTAAAAGTACAAACTGGAACATTTAGTCTAATACACGCAATTGACCTCGAACAATACGAAGCCTTACTTGACATAATACACCTTTCAATTGAACATGACTTAACAAGGAAATGTCGTAGCTACCCATTCCAATCCCAAGAAGAAAACTCCATACGATCCATTCTATCCCAACTCAAGCAGAAAAAAAAGCAATAAATGCACTCGGCCTGGAAATGGCTAGCTGGAACCCCGGATCATGAGGACTATAACATTGTAACTGATAAAATAAATAACATTTTAATAAATAATAATCAACAAGTAATAATCAATAAATCAATCTTTGACAGAATTAGTAATTTAACACATATAACAAATGTAATACTAAGTGAAGCAAAATTGAGTGATGCTCACAAACTAGAATTAGAAAAAAATATTGAAAGAAAACTAAAATTTATAAAAGAAGAATTAACTAATGTAGACTACTCCATACAATGGGCAAAAGCCGGAGTTTTTAATTCATTCATGTTATCCAATGAGGAACTAAATGTTATAAGAGAAGCACTTGAAAAAGAAAATATACCATACTTAAATATTGTAGAAGCAATCGAATTAGGCGATGTTAAAATAGCTTCAAATTTATCGTCTATAATTTATATTGTAAGATTTCCAATAACAAGTGAAGCAACTTGTAAATTATTAACATTAAAACCTGTAAAACTTGAAAATAAGATTATTAAACTTGAATATGAAAATGTAGTAGTTTGTAATGAAAATATATTTGGTGTTAAGAGTAATTGTAAGAAAATAAATGATCTAGTACTATGTAAGCAAGATAACTTAGCAGAGGTTACAGAAAGCAGCTGCATTTCCAATCTTATAAAGGGATATTCGTCCAACTGCACCTTAGCCAATAGCCACCATGTACCAACAATAGAAGAAATAACACCAGGTCTACTTCTCATCAACAGCTACAATGGATCCCTAAAAATAGACAATGGCATTATCCAACTACAAGGAACCTTTCTCATAAGATATGACAACGCTAGCTTGACGATTCAACAAAAAAATTACACCAATAAAAATAAACTATTTGTCAAACCACTTCCAGCAGTAATTAAATCCCTAGATGCTACGGGAAATCACGAAGAAGTTCTGTCTCTTCAATACTTAAATGAGCTTAACATACCAAATATCCAGCAAATAAATGCGTTGAATACCAAATATAAGATCAGCCTATTTACGGGATCATCAATAATATTGATATCACTAATTATACTCATAGCACTGGCAGCAAGAAAAATCATCACAAATAGAAAGTCAAAAATTACCATTCAAATAAACACACAAAAATTGGAAGACAATCATCCTAAACCTACGCAAATATCCACCCTTTCAGTTGACAATATTTCAATGCTATCCAAAAAGGGCGCTGCATGTTTTAAGGGGGGAGGAGTTAACACCATATGCGCCCAAACTAACACACAACCCTTTTCTGATATTTCTCCACAATCGTCGCTGGCAAACATTGACAACTATCTCACGGGCAAATGACACCACTGAACACCTGCATAAATGCTGACACTACATATCCGCTCCATGGGAACATCATATTGACAATGGAAACATCTACTACTACATCGGAACGATTATCCACACATACATCGCATATCGCAACTTCTTAGTTTGAAGTCAGTTTTAATTAATCATTGTTTTCAGTCTTCTTTTTGATTTCAAATAAATTACACGGCTTCGGTCAAGCAAATTGTATTTTATCTTTTATTAACTTAGTAAAGGTTAACTTGTATATAAATCTAGTTGTTAAAAAAATAAACAATAAGTAATGAGTTTTCGTTTCAATATATGACATCTTGTCATCAGTTCGGGTTTATTCGTTTAACGCCGCGATTTGCTGAAATGTAAATTGTATTAGTTTACAAAACTCATGTATATGTAAATCATTGTACTCCCGTATGAGTCCGTGAAGGCGTTTTCTTCTTTACACTCAATGCGCACATCTATTGGCAAAATAAGTTAAAAAGGGAAATAAAACTATTTTGGTAACAAACAAAAAGGGTTCAATATTTTATTACGGTTGCGTTCCCATTTCCCTACTTTTATTACGGTCGCTTGTTGTGTATCGATGTGCCCAAATGCATTGGGCTTGGAATTTCGTGGAATTGTGTGTTCTCTATGGCGACTGCGCGACGCCGACGATATTAGAGAACATTCTGGAAATACAACGATGTGTTGTAATGCACACAAAATACACTTAAATTATAACAATTATTTTTGTGTGTGGCGCAAAAAAATGGGTTCTGTGTTCATATGGAGATTAATTATTGAGTGCTTAACGTGTACATAAAAATGAAAATCTCGATGCAGACGTTTGGCTTCAACTCTGTAAATACAAAATGTTCAACATGTACGTATTAATCATTGCACGAATTACTTACGAACGTCCAAGGAACTGCATAAAAAGTCACTGCCAACCAATTGTATCTGCCAAAACTGTCACTATTTCATTGAGTTCTTATTTGTTGCTTCTACGTTTTAATTTTTTTTTTCACTGAAAGGAACAGATTATTTTATTTGCCTTACTCATTCATACTTACTGACGGTTGTTCTTTAACATGATTTTACAGTTTATGCAGAAAAAATTCTAACACTTTCCGCACATTCAGGACTATGCAGCACAACTACTGGTTGACGACTGAACGTTAGAAAACAAAACTCAATAACTCAAAAAAGAAGAGTATGTACATCAGGGATGAGAAATCAGTTTCTTCGTTTTGTACTTTCCGTTCATTGAAATTGTACTTTTTGATGCGATGGTCCCAAAATCAAAAAAGATATTTTGTTTTCAGAATTTACTTTATTCATGTAGAACGACATATGTACATAAACATTCTATTTAATGTTTGGGTACTCTGCAAACAGTCTGGTATTCAAATTATCAAATATCAAATTATTTTAATAAAACGATGATTTATTTTGCAAAAATATTAAAATTTTCGTTGGGCGCCAATTGTAATATATAAGATTTATTATAGTCAGTACCCGCTCTCAGAATAATTCGCAATAGCCTCTAAAGTCCCGAAGGTCAGTTAGCGTCTGATCGCTTATTGTTTTATTTTTGTCTAGCAGTTAAGTAAAAGGCGATTAGCGCTTTACTTTTAAAAGTAGACTTTATTTGCCAAAAGTTATAAATCGAATGACAACTTAAAACTATGATTCCTTGCTAAGGAGCCAACAAGTATAATCAGAAAAGTAGTCTAGTATCCAGTGGAATAGAGACGGGATTACAATAAATGGAAATGAAACGTGAAACAATACTAGTGTACAATTGAATATAAGTAGGCGGATTGATATGTAAAGGAAATTCAATAAGGTTTTAAATTTTATGTACAAAGTTATGTTTATTAATATATTATTTCTGCTACAATTCTATTTAATGTTCGGGTACTCTGCAAACAGTGCTTTCGTATATTGCCAGTGGATAATAATTTCTTTGTCAAAAGTTGGAAAATTGCTTGCAGTTTTCAAACTATTTATTGGCCTTTAAAACCTTATTTTACCATCATATTCAATCTAGAACTGTAATTGGAATATTATAATGAACAACAAATGCGCTGAGAATAATTTCCATTTCTGATTCAGTTACGAGTGATCTCACGACATTGGCTGGAAATTTCTTATTTTTATTTTTTACCTGAGATTCTCACATCTTATTGGAATATCTTTGTTACATCCATTTCACAATATATAAATTTGCTCTTTGCATAGCTTTTCTTTAAATTACTGACAAAAACCAACAGATACGAACATTTGTAAATTATATTAAATTAGGCCCAAACGAGTGATACAGCTCCTTTCGATCACGAAAACGTACCAAAAAAATAAAATTTTTTACATCTCTGATGTACATGCATTGACAAAATTGCACACATTCTGATGTGTATGCATCAAGTATGAAAAATCAGTTTCTTCGTTTTGTACATTCCTTTCTTTGAAATTGTACTTGTTCATCCCGATGGTACCAAAATCAAAAAGATATTAGAATCAATTTTATTAAAGTAAAAAGACGTATATACATACAAATTCTATTCAATACACTGCAATCGGTGCTTTCGCCAATTGCCAGTGAATAATAATTTCTTTCGCAAAAGTTGGCAATTTGCTTGCAGTTTTCACAATATTTATTGCCCTTTAAAACCTTATTATATTCAAGTAATCTAGAACTATAGTTCGAATATTATGTTCAGCTACAAATGCGCTCAGTATAATTTCCATTTCTGATTCAGTCACGAGTGATCTCTCGACATTGGCTGAAAATTTCTTATTTTTTATTTTTTACCTGAGATTCTCACATAGCACGTCTTAGTGTGACATTAACGACATCTTATTGTAACATCTTTGTTACATTCTATTTCACAATATATAAATTTGCACTTTACACAGCCTTTCTTCAAATTACTGACAAAAACAATACATAAAAAAATCTGTAAACTGTATTAAATTACGCCCAAAAGTGCTGTATCATGGTACTTTCGATGGCGATAATGTACCAAAATAGTACAATTGTATCATTTTTGCATCCCTGATGTACATGCATTCCCATGTGTATGCATGTGTGTATAAAATGGTGTGTTACTCCTTTTTTGTGTTCTCTCTCTCTGTGAATTTATCTTATTCTCTTGGTTATTATTAATCAGAGAACAGAGATACAAATACTTAAATATTTGAACGCAAATATTGTACTTTGAAGAATTAGAATTTAACACGTCCATTGCGTGGTTTTTGTCAAACACGCTATTGCGTATATCCGAATATGTAATACTAATAGCAAATGAGTTATATTTACATGGAAATAAGCTTTGTGTACAAGAAAATAAGCTTTACTTGCTACATGTTCTAAACACGCATTTTACCTCTGTACAAACATTTAAAAATTACGGATTTTTCAGCGTGTATGTGTTACAGTTTTGAGCCGTATCAAATGATATATACCCTCCTACCCGCAGGGTGAGGGTAGAAATATTGTATTACACGTTTTTTACAAAAAGGACAGAATATATACCAGAGTTTTTTCTTTAAAATTGTATGTAGTTAAAGCTTTACTAAATATAAATTTCGGAAAGATCCGATGAGCGGATTAGCGTTACCTCTTCCTTCCTTCCTCTTTTTTCGTTTTCTATACGTTTGTAACAAACGTCTGCAGTGTGGTTCTTTTTGCGGCAATACGTGCATCGAGCATTGGATTTGTCTCTTGGAGCTGTGGGCTTACTAAAATGAGTTTCTGCTTCATTTTCCTTTATGAAAAGTACAGTCTCACGAGCTCTGCCGAGAAGATCCTGAAACGTTGTTACTGTTTCTCTAGGAATCTTTTCTCTAATGTGGACATTAATCTGGTAATATATCATGTTTATCATAGCATCTTCTCGCACTTTATTTTTCAGCAGAGCAAACAAACGCCTTTTTCTACATATAAAGCTGTCTGTGCTTTCTGTTGGTCTCTGCTTGTCTTTAAAGATTTCGCCATAAATTCGCCAATCAGATTCTATAGGCGCAAAGGCACTTCTCAAAAGCTCTATGGCATCATCGAATGTTCTGGCCTCGTTTTGCACTCCTTGCCACCATGTCGCAGCATAACCATCAGCATCACCATTACTGACGAAATTTTGTTGCGATTGGTCTGAAAAATTGGCATTCGGAACTGAACTAGCCGTACTAACATTATTGTTTTCAGACGCACTACTCGATGTTTGATGCCTCGTGCTTTGTGTAGCCGAATAAAAACCCTGGCTATTATTTCCAATTGAGTTTGTATTAGTCATATTATCTCTAGCACTAACGGGCTGAGATGATGACATTTGAGTTGAATCCAAGTTTTGGTTAATGTTTTCATTAAACTGTCTATAGTTTGGTAGCGTAGTAGTAGATGGAGTAGGAGTAGTCGTGACTCTCGGTGGTTGAATTGCATTCAAATGTTCAGAATCCATTATTACTGCACTCAAAGAATTCATGGTATTTCTGGGCGTTTTGTTTTATATGGGATTCCTTTACTTCGTAGTCGTCTGGCAACCCTTTACACTCTCTGTAATTTTAGAGATAGTAGGAACCACAAATAAATGAAACACCAGCAATTCCAGTAAACGAAGAGAAAGTACTCTCACACACCAAACAAATTTGTAAATGGTATTGAAACACCAGGAGAGTCGTTGTGATATTTGCAATAACAATGTGTGCTAAAGCAGACTGGAACTATGATCACAGCCACACAACAACAATCTGCAACAACAACACCACGCGAATAAGGGAACCGTCTGCTATAGCCACACAACGAGATCACTTGTGTTATTTGGAACAACAACTGTGCGGTCGATGTCTGTGATGTTTTATGATCGCAACAACAACACTTTGGGAAACCCTCGGGGATGCCTTGGCAACAAGAGCTTTATGTTATTAGCAATAACAAAACTGTCCGTTCGCTGTATGTGATGGTTTATGATCGCAACAACAAAGCACTGCCGATGCTAGAACGGGCTGCAGTGAGACTTTTTCTTGACTGGTGATGAACAACAACAACAACCAAATGCCCACAATCGTTTTCTGCTGTTGAATTTTATTACGGCTGAGACTGACTGCTTCTTCTCGTCGTTACTTTTCGAATTTTTGCAAATAAATATCAAATTATTTTAATAAAACGATGATTTATTTTGCAAAAATATTAAAATTTTCGTTGGGCGCCAATTGTAATATATAAGATTTATTATAGTTTATTATTTGGTTTTCTGGCTCGGGTAAGACGAATCGTCAGTACCCGCTCTCAGAATAATTCGCAATAGCCTCTAAAGTCCCGAAGGTCAGTTAGCGTCTGATCGCTTATTGTTTTATTTTTGTCTAGCAGTTAAGTAAAAGGCGATTAGCGCTTTAGTTTTAAAAGTAGACTTTATTTGCCAAAAGTAATAAATCGAATGACAACTTAAAACTATGATTCCTTGCTAAGGAGCCAACAAGTATAATCAGAAAAGTAGTCTAGTATCCAGTGGAATAGAGACGGGATTACAATAAATGGAAATGAAACGTGAAACAATACTAGTGTACAATTGAATATAAGTAGGCGGATTGATATGTAAAGGAAATTCAATAAGGTTTTAAATTTTATGTACAAAGTTATGTTTATTAATATATTATTTCTGCTACAATTCTATTTAATGTTTGGGTACTCTGCAAACAGTGCTTTCGTATATTGCCAGTGGATAATAATTTCTCTGGCAAAAGTTGGAAAATTGCTTGCAGTTTTCAAACTATTTATTGGCCTTTAAAACCTTATTTTACCATCATATTCAATCTAGAACTGTAATTGGAATATTATAATGAACAACAAATGCGCTGAGAGTAATTTCCATTTCTGATTCAGTCACGAGTGATCTCACGACATTGGCTGGAAATTTCTTATTTTTATTTTTTACCTGAGATTCTCACATAGCACGTCTTAGTGTGACATTAACGACATCTTATTGGAATATCTTTGTTACATTCCATTTCACAATATATAAAAGAGTGATACAGCTCCTTTCGATCACGAAAACGTACCAAAGAGTACAATTGTACAATTTTTTACATCTCTGATGTACATGCATTGACAAAATTGCACACATTCTGATGTGTATGCATCAAGTATGAAAAATCAGTTTCTTCGTTTTGTACTTTCCTTTCTTTGAAATTGTACTTGGTCATCCCGATGGTACCAAAATCAAAAAATATAATAGAATCAATTTTAATATAAATTGAGTAAAGTAAAAAGACGTATATACATACAAATTCTATTAAATACACTGCAATCGGTGCTTTCGTCAATTGCCAGTGAATAATAATTTCTCTCGCAAAAGTTGGCAATTTGCTTGCAGTTTTCACAATATTTATTGCCCTTTAAAACCTTATTATATTCAAGTAATCTAGAACTATAGTTCGAATATTATGTTCAGCTACAAATGCGCTCAGTATAATTTCCATTTCTGATTCAGTCACGAGTGATCTCTCGACATTGTCTGAAAATGTCTTATTTTTATTTTTTACCTGAGATTCTCACATAGCACGTCTTAGTGTGACATTAACGACATCTTATTGGAACATCTTTGTTACATTCCATTTCACAATATATAAATTTGCACTTTACACAGCCTTTCTTCAAATTACTGACAAAAACAATACATACTAAAATCAGTAAACTGTATTAAATTAGGCCCAAAAGTGCTGTATCATGGTACTTTCGATGGCGATAATGTACCAAAACAGTACAATTGTATCAATTTTGCATCCCTGATGTACATGCATTCCCATGTGTATGCATGTGTGTATAAAATGGTGTGTTACTCCTTTTTTGTGTTCTCTCTCTCTGTGAATTTATCTTATTCTCTTGGTTATTATTAATCAGAGAACAGAGATACAAATACTTAAATATTTGAACGCAAATATTGTACTTAGAAGAATTAGAATTTAACACGTCCATTGCGTGGTTTTTGTCAAACACGCTATTGCGTATATTCGAATATGTAATACTAATAGCAAATGAGTTATATTTACATTGAAATAAGCTTTATGTACAAGGACATGTTCGAATATTATGTTCAGCTACAAATGCGCTCAGTATAATTTCCATTTCTGATTCAGTCACGAGTGATCTCTCGACATTGTCTGAAAATTTCTTATTTTTACATCTGTACAAACATTTAAAAATGACGGATTTTTCAGCGTGTATGTGTTACACTTTGAGCCGTATCAAATGATATATACCCTCCTACCCGTAGGGTGAGGGTATAAATATTGTATTACACGTTTTTACAAAAGGACAGAATATAAACCAGAGTTTTTTCTTGAAACTTGTATGTAGTTAAAGCTTTACTAAAAATAAATTTCGGAAAGATTCGATGAGCGGATTTATATAATTACACGATTTCTAATGTGGGTGCAATGGTACATTTGTATGGCAGGTACCAGAATGGGAGTTGCCAGACTTCCAAGTTTTTGTCCGACACTTTTTCAATCCATAAATACAGAATTTGTTCAAGATCGCGTTGGGCATATTGATATGATTACGAGATTTCTAAAGTAGGCGGGGTGGCACATTTGTATGGGAGGTACCAGAAGGGGAGTTGCCAGACTTCCAAGTTGTTTCCGAAACTTTTTCCAGCCATAGCTTTACTAAACACCGAATTGGGGCAAGACCGCGTTGGTCATATTGATAATAAAGTGAGAGAAATTACAGATTTATATGGTAGGTACTCGAAGGGGTGTGGCCACATAGCCCATATGTAATCCCATAATCAGTTTTGGAGAATATTAAGCCATGCTAAATTTTAGAGTGATTGTTTAACTCTTTCGAAAGTTATAGTGAGTACCAGCAGGACAGACAGACGGACATGGCTCAAACGATTTAGAAAGTCATGAATCGAGTTTGGTTCAAAGACACCTGGGGTGTAATGTGAATATTTCTATGTGTTACACTTTGGGCCAAAAAAAATGGAAATTTTAACAAATTTTTGCAAACAAATTATGCATCAACCATATATATATTTGCCCGAACCACAAATATCAACTTGTTTACAGGTTATAAAATGCACACAAAATGCACTTAAATTATTACAATTATTTTTGTCTGTGGCGCAAAAAAATGGGTTCTGTGTTCATTTGGAGAGTAATTATTGACGACTGCTTAACGTGTGCATAAAAATGCAAATCTCGATGCAGACGTTTGGCTTCAATTCTGTAAATGCAAAATGTGTTGCCAGACTTCCAAGTTTTTTCCTAAACTTTTTCCAGCCATAGCTTTACTAAACATCGAATTGGGGCAAGATCGCGTTGGTCCTATTGATAATAAAGTGGGAGAAATTACAGATTTATATGGTAGATACTCGAAGGGGTGTGGCCATATAGCCCATATGCAATCCCATAATCAGTTTTGGAGAATATTAAGCCATGCTAAATTTTAGAGTGATTGTTTAACTCTTTCGAAAGTTATAGTGAGTACCAGCAGGACAGACAGACGGACGTGGCTCAAACGATTTAGAAAGTCATGAATCGAGTTTGGTTCAAAGACACCTGGGGTGTAATGTAAATATTTCTATGTGTTACACTTTGGGCCAAAAAAATGGTAATTTTAAAAAAATTTTGCAAACAAATTATGCATTAACCATATATATATTTGCCCGAACCACAAATATTAACTTGGGCTAATATTAACTTGTTTACAGGTTATAAATATATATGTTCGTTTTCTACGAAGTGAGCATATACTTACGTGTAACAAACATTACTTACTTACTCGGAAGTATATACGTATTTCCCCCCAATCACGTACACGCTCTCGTAGAAGCACATGTATATATCCTTGCAAACATGCAATTAATTAAGTGTATGCACGTGCATGTTGCTGAGCAAACATGCATGGCATCTTGTCATCAGTTCGGGTTTCTTCGTTTAACGCAGCGATTTGCTGAAATGTAAATTGTATTAGTTTACAAAACTCATGTATATGTAAATCTATTTATGTATATACCTTGTACTCCCGTATAAATCCGTGATGGCGTTTTCTTCTTTACACTCAATGCGCACATCTATTGGCAAAATAAGTTAAAAAGGGCAATAAAACGATTTTGGTAAAAAACAAAAAGGGTTCAATATTTTATTACGGTTGCGTTGTGTATCGATGTGCGCAAATGCATTGGGCTTGGAATTTCGTCGAATTGTGTGTTGTCCATGGCGACTGCGCGACGCCGTCGACACAAAATGCATTTAAATTATTACAATTATTTTTGTCTGTGGCGCAAAAAAATGGGTTCTGTGTTCATATGGAGAGTAATTATTGACGACTGCTTAACGTGTGCATAAAAATGAAAATCTCGATTCAGACGTTTTGCTTCAACTCTGTAAATACAAAATGTAAAAATCATCATGTACGTATTAATCATTGCACGAGTTACTTACGAACGTCCAAGGAACTGCATAAAAACTCACTGCCAACCAATTGTATCTGCCCAAACTGTCACTATTTCATTGAGTTTCTTATTTGTTGCTTCTACGTTTTAATTTTTTTTTTCACTGAAAGGAACAGATTATTTGCCTTACTTATTCATACTTACTGACGGTTGTTCTTTAACATGATTTTACAGTTTATGCAGAAAAAATTCTAACACTTTCCGCACATTCAGGACTATGCAGCACAACTACTGATTGACGACTGAACGTTACAAAACAAAACTCAATAACTCAAAAAAGAAGAATATGTACATCAGGGATGAGAAATCAGTTTCTTCGTTTTGTTCTTTCCGTTCATAGAAATTGTACTTTTTGATGCGATGGTACCAAAACCAAAAATGATATTTTGTTTTTAGAATTAATTAATTTTATTCAAGTAAAAAGATATATGTACATAAACATTCTATTTAATGTTTGGGTACTCTGCAAATAGTGCTTTCGTATATTGCCAGTGAATAATAATTTCTTTGGCAAAAGTTGGAAAATTGCTTGCAGTTTTCACACTATTTATTGGCCTTTAAAACCTTATTCAATCTAGAACTGTAATTGGAATATTATAATGAACAACAAATGCGCTGAGAATAATTTCCATTTCTGATTCAGTCACGAGTGATCTCTCGACATTGGCTGAAAATTTCTTATTTTTATTTTTTACCTGAGATTCTCACATAGCACGTCTTAGTGTGACATTAACGACATCTTATTGGAACATCTTTGTTACATTCCATTTCACAATATATAAATTTGCACTTTACACAGCCTTTCTTCAAATTACTGAGAAAAACAATACATACTAAAATCTGTAAACTGTATTAAATTAGTCCCAAAAGTGCTGTATCATTGTACTTTCGATGGCGATAATGTACCAAAACAGTACAATTGTATCAATTTTGCATCCCTGATGTACATGCATTCCCATGTGTATGCATGTGTGTATAAAATGGTGTGTTACTCCTTTTTTGTGTTCTCTCTCTCTGTGAATTTATCTTATTCTCTAGGTTATTATTACTCAGAGAACAGAGATACAAATACTTAAATATTTGAACGCAAATATTGTACTTAGTAGAGTTTAACACGTCTATTGCGTGATTTTTGTCAAATGCGCTATTGCGTATATCCGAATATGTAATACTAATAGCAAATGAGTTATATTTACATTGAAATAAGCTTTGTGTACAAGGAAATAAGCTTTACTTGCTACATGTTCTAAACACGCGATTTACTTCTGTACAAAATTTAAAAATGACGGATTTTTCAGCGTGTATGTGTTACATTTTTGAGCCGTATCAAATGATATATACCCTCCTACCCGTAGGGTGAGCTTTACTAAATATAAATTTCGGAAAGATTCGATGAGCGGATTTATATAATTACACGATTTCTAAAGTGGGTGCAATTGTACATTTGTATGGCAGGTACCAGAATGGGAGTTGCCAGACTTCCAAGTTTTTTTTTCGAAACTTTTTCCATCAAAGTTTTACTAAATACAGAATTTGGGCAAGATCGCGTTGGTCATATTGATATTACACCGTTTATAAGGAGCGGGATGGTAAATTTGTATGCCAGACTTCCAAGTTTTTGTCCAAAACTTTGTCTGGCTATAGCCTTACTAAATGCAAAACTTGGGGAAGCCGCGTTGGTCATATTGATATTATAACACGATTTCTAAGAGGCCAGGATGGTATATTTGTATAAGAGGTACCAGAAGGGGAGTTGCCATACTACCAGGTTTTTGTCCGAAACTTTGTCTGGCTATAGCTTTACTAAATGCAAAACTTGGGGAAGACCGCGTTGGTCATATTGATATTATTACACGATTTCTAAGAGGCCGGGATGGTATATTTGTATAAGTGGTACCAGAAGGGGAGTTGCCAGACTTCCAGGTTTTTGTCCCAAACTTTGTCTGGCTATAGCTTTACTAAATGCAAAACTTGGGGAAGACCGGGTTGGTCATATTTATATTATTACACGATTTCTAAGAGGCCGGGATGGTATATTTGTATAAGGTTTCTGTCCGAAACTTTGTACGGCTATAGCTTTACTAAATGCAAAACTTGGGGAAGACCGCGTTGGTCATATTGATATTATGGCACGATTTCTTAGAGGCCGGGATGGTATATTTGTATAAGAGGTACCAGAAGGGGAGATGCCAGACTTCCAAGTTGTTGTCCAAAACTATAGCTTTACTAAATACAGAATTTGGGTAAGATCGCGATGGTCATATTGATAATATTACACGGTTTCTAAGGTAGGCGGGATGGTACATTTGTATAGGAGGTTCCAGAAGGGGAGTTTCCAGACTTCCAAGTTGTTGTCCAAAACTATAGCTTTACTAAATACAGAATTTGGGTAAGATCGCGATGGTCATATTGATAATATTACACGATTTCTAAGAGGCCGGGATGGTATATTTGTATAAGAGGTACCAGAAGGGGGGTTGCCAGACTTCCAGGTGTTTGTCCGAAACTTTGTCTGGCTATAGCTTTACTAAATGCAAAACTTGGGGAAGACCGCGTTGGACATATTGATATTATTACACGATTTCTAACAGGCCGGGATGGTATATTTGTATAAGAGGTACCAGAAGGGGGGTTGCCAGACTTCCAGGTGTTTGTCCGAAACTTTGTCTGGCTATAGCTTTACTAAATGCAAAACTTGGGGAAGACCGCGTTGGACATATTGATATTATTACACGATTTCTAACAGGCCGGGATGGTATATTTGTATAAGAGGTACCAGAAGGGGAGATGCCAGACTTCCAAGTTTTTGTCCAAAACTATAGCTTTACTAAATACCGAATTTGGGTAAGATCGCGATGGTCATATTGATAATATTACGCGGTTTCTAAGGTAGGCGGGATGGTACATTTGTATAGGAGGTACCAGAAGGGGAGTTTCCAGACTTCCAAGTTTTTGTCCGAAACTTTTTCCAGCAATAGCTTTACTAAACACCGAATTTGGGCAAGATTTTTTTTTTGTGACTAACACTCAGGGGATGCCACCTATAAATGCAATGCACTGTGTTAGCGATGGGAAAGAAGGGTATTGGAGGGAGGAAAGAGGGAGTAGTGTTTGTTGATGTTTGCCTTGAATTTGATAATGTCATAGCAGGCAGGAAAAACACTAGTTGGAAGATTATTCCACATGCGAACAGTACGGCTGAAGAACGAATTTTCTCTATAGTGAGTCGTCCGGTCAACCGGTCACTTTACAATGAACGGATGTAATAGCCGCGTATTCCGGCTAAATGTTCTAACGTCAGGGACCAGACGACGGATATCTTGTGAACAGATACCATATGTAAATCTATTTATGTATATACCTTGTACTCCCGTATAAATCCGTGATGGCGTTTTCTTCTTTACACTCAATGCGCACATCTATTGGCAAAATAAGTTAAAAAGGGCAATAAAACGATTTTGGTAAAAAACAAAAAGGGTTCAATATTTTATTACGGTTGCGTTGTGTATCGATGTGCGCAAATGCATTGGGCTTGGAATTTCGTCGAATTGTGTGTTGTCCATGGCGACTGCGCGACGCCGTCGACACAAAATGCATTTAAATTATTACAATTATTTTTGTCTGTGGCGCAAAAAAATGGGTTCTGTGTTCATATGGAGAGTAATTATTGACGACTGCTTAACGTGTGCATAAAAATGAAAATCTCGATTCAGACGTTTTGCTTCAACTCTGTAAATACAAAATGTAAAAATCATCATGTACGTATTAATCATTGCACGAGTTACTTACGAACGTCCAAGGAACTGCATAAAAACTCACTGCCAACCAATTGTATCTGCCCAAACTGTCACTATTTCATTGAGTTTCTTATTTGTTGCTTCTACGTTTTAATTTTTTTTTTCACTGAAAGGAACAGATTATTTGCCTTACTTATTCATACTTACTGACGGTTGTTCTTTAACATGATTTTACAGTTTATGCAGAAAAAATTCTAACACTTTCCGCACATTCAGGACTATGCAGCACAACTACTGATTGACGACTGAACGTTACAAAACAAAACTCAATAACTCAAAAAAGAAGAATATGTACATCAGGGATGAGAAATCAGTTTCTTCGTTTTGTTCTTTCCGTTCATAGAAATTGTACTTTTTGATGCGATGGTACCAAAACCAAAAATGATATTTTGTTTTTAGAATTAATTAATTTTATTCAAGTAAAAAGATATATGTACATAAACATTCTATTTAATGTTTGGGTACTCTGCAAATAGTGCTTTCGTATATTGCCAGTGAATAATAATTTCTTTGGCAAAAGTTGGAAAATTGCTTGCAGTTTTCACACTATTTATTGGCCTTTAAAACCTTATTCAATCTAGAACTGTAATTGGAATATTATAATGAACAACAAATGCGCTGAGAATAATTTCCATTTCTGATTCAGTCACGAGTGATCTCTCGACATTGGCTGAAAATTTCTTATTTTTATTTTTTACCTGAGATTCTCACATAGCACGTCTTAGTGTGACATTAACGACATCTTATTGGAACATCTTTGTTACATTCCATTTCACAATATATAAATTTGCACTTTACACAGCCTTTCTTCAAATTACTGAGAAAAACAATACATACTAAAATCTGTAAACTGTATTAAATTAGTCCCAAAAGTGCTGTATCATTGTACTTTCGATGGCGATAATGTACCAAAACAGTACAATTGTATCAATTTTGCATCCCTGATGTACATGCATTCCCATGTGTATGCATGTGTGTATAAAATGGTGTGTTACTCCTTTTTTGTGTTCTCTCTCTCTGTGAATTTATCTTATTCTCTAGGTTATTATTACTCAGAGAACAGAGATACAAATACTTAAATATTTGAACGCAAATATTGTACTTAGTAGAGTTTAACACGTCTATTGCGTGATTTTTGTCAAATGCGCTATTGCGTATATCCGAATATGTAATACTAATAGCAAATGAGTTATATTTACATTGAAATAAGCTTTGTGTACAAGGAAATAAGCTTTACTTGCTACATGTTCTAAACACGCGATTTACTTCTGTACAAAATTTAAAAATGACGGATTTTTCAGCGTGTATGTGTTACATTTTTGAGCCGTATCAAATGATATATACCCTCCTACCCGTAGGGTGAGCTTTACTAAATATAAATTTCGGAAAGATTCGATGAGCGGATTTATATAATTACACGATTTCTAAAGTGGGTGCAATTGTACATTTGTATGGCAGGTACCAGAATGGGAGTTGCCAGACTTCCAAGTTTTTTTTTCGAAACTTTTTCCATCAAAGTTTTACTAAATACAGAATTTGGGCAAGATCGCGTTGGTCATATTGATATTACACCGTTTATAAGGAGCGGGATGGTAAATTTGTATGCCAGACTTCCAAGTTTTTGTCCAAAACTTTGTCTGGCTATAGCCTTACTAAATGCAAAACTTGGGGAAGCCGCGTTGGTCATATTGATATTATAACACGATTTCTAAGAGGCCAGGATGGTATATTTGTATAAGAGGTACCAGAAGGGGAGTTGCCATACTACCAGGTTTTTGTCCGAAACTTTGTCTGGCTATAGCTTTACTAAATGCAAAACTTGGGGAAGACCGCGTTGGTCATATTGATATTATTACACGATTTCTAAGAGGCCGGGATGGTATATTTGTATAAGTGGTACCAGAAGGGGAGTTGCCAGACTTCCAGGTTTTTGTCCCAAACTTTGTCTGGCTATAGCTTTACTAAATGCAAAACTTGGGGAAGACCGGGTTGGTCATATTTATATTATTACACGATTTCTAAGAGGCCGGGATGGTATATTTGTATAAGGTTTCTGTCCGAAACTTTGTACGGCTATAGCTTTACTAAATGCAAAACTTGGGGAAGACCGCGTTGGTCATATTGATATTATGGCACGATTTCTTAGAGGCCGGGATGGTATATTTGTATAAGAGGTACCAGAAGGGGAGATGCCAGACTTCCAAGTTGTTGTCCAAAACTATAGCTTTACTAAATACAGAATTTGGGTAAGATCGCGATGGTCATATTGATAATATTACACGGTTTCTAAGGTAGGCGGGATGGTACATTTGTATAGGAGGTTCCAGAAGGGGAGTTTCCAGACTTCCAAGTTGTTGTCCAAAACTATAGCTTTACTAAATACAGAATTTGGGTAAGATCGCGATGGTCATATTGATAATATTACACGATTTCTAAGAGGCCGGGATGGTATATTTGTATAAGAGGTACCAGAAGGGGGGTTGCCAGACTTCCAGGTGTTTGTCCGAAACTTTGTCTGGCTATAGCTTTACTAAATGCAAAACTTGGGGAAGACCGCGTTGGACATATTGATATTATTACACGATTTCTAACAGGCCGGGATGGTATATTTGTATAAGAGGTACCAGAAGGGGGGTTGCCAGACTTCCAGGTGTTTGTCCGAAACTTTGTCTGGCTATAGCTTTACTAAATGCAAAACTTGGGGAAGACCGCGTTGGACATATTGATATTATTACACGATTTCTAACAGGCCGGGATGGTATATTTGTATAAGAGGTACCAGAAGGGGAGATGCCAGACTTCCAAGTTTTTGTCCAAAACTATAGCTTTACTAAATACCGAATTTGGGTAAGATCGCGATGGTCATATTGATAATATTACGCGGTTTCTAAGGTAGGCGGGATGGTACATTTGTATAGGAGGTACCAGAAGGGGAGTTTCCAGACTTCCAAGTTTTTGTCCGAAACTTTTTCCAGCAATAGCTTTACTAAACACCGAATTTGGGCAAGATTTTTTTTTTGTGACTAACACTCAGGGGATGCCACCTATAAATGCAATGCACTGTGTTAGCGATGGGAAAGAAGGGTATTGGAGGGAGGAAAGAGGGAGTAGTGTTTGTTGATGTTTGCCTTGAATTTGATAATGTCATAGCAGGCAGGAAAAACACTAGTTGGAAGATTATTCCACATGCGAACAGTACGGCTGAAGAACGAATTTTCTCTATAGTGAGTCGTCCGGTCAACCGGTCACTTTACAATGAACGGATGTAATAGCCGCGTATTCCGGCTAAATGTTCTAACGTCAGGGACCAGACGACGGATATCTTGTGAACAGATACCATATGTAAATCTATTTATGTATATACCTTGTACTCCCGTATAAATCCGTGATGGCGTTTTCTTCTTTACACTCAATGCGCACATCTATTGGCAAAATAAGTTAAAAAGGGCAATAAAACGATTTTGGTAAAAAACAAAAAGGGTTCAATATTTTATTACGGTTGCGTTGTGTATCGATGTGCGCAAATGCATTGGGCTTGGAATTTCGTCGAATTGTGTGTTGTCCATGGCGACTGCGCGACGCCGTCGACACAAAATGCATTTAAATTATTACAATTATTTTTGTCTGTGGCGCAAAAAAATGGGTTCTGTGTTCATATGGAGAGTAATTATTGACGACTGCTTAACGTGTGCATAAAAATGAAAATCTCGATTCAGACGTTTTGCTTCAACTCTGTAAATACAAAATGTAAAAATCATCATGTACGTATTAATCATTGCACGAGTTACTTACGAACGTCCAAGGAACTGCATAAAAACTCACTGCCAACCAATTGTATCTGCCCAAACTGTCACTATTTCATTGAGTTTCTTATTTGTTGCTTCTACGTTTTAATTTTTTTTTTCACTGAAAGGAACAGATTATTTGCCTTACTTATTCATACTTACTGACGGTTGTTCTTTAACATGATTTTACAGTTTATGCAGAAAAAATTCTAACACTTTCCGCACATTCAGGACTATGCAGCACAACTACTGATTGACGACTGAACGTTACAAAACAAAACTCAATAACTCAAAAAAGAAGAATATGTACATCAGGGATGAGAAATCAGTTTCTTCGTTTTGTTCTTTCCGTTCATAGAAATTGTACTTTTTGATGCGATGGTACCAAAACCAAAAATGATATTTTGTTTTTAGAATTAATTAATTTTATTCAAGTAAAAAGATATATGTACATAAACATTCTATTTAATGTTTGGGTACTCTGCAAATAGTGCTTTCGTATATTGCCAGTGAATAATAATTTCTTTGGCAAAAGTTGGAAAATTGCTTGCAGTTTTCACACTATTTATTGGCCTTTAAAACCTTATTCAATCTAGAACTGTAATTGGAATATTATAATGAACAACAAATGCGCTGAGAATAATTTCCATTTCTGATTCAGTCACGAGTGATCTCTCGACATTGGCTGAAAATTTCTTATTTTTATTTTTTACCTGAGATTCTCACATAGCACGTCTTAGTGTGACATTAACGACATCTTATTGGAACATCTTTGTTACATTCCATTTCACAATATATAAATTTGCACTTTACACAGCCTTTCTTCAAATTACTGAGAAAAACAATACATACTAAAATCTGTAAACTGTATTAAATTAGTCCCAAAAGTGCTGTATCATTGTACTTTCGATGGCGATAATGTACCAAAACAGTACAATTGTATCAATTTTGCATCCCTGATGTACATGCATTCCCATGTGTATGCATGTGTGTATAAAATGGTGTGTTACTCCTTTTTTGTGTTCTCTCTCTCTGTGAATTTATCTTATTCTCTAGGTTATTATTACTCAGAGAACAGAGATACAAATACTTAAATATTTGAACGCAAATATTGTACTTAGTAGAGTTTAACACGTCTATTGCGTGATTTTTGTCAAATGCGCTATTGCGTATATCCGAATATGTAATACTAATAGCAAATGAGTTATATTTACATTGAAATAAGCTTTGTGTACAAGGAAATAAGCTTTACTTGCTACATGTTCTAAACACGCGATTTACTTCTGTACAAAATTTAAAAATGACGGATTTTTCAGCGTGTATGTGTTACATTTTTGAGCCGTATCAAATGATATATACCCTCCTACCCGTAGGGTGAGCTTTACTAAATATAAATTTCGGAAAGATTCGATGAGCGGATTTATATAATTACACGATTTCTAAAGTGGGTGCAATTGTACATTTGTATGGCAGGTACCAGAATGGGAGTTGCCAGACTTCCAAGTTTTTTTTTCGAAACTTTTTCCATCAAAGTTTTACTAAATACAGAATTTGGGCAAGATCGCGTTGGTCATATTGATATTACACCGTTTATAAGGAGCGGGATGGTAAATTTGTATGCCAGACTTCCAAGTTTTTGTCCAAAACTTTGTCTGGCTATAGCCTTACTAAATGCAAAACTTGGGGAAGCCGCGTTGGTCATATTGATATTATAACACGATTTCTAAGAGGCCAGGATGGTATATTTGTATAAGAGGTACCAGAAGGGGAGTTGCCATACTACCAGGTTTTTGTCCGAAACTTTGTCTGGCTATAGCTTTACTAAATGCAAAACTTGGGGAAGACCGCGTTGGTCATATTGATATTATTACACGATTTCTAAGAGGCCGGGATGGTATATTTGTATAAGTGGTACCAGAAGGGGAGTTGCCAGACTTCCAGGTTTTTGTCCCAAACTTTGTCTGGCTATAGCTTTACTAAATGCAAAACTTGGGGAAGACCGGGTTGGTCATATTTATATTATTACACGATTTCTAAGAGGCCGGGATGGTATATTTGTATAAGGTTTCTGTCCGAAACTTTGTACGGCTATAGCTTTACTAAATGCAAAACTTGGGGAAGACCGCGTTGGTCATATTGATATTATGGCACGATTTCTTAGAGGCCGGGATGGTATATTTGTATAAGAGGTACCAGAAGGGGAGATGCCAGACTTCCAAGTTGTTGTCCAAAACTATAGCTTTACTAAATACAGAATTTGGGTAAGATCGCGATGGTCATATTGATAATATTACACGGTTTCTAAGGTAGGCGGGATGGTACATTTGTATAGGAGGTTCCAGAAGGGGAGTTTCCAGACTTCCAAGTTGTTGTCCAAAACTATAGCTTTACTAAATACAGAATTTGGGTAAGATCGCGATGGTCATATTGATAATATTACACGATTTCTAAGAGGCCGGGATGGTATATTTGTATAAGAGGTACCAGAAGGGGGGTTGCCAGACTTCCAGGTGTTTGTCCGAAACTTTGTCTGGCTATAGCTTTACTAAATGCAAAACTTGGGGAAGACCGCGTTGGACATATTGATATTATTACACGATTTCTAACAGGCCGGGATGGTATATTTGTATAAGAGGTACCAGAAGGGGGGTTGCCAGACTTCCAGGTGTTTGTCCGAAACTTTGTCTGGCTATAGCTTTACTAAATGCAAAACTTGGGGAAGACCGCGTTGGACATATTGATATTATTACACGATTTCTAACAGGCCGGGATGGTATATTTGTATAAGAGGTACCAGAAGGGGAGATGCCAGACTTCCAAGTTTTTGTCCAAAACTATAGCTTTACTAAATACCGAATTTGGGTAAGATCGCGATGGTCATATTGATAATATTACGCGGTTTCTAAGGTAGGCGGGATGGTACATTTGTATAGGAGGTACCAGAAGGGGAGTTTCCAGACTTCCAAGTTTTTGTCCGAAACTTTTTCCAGCAATAGCTTTACTAAACACCGAATTTGGGCAAGATTTTTTTTTTGTGACTAACACTCAGGGGATGCCACCTATAAATGCAATGCACTGTGTTAGCGATGGGAAAGAAGGGTATTGGAGGGAGGAAAGAGGGAGTAGTGTTTGTTGATGTTTGCCTTGAATTTGATAATGTCATAGCAGGCAGGAAAAACACTAGTTGGAAGATTATTCCACATGCGAACAGTGCGGCTGAAGAACGAATTTTCTCTATAGTGAGTCGTCCGGTCAACCGGTCACTTTACAATGAACGGATGTAATAGCCGCGTATTCCGGCTAAATGTTCTAACGTCAGGGACCAGACGACGGATATCTTGTGAACAGATACCATTAAAATATCTATAGAACAGCGATATACAACCCACATTCCGGCGATGCTGTAGGGAGACAATAGAGTTGGATACCCTACCATCCCCTATCATCACCACCGCTCTCCTCTGTACACGGTCCAGAAGCTGTAAAGATGTCACTGGAGCTCCTGCCCATATATGGGAGTTATATTCCATTTTAGGCCGGATGTAGGTGGTGTAAATATTTACGAGATCAGATGGGGTGAAGTATTTCTTGCACCGCTTTAAAAAGCCTAAACACTTGAATGCTTCTTTCGACACTTCGCATATATGGCTAGCCCAGCGAGCATCACCATGTATGTTCATGCACAGAACATCAAGAGTATCTGATACGTCGATATCCACACCACCCATATATATTGACGACGGTGCTGGATCAGTGGAACGTTTGTGTGACAACAAAGAGCACTGGGTCTTTTGCGCATTAAAATCTACTCTATTCATTTGGCCCCACTCACAAATCGTCGCCAAGTCGCGGTTAAGTGAGTTATTCATCGTTCGCATTTTGTCCTCTATCTCCGAGGGACTTGGCCGATGATCAAATGAGTTCGAATGAAAGAGGTTGCTATCATCCGCAAAGGAGTATATTGGGTTCACAGTCTGCCCCAACAGGTCGTCAATGAAAATAAGAAATAAAGAGGGAGAGAGGACAGAGCCTTGTGGCACTCCTGCGGTCAGCCTATGCTCGTTGGGTGAGACTCCATCTATAACAACTCGTATAGAGCGATCCCTGAGAAAACTCGATATGAATCGAGAGAAGGTATTACCGACACCAAATGCAATATATTTTGATATGAGAGCTCCGTGCCAGACTCTATCGAACGCCTTGGAAATATCCAGAGCCACGACCTTGCTTTCACCAATGCGGTTATGGATCGACTCCATCGTTCCGAAAGGAACGCCATCAGGTCTCTAGTAGATCGATTTCTACGGAAGCCATACTGCCGATCATTAAGAAGGCCGTTAGACTCTAAATACCTAACAAGATGGTGGTTAACCATGCTCTCCATGACCTTCGAGAGCGCAGAACATATTGCAATTGGACGGTAATTCGCAGGATTAGAAGCCTCACTTTTCTTGGGGATCGGCTGAACATTGGCAACTTCCCAACGTGAAGGGTAAATACCAGCACGGTACGACATGTTGAGGAGATTACGCAATGGACGAGCTAGCGTCGAAGAGCACTTACATAGGAGAAGTGCTGAAATACCATCCGGGCCCGGAGTTTTATTTACGTTGAGGTCCGCAAGAACCCTTTTAACGCCACGTGTTCGAAAGAATATCCGGGACATCGAACTAGATACGTTTTCGATCACGGGGAGTGGTTGACTACTTTCTGGCAAAGATGATTTCTTTGCAAATATTTCAGCCAGGAGGTTAGCTTTGTCAACCGGGTCAGTGAATATCTGGTCACCGTTAACTAGGGTTGAAATAGAAGATGAAGAATTGTTCCTTACCCTTTTAACAAACGACCAAAAGCTCTTACTTCCCCTTTAGCACGAAGACGCTGTTCGTGAAGAAGTTTTTCACACCTAAGTAGTCTTTCACACCTTGATCTTGCCTGCTTGCGTAGCAGCTCAGTATTGACATTTTTATTTAAACGCCAATTTCTGAACGCTTCCTCTTTGGATCTGACAGCTTCTTAGCATGACTGATTAAACCAACAATTCTTTGAAGGTTTAATTGAAGTAGTCTTCGAGGGAATAAACGTGTTAATTCGAAAAAGAATTATTTTCTCAACCATGTCAGCAGCAGCATCGGCATTATAGTCTAGGAAACATATCTTCCAATTAAATTGCTTATAAAAATTGTTGAGCTCGGCCCAACGTGCCTTTTCGTATAAATACATTGTCCGCTTCGTGACTGGTTTAGAAGTGGATCGAAGATCGGAGAACGAATAGGATGCTGAAATGGTGCAATGATCCGAGTTACTAAGAGGTGCAAGAATGTTAACCTCATACTTTTCAGGGTGTGAGGTTAAGAAGAGGTCAAGAATATTTTGCTGTTGCCTTTCACCAGGCGGAATGTGTGTTAGTTCATTCACTAATTGCGCCGTCATTGTACACGGCAAATAACTCAGCGATGTATGGTTTGAATGGGAAAGCCAAGAATTATTATGGACATTGAAATCACCAGCAACTGCAATTTCACTATCGGGATAATCTTCTAAAATGTTTGAAATGGAATCGGAAAGGGCGTCGAAGCCATTGAGGTAGCCTCCCTTTCCAGGTTTGGGCTTCTGTAAAGAAACCAGAAATGTAATGTGTGCGATCCAATCTTGATCTTAACCCAAAGGGAGTTAAATTCTGGATTTTGTGAGTTCAAATGTTGCTGACTGTGGAACACAACACCATTACGTATATACAACACAAGACCTCTGTGAGAAAAAAAAGAGGACAGAGTGTGATAGCCAGGAATGTGAAAATCCTGTGGATCAGAATCCTCACACACCTGGGTCTCACATAGAGCGAGGACATCCGGCCTATGGAAACTAATGTGCGAGTATACCGCAAAACAATTCGACCTCAGCCCGCGAATGTTTGCGAAGTGAATTTTATACCTACCTACCATGATATTACCAAAGCACAAGACAACATCAAAGCAAAATCACAAATAATGCTGCACCCCTCCCGCCGCTGTTGTTTCTGTTAGTTGCTCAGTGTTATGCCTACAACAACTAACAGAACAGCGACAAGAAGAACGCAGAACTATTTGTGATATGCGAACGGGAAAAAGGAGGGAGGAACACAAGTGCAAGACGGTACGGGGCCATAGAAAAGATCTTAGTGTAGTATTTTATGTGTTGATGAGTGGTGCTGGATGTTATTGTTGTTGTTGATGCGTGGTGGTGGTTGTTATTGTTCTTGTTGATGTGAGAGCGCGTTTTTTTGGTTTTTATTTTCTATTTCGTTTTGTGGTGACAATTTATGTTGATATAGTTGTTGTTGTGAGGTATTGTTTCGTATTATTTTGGTCTATTTCGTTTCGTATGTTAACTATTGCACTGATTTTATTTTGTTATCATGGTTCACTATTTATTTGTTATTTTGTGGAATATATATGTTTGTTTTAATAATTGTTTTTTTTTTTTTAAAAGCACACGGAAAACTCGACGGACGGACAAATGTGCGTGCACACTGAACAAAAGACAGACAAACACTCCATATTGATTGATAATATTGATAATATTACACGGTTTATAAGGGGCGGGATGGTAAATTTGTATGGGAGTTACTAGAAGGGTATTTGCCAGACTTCCAGGTTTTTGTCCGAAACTTTTCCAAGCCATAGCATTACTAAATACAGAATTTGGGCAAGATAACGTTGGGCATATTTCTATAATTGCACGATTTCTAAAGTAGGCGGGATGGTACATTTGTATGGGAGGTACAAGAAGGGGAGTTGTCAGATCTCCAAGTTTTTGTCCGAATCTTTGATCAGTTATACCTTTACTAAATACAGAATTTGGCCAAGATCGTGCCATGCTAAATTTCAGAGTGATTGTTTAACTCTTTCGAAAGTTATAGTGAGTACCAGCAGGACAGAGAGACGGACATGGCTCTAACGATGTAGAAAGTCATGAATCGAGTTTGGTTCAAAAACACCTGGGGTGTTATGTGAATATTTCTATGTGTTACACTTTGGGCTAAAAAAAATAGCCATTTTAATAAATTTTTGCAAACAAATTATGCATCAACCATATATAAGTTAACAACAGTCAAGTTCATTCTCACACATTCTTCCATCCAACACGTGTGCACCAAACCCAGACATAGCGTCAGCAACATTACCTATGAACAGTGTCAACAATAACGGGAACTGCTTGCTCATAGAGTTCCCATGATATTCGACCCGGCATGTGCAACGGTGTCAGCAACGTATCATCAACAACAACTGCAGTCTAGGCTAGAAGTTAAGTTAGCTTTAAGTTATAATTCAGGTTTCGGTTTTGGCACTAAATAAAGAAGTCGTGGCCGTTAAAAGCCACGCAGCCTTTTTGTTTTAAATAAAATTTAATTAATTTATATATTTGTCCGAACAAATATTAACTTGTTTACATGTTGTAAATATATGTTCGTTTTCTACGAAGTGAGCATACACTTACGTGTAACAAACATTACTTACTTACTCGGAAGTATATACGGATTTCCCCTTAATCACGTACACGCTCTCGTAGAAGCACATGTATATTTCCTTGCAATGCATGTACTTATGAGAAAGTACTCGTTTATAATATAAATATTGTTTATTATTGCACATTTGATAGTAATAATACATGCATTAGTATTTATACGTATAAATCTAGTTGTTAAAAAAATAAACAATAAGTAATGAGTTTTCGTTTCAATACATGACATCTTGTCATCAGTTCGGGTTTCTTCGTTTAACGCCGCGATTTGCTGAAATGTAAATTGTATTAGTTTACAAAACTCATGTATATGTAAATCATTGTACTCCCGCATGAGTCCGTGAAGGCGTTTTCTTCTTTACACTCAATGCGGACATCTATTGGCAAAATAAGTTATGAAGGGCAATAACACTATTTTGGTAACAAACAAAAAGGGTTCAATACACAACAAGCGACCGTAATAAAAGTAGGGAAATTGCAACGCAACCATAATATAATATTGAACCCTTTTTGTTCGATACCAAAATAGTTTTATTGCCCTTCACGATTAGGAGGTAACAAGTTTGTAAAAAGTGGATTCCACTTTCATCTAAGGGAGGAAGATATCGAGAAGACAGCCTTCTCAGTTAACAATAGGAAATATGAATTTACAAGGTTGCCTTTCGGATTAAAAAATGCCCCCTCCATATTCCAACGAGCATTGGATGACATATTACGAGATTACATAGGAAAAACTTGTTAGGTTTACATTGATGACATAATGATATTCAGCAAGGATGAACAGTCTCATTTCGAGCATCCAGAGGAAATTTTTAAGACACTAGATTCTGCTAACATGAAAGTCCAATTAGATAACTGTGAGTTCTTTAAAAATGAGGTAGAATTCTTGGGGTTTGTGGTGTCAGGAGAAGGTGTTCAGACCATACGAAAGAAGGTAGAGGCCCTTGATACTCTGAGAAATTACCTATACGGAACGGCCAAGGTAGTGATCCATACCGACCACCAGCCTCTCACTTATGCTCTTAGCAATAAGAATAATAACACCAAGATGAAGAGGTGGAAAGCTATTCTTGACGAATACAATTATGAAATAAAATATCAACCGGGAAAGACAAACGTTGTGGCAGATGCACTGTCCAGAGTAAATACTACAAACGTTAACTCCCTGACGGGTACAGTGCATAGTCACGAGAGCTCCGCAGATCACTTAGTTCACAGTGTGGAGGCACCAATAAAAGCACTTAAGAACCAACTTTTTCTCTCCGTTGAAGAGGTACCGTCTTACCAATTCAAAATAGTGTTTGCAGGATATCATAGACCAGTGATGGGCACTTTGGCTCGTAGGAGCCTTTTGCACTTACGAGCCAGCCGTTTGCACTTGAGTGCTAGACAAGGGGGACAGTCAAGAGCCAGCATGAAGGGAAGGAATAAATACTCTCTCTCTCTCTACTTACTCTACTCTCACATTTCTCATGCATGACGACATGCTTTGCCCACAAGCACAGTGGGATAAACACCAAATTCTCATAATACAAAATATAAAATTTAAATAATACATATACTGGAATTTGAGAAATGTCCGTAAATTTTCCAATCATAGTATTATTAACATAAAAATAAAAGAAATTAAAGAAGTAATTATCGAAACATTTAAGTGACAAATTTTAATAATGTTCAATCAATTTTCAATAAAAAATGCATCTTGTATTATCATTTATTTAAATTTTTGGCATAATTGCCAATATTGCCAAATTTAATGAGGCACGTGGTAAAGTGTTGTCTTTATTATAAACAAACAAACAAAATTTGAAAATTTTCGATTTATAAACATGTAATGGACCACAGTGCTTGATTGAGCGACGTCGAAAATGAAAAGTGTTGCCGCTTACACATAATTGTATGCTTTATGTTTACAACAGTTTCAACATTTGTAAAATCTATTGAAATTAGCTTAAAATTTGTTATTTAAAAAAAAGAAAATTTAGTTACATTTTTTAAAAGTAAAGTCAATGTGAAATTTGTAATTTTCAAACAAATAATTGTATATAATTATCATTTGATATTTGCAGTTGAAATTTTTATCCATTAATTGAGGGAGGCGGTAACCCTATTGCAGTCTTTGCTGAGAGAAAATTTGTTATCAATGTTAGTTTCTCCGCAACTCTTGTGCGATGAACATCATTTACGGATGGGTGTAGAAATTTTTTCGTTTCCCTTTCCCCGCAAGTACTTGTGCCCCTTGTCTAGCACTCGTTTGCACTTTGAGTATTTTAGGAGCCGAAAATGTGCCCACCACTGTCATAGACATTTAATAGTAGAGAGAGAGTTTTGCCGCGAGAATCTGGTCAATATATTGAAGAGATATTTGAACCCATCTGTAAGAAATTGCATAAAAGCGCCCGAGTTCATTATGGGAAAAATTCAAGAAATCTATCCTGATCATTTTCGCAATTACAAAACATGTTTTTCGCAAAATGTTGTGGAAGACATTACATCGGAATGGGATCAGGAGAACCTGATAATAGACACACAGAAGAGGGCTCATCGGAACGTGCAAGAAAACAAGGTCCAAATTCTAGTGAAATACTATTTTCCTGGAATGTTAGGTAAAATAAAAAGGATAGTGAAACTCTGTTCAATTTGCAAACAAAATAAATATGACCGGCACATAAACAAACCCATGTTAAGTCAAACTCCAATACCCTCCTACCCAGGACAGGTGATTCACGTAGACATCTTTTCTACCGATAAAAGACTTGTCTTAACTTCCGTAGACAAATTTTCAAAGTATGCACATGTGCGAGCTCTTAAAGCCAAATCCACGGAAGACGTAGAAATATTGTTCCTTTACGGCGTGCCGAAAACAGTCGTTATCGATAATGAACGATCCTTGAACTCTACATCCATAATGTTCATGATGCAGGACGAACTCGGCATTGATGTCTTCACTTCTCCACCTTACAGAAGTGAGGTCAATGGGCAAGTAGAACGCTTCCACTCCACTCTAGCGGAATTGAGATGTATCAAAATGAGATGTATCAAAACCGAAGCAATCTACCGTGATTTCGAGGAACTTTTAGAGACGGCCGTGAATGAATACAACCATTCAGTTCATTCAACGGTAGGGAAAAGACCGGTCGACCTATTTTTTTTGGCAGAACTAGGACCTACAATACCATAACAAGGACAGAACCGAATCAAGAGAATATCTTCCAGGGCAGAGTATATTCGTGAAAGTAAACAAACGTTTAGGTACCAAGTTGACAGAAAGATACAGGGAAGAAGTGGTGAAGGAAGATCGCAACTCCATAGTAGTTACTCAGAGTGGACGAGTGGTCCACAAAAGTTATATTCGAAACTAACTAAATTTACCCATTACATTGCAGCTTTTTATTACTGTCCGTACTATGCAGAGGGGAAGTCCAAATATTGGACTACTCCAGCTCGAAACTGGTGGCAATGCACTCTGGATTGGCAGAAATGCAGACCGGTACATTCAAGATAGTCCATACCATAAATCTACAAAGTTACGAGAATGTTGTCGGACAGTTTGAATATATCCCATCATCCCTTAATCCCATACCTTTCCTTTACCATATCCCAGATAAAGTCCCATATTGCAAGACTCAAACCTAAAATTAAATCTAAGCGCTCGCTAGATTTTATCGGCACGGCATGGAAATGGCTGGCAGGTAGCCCAGACCACCATGATTTCCAGATTATTCAGGAAAAAAATGTGTTAACAAATAATAATAACCAAGTAATAATTAACAAATTAACAATAGAAGAGAATAATGAGATCACCAATATGTCAAATGAAATAATAAAATCTGAACAAATTCAGGAAAATGAGAGAATAATTAAATTAAAATATAAACTCGAAATTCTAAAGGCGAAATTGCAAATATAGAACTTGCAATTCATTTGGCCAAAGTTAATGTCGTCAACTCATTTATCCTCTCATCTCTAGAAATAGAAGTATTAGATAACATTTTTGATAAAGAAGACATTCCATTTAAATATACTGACGAATTATTAAATTTTTCAAAAGTAAAAATTGCTACAGAAGGACAAAACATTATTTACATCATAAATACAACAGAACCAAAACATTGTAAACAAATCCTGATCAAACCAATTAAAAGTCGACTAAAGTCGATTTTAACTATGTTTTGGATTGAAATAGTAAAATATTTGGAATAAGGAAATTGTGTCAGTCTTATAATAATGTAAATATCTGTAATATGGAAAATACTGTACACATATCTGAGTCAGACTGTATCCCAAATCTCTTGAGAAGCCGGAATTCGAAATGCACCACCACCAACAACGAACACGTTGCTACGGTCGAGGAAATAGAAGAAGGAATTCTAATGCTTAATCAATTTGTTAGAGAAATAGAGACTGACAACTCTACGCTATGGTTGAATGGGTCATACGTAATACACCACTACAATTCAACTATCAAAATCCATAATACCACCTATATGACGTCAAATTCGGGAACTAAACCTCTGCCTGCCTTAGTCCAACCGATGGAAAATTCAGAACAGAGAAAAACACTTTCACTGGAAATGGTAAATGATATGAATGTGAACAACTCCCAACTGCTCTACAACTTGGAAATGAAGAAACGCATAAGTCTATCATTGAACATCATTTTAATTGCGATAGCCCTGACGCTAGTATTGTCTTTTGTGTTAAAACACCTAAAAAGGAAGCAGCATCAAAACTCTGCTAAATAGCTACATTGCGAGAGTAGACTACAAGGCTAATCTACAATTCAACCAACCTTAGAAAACGAAGATCCACCAGCAGGCGACCAACATTCTGAATTGTTAAAACTCGCAAAGAATAAGAGCATTCACACCCTTCCATTTTTCTGATATCCATACGAGGACGTATGGACTTAAAGGGGGAGGAGTTAACAACAGTCAAGTTCATTCTCACACATTCTTCCATCCAACACGAGTGCACCAAACCCAGACATAGCGTCAGCAACATTACCTATGAACAGTGTCAAAAATAACGGGAACTGCTTGCTCATAGAGTTCCCATGATACTCGACCCGGCATGTGCAACGGTGGCAGCAACGTATCATCAACAACAACTGCAGTCTAGGCTAGAAGTTAAGTTAGCTTTAAGTTATAATTCAGGTTTCGGTTTTGGCACTAAATAAAGAAGACGTGGCCGTTAAAAGCCACGCAGCCTTTTTTTTAAATAAAATTTAATTAATTTATATATTTGCCCGAACAAATATTAACTTGTTTACATGTTGTAAATATATGTTCGTTTTCTACGAAGTGAGCATACACTTACGTGTAACAAACATTACTTACTTACTCGGAAGTATATACGGATTTCCCCTCAATCACGTACACGCTCTCGTAGAAGCAGATGTATATTTCCTTGCAAAAATGCATGTACTTATGAGAAAGTACTCGTTTATAATATAAATATTGTTTATTATTGCACATTTGATAGTAATAATACATGCATTAGTATTTATACGTATAAATCTAGTTGTTAAAAAAATAAACAATAAGTAATGAGTTTTCGTTTCAATATATGACATCTTGTCATCAGTTCGGGTTTATTCGTTTAACGCCGCGATTTGCTGAAATGTAAATTGTATTAGTTTACAAAACTCATGTATATGTAAATCATTGTACTCCCGTATGAGTCCGTGAAGGCGTTTTCTTCTTTACACTCAATGCGCACATCTATTGGCAAAATAAGTTATGAAGGGCAATAAAACTATTTTGGTAACAAACAAAAAGGGTTCAATATTTTATTACGGTTGCGTTGGAATTTCCCTACTTTTATTACGGTCGCTTGTTGTGTATCGATGTGCGCAAATGCATTGGGCTTGGAATTTCGTGGAATTGTGTGTTGTCTATGGCGACTGCGCGACGCCATCGATATTAGAGAACATTCTGGAAATAAAACGATGTGTTGTTATACACACTTAAATTTTTACAATTATTTTTGTCTGTGGCGCAAAATCTCGTACATTGTATGTTGATGAATATAAATGGGTTCTGTGTTCATATGGAGAGTAATTATTGACGAGTGCTTAACGTGTGCATAAAAATGAAAATCTTGATGCAGACGTTTGGCTTCCACTCTGTAAATACAAAATGTTCAACATGTACGTATTAATCATTGCACGAATTACTTACGAACGTCCAAGGAACTGCATAAAAACTCACTGCCAACGAATTGTATCTGCCAACTGCCAACCAACTGTCACTATTTCATTGAGTTTCTTATTTGTTGCTTCTACGTTTTTCACTGAAAGGAACAGATTATTTTATTTGCCTTACTCATTCATAATTACTGAAGGTTGTTCTTTAACATTATTTTACAGTTTATGCAGAAAAAATTCTAACACTTTCCGCACATTCAGTACTATGCAGCACAACTACTGGTTGACGACTGAACGTTAGAAAACAAAACTCAATAACTCAAAAAAGAAGAATATGTACATCAGGGATGAGAAAACTTGGGGAAGACCGCGTTGGTCATTACGTTGGTATTACTCAGAGAACAGAGATACAAATACTTAAATATTTGAACGCAAATATTGTACTTAGTAGAGTTTAACACGTATATTGTGTGATTTTTGTCAAACGCGCTATTGCGTGTGTCCGAATATGTAATACTAATAGCAAATGAGTTATATTTACATTGAAATAAGCTTTGTGTACAAGGAAATAAGCTTTACTTGCTACATGTTCTAAACACGCGATTTAATTCTGTACAAACATTTAAAAATGACGGATTTTTCAGCGTGTATGTGTTACTTACTTTTGAGCCATATCAAATGATATATACCCTGCTACCCGTAGGGTGAGCTTTACTAAATATAAATTTCTGAAAGATTCGATGAGCGGATTTATATAATTACATGATTTCTAAAGTGGGTGCAATTGTACATTTGTATGGCAGGTACCAGAGTGGGAGTTGCCAGACTTCCAGGTGTTTGTCCGAAACTTTGTCTGGCTATAGCTTTACTAAATGCAAAACTTGGGGAAGACCGCGTTGGACATATTGATATTATTACACGATTTCTAAGAGGCCGGGATGGTATATTTGTATAAGAGGTACCAGAAGGGGAGTTGCCATACTTCCAGGTTTTTGTCCGAAACTTTGTCTGGCTATAGCTTTACTAAATGCAAAACTTGGGGAAGACCGCGTTGGTCATATTGATATTATTACACGATTTCTAGAGGCCGGGATGGTATATTTGTATAAGAGGTACCAGAAGGGGAGTTGCCAGACTTCCAGGTGTTTGTCCGAAACTTTGTCTGGCTATAGCTTTACTAAATGCAAAACTTGGGGAAGACCGCGTTGGTCATATTGATATTATTACACGATTTCTAAGAGGCCGGGATGGTATATTTTTATAAGAGGTACCAGAAGGGGAGTTGCCAGACTTCCAGGTTTTTGTCCCAAACTTTGTCTGGATATAGCTTTACTAAATGCAAAACTTGGGGAAGACGTTGGTCATATTGATATTATTACACGATTTCTAAGAGGCCGGGATGGTACATTTGTATAGGAGTGTTATGACATCCACAATAAAAGAAAAGCATAAATTACCATTTGAATAATTATGCACATTGTACCACTGTGCACTTTAAAAGAATCACCCCACATATTTGTAAACATAAACAATAAGTTGATCCACAAAGGGGCCACACCCAAATAGTTCACTTTAAAAGAATCACCCCACATATTTGTAAACATAAACAATAAGTTGATCCACAAAGGGGCCACACACAAATAGTTTGTAATATGAATCATTATTGAATATTTGATGTAAACAAATAACTTCAATACTGAAATTAATAAATGAATAAAAGCAGAGTTTAATCTACAGCCAAATCAAGCGAACGCGTTTTCTTTAATCGGATTAAATTAAATCGATCCTGTTTTATTTGTGGAATAAGTTTTTAAATTAACATTTAAACAAAATTGGCGCAGTCGGTAGGATAGTCAAGAAAATAGGATTGGTGACGTCGAAAGAAATATAGAAACAGCATTAAAATTTTTATCACCAGATTACCTGTTTATATGCGAACGGTTTTATGTGCGCTAAAACCTACAACAATGGGAGAAGCCATCCATGAACTTAGCCAGTCTGGATTCTTAAATGAGGAGAAAAAGCCAAGATCAGACCAGAAGAATTATCAGAAATCAAATCAATGGCAACAAAGACAACAATATCAACAACAACAGCAAGGGCAGCAAAGACAACAATATCAGCAGTGGCAGGCCAGACCATCACAACAACAATGGCAACAGCGACCAACACAACAACTTCCCAGACGAAGGAAAATAATTATCAACATGAGTGTGGTTGTAAGAATAATATTATTATTAACAATAACACTAATACTAATACAGATAATAATGAGAATAATTGTGAATCAGTGGAAAATGGAAATTTTCAGTTAACGGCCTCAGGAAGTACGGACTACCCTATATTTTACTCACAGGAAAATCTCGAAAACTCAGATTATTGATAGATAGTGGCTCGACAGAAAATTTTGTGAATTTTGACCAGTGTCCCCCACAATTCGTAAAACTAATGGCAGAACCAGTTATAATAAAATCAGTTTCAGGGAAATTTTCAGTCACCTACGAAGGGTTGATTCCTAAAGGATCATTAAGGATTCCATTGAAAAACGATACTGTTTTTGGAGTATATAAATTTCACAACTTTTTTGACGGTATTTTGGGACATCATACGCTAAGACAAAATAATACGATAATTGACTATTCCAAGAATATTATAGTTATAAATGACAGAAAATTTAGGATATATTATCAGGGTGAGAATGAGGATGAATTGATAGATAATACAGAATTTGCTAGGAATTTACCAGAATTTTTCACTATTGAACAGCTATTTCCAGAAGATCAGTTAAGAATAGACCATTTAAATGAAGAAGAAGCAATAGCTATTAGAAATCTAATTAGAAGGAATGACGACATATTTTATCATAAAGGAGACGACTTAACTTTTACCAATGAAGTAAAACACAAGATAGATATAGGACTTTCAGGACCTATTTATACTAAGACGTACAGATATCCAGCCACCCATACTGAAGAGGTGGAAAGACAGATAATTGAAATGTTAAATCAGGGAATTATCCAACACTCCAATTCACCTTATAATGCTCCTATTTGGATTGTACCAAAGAAGGAGGATAAGGAGGGTAATAAGGAATGGAGGATGGTCATTGATTATAGGAAACTTAATCAGGTGACCCGGGAGGACAAATATCCTATTCCCAGAATAGATGACATACTCGACAAGTTAGGAAGGGCAAATTACTTTTCGACTTTAGATTTAACTAAAGGATTTTACCAGATAGAGGTAGATCCTGATGATAAAGAAAAGACAGCTTTTACGACACACGACGGACACTATGAATTCAGGCGAATGCCTTTCGGACTAAAAAATGCTCCGGTATGTAAATAAGATATGCGTGATATATATGGACGACATTTTAGTTTTTTCCACATCTTTACAGGAGCATATCCAAAATCTTCAGAAGATTTTTAAGACCTTAAGACAGGCAAACTTAAAGGTTTCGCTAAATAAATGCGACTTTTTGAAGAAAGAGACAGACTTTTTAGGACATATAGTCACAAAGGACGGTATCAAACCGAATCCTAATAAGGTTGATGGAATTAAAAAGCAACCCTTACCCAGGACAATTAAAGAAATCCAGACTTTTTTAGGACTCAGTGGATATTATAGGAAATTTATTACGGACTATGCAAAAATAGCTAAACCAATGACACTGAGGTTGAAAAAGGACTTAGTCATTAACGTAAATGACAAGGATTACCAACAATCCTTTGAGAAGCTCAAGGCGATACTCATGTCGGATATGGTTTTGAGGTACCCAAATTTTGACGAACAGTTTCAATTGACTACGGACGCGAGCAATTACGCTCTATGTGCTGTGTTATCACTGTCACAAGGACCGATAGCTTTTATATCTAGGACATTGAATAGACATGAGATAAACTACTCGACAATAGAGAAAGAGTTACTGGCCATAGTATGGGCAGTAAAGCAATCTAGGCACTACCTTTATGGTAGAAAATTCCTTTTGAAGACTGATCACAAACCCTTGGTATGGTTGGCTAACCTCAAGGAACCAAATTCTAAACTAATACGCTGGAAGATAAAGCTAAATGAATACGAATTCGATATTCAACACGTAGAGGGAAAGGAAAAAAAGTTGCGGACGCACTTTCAAGAATTAGGGAAACAAATGTAAATGAATTAATAAAGACTCATACTTGCACTGTATGTAAGAAATCATACAAAGCTAGGAGAGTATTATTACGTCACTTGAAGACTCATGGTGAAAAACAAAGCAGACCTTGTAAAATATGCAAGGCTTTGTTGGCTCATATGAGTACATTGAGGAAACATTATAGGAATAAACATAAACTAGATGAACAGAAAACAAGTGGGCAAATAGTAAGTTCGGCCGGGCCGAATCTTATATACCCTCCATCGTGGATGCCCATGTTTGTCAGGGGCCGGGAATCCGATCACAAATTTTATCCAAATCATGAAAATAGCCACATATTTGGATTCGTGAGAAAATTTCGTTGCATTTCGATACCCATATGTCCATGTTTGTCAAGGGACGGTTTTTGGGCCGCTGGTGACCCGATAGTCCCAGAAACCGGTTCAAAAATTTAGGCAAATCATGAAAATAATGGCATATTTGGGTTCGTGAGTAAATTTCGTTGCACTTCGATACCCATATGCGCATGTTTATAATGGGCCCTTTTTTGGCCCCAAGGGTCCACGGAACCCATGAGCACGCCAATTTTTGGGATTTTTTTCCCCATCTATAAATTATATAAACTTAGAACAATTTTACCAAAAAAAGATGTAGTGAAAAAAATATTTGAAAAATTTGATTATGGCCGGGATATATTTAGTCCCGTAAAGGGAAACTTTTTCCCCTTTGGTCCGATATTGCCCATTCTCGAACTTAACCTGCTTATGGGCAAAAAACATCTTCCTACAAAATTTCAGCTTCTTAGCGTTGGTCGTTCGCACTCTATCGTGATTTCAACAGACGGACGGACAGACGGACATCGCTAGAATGTCTTAGAATGTAACACTGACCGATAATATATATACTTTATAGGGTCGCAGATCACTCTATCGAGGTGTTGCAAACGGAATGACAAATTTAGTATATACTCCATCCTATGATGGAGTGTGTAAAAATATTTGAAAAATTTGATTATGGCCGGGATATATTTAGTATACGGGATATATATATATTTAGTATAAATAGTATGTTCGGCCGGGCCGAATCTTATATACCCTCCATCATTAATCCTTAAAAATTCAATAAATAAGAAAACTATGAAGAAAGTAAGTGCTTTGAAAGTGTTGTAAGGGGCCGCTGGTGACCCTATGGTCCCAGGAATCCGATCACAAATTTTATCCAAATCATGAAAATAGCCGCATATTTGGATTCGTGAGAAAATTTCATTGCATTTCGATACCCATATGTCCATGTTTGTCAGGGGCCGCTTTTTGGGCCGCAGGTGACCCGATGGTCCCAGGAACCCGATCCGAAATTTTATCCAAATCATGAAAATGGGCGCATATTCCGATTCGTGAGAAAATTTCGTTGCATTTCGATACCCATATGTCCATGTTTGTCAGGGGCCGTTTTTTGGGCCGCAGGAACCCGATCCCAAATTTTATCCAAATCATGAAAATGGGCGCATATTCGGATTCGTGAGAAAATTTCATTGCATTTCGATACCCATATGTCCATGTTAGTCAGGGGCCGGTTTTTGGGCCGCTCGTGACCCGATAGTCCCAGAAACCGGTTCAAAAATTTAGGCAAATCATGAAAATAAAGGCATATTTGGGTTCGTGAGTAAATTTCGTTGCACTTCGATACCCATATGCGCATGTTTATCATGGGCCCTTTTTTGGGCCCCAAGGGTCCACGGAACCCATGAGCACGCCCATTTTTGGGATTTTTTCCCCCATCTATAAATTATATAAACTGAAATTCTGCCTCAATTCTTCAAAAACTAAATACATTAAGATATTGAAAAGAGCTTTAAGCCTAAGTAATGAAATTTGTCCGATCAGTATAAATAATTCTATAATTGAATGCGTAGAATCCTCCAGAAATTTGGGAGTGATTTTTAATTCTAAACTCACTTGGTCTAACCATATAAATTGCATTGTTGGTAAGGTTTATGGTATGTTGCGAAACTTATGGGTAGTACGTTTATCAACTCCACTGGAGATACGAATGCTTTTGGCAAAAACGTACCTCATTCCATCGCTACTTTATGGGTGTGAGTTATTTGCTAACTGTGATAGTGTTGATTTTAGAAACCCAAATGTAGGTTATAATAACATTGCTCGTTACATTTTTAATATGAGACGGTATGACAGAATATCAAATTTTGCATACCAGATTTTTAACGTCAGCTTTGAAAATTTACTGAAAGTCAGAAGTTTAATGCATCTTCATAAGATTATATACACGAGGGAACCTCAATATTTATATGCTCACATACGGTTTGCCAGATCTCAAAGAGGCAAAAAACTAATCATACCAAGGATAAAGTCATTAACGTCGGACAGACAATTTTTTGTATTTAGTGTTCGTCTCTGGAACAATCTACCATTTAATCTTCAACTCATAAACAACACATCGAAGTTTAAAAAGGAGCTTTTTATACATTTTAAATAATACTATGTACTTATTTATGTGATGGCTGTATTCCATCAATTAATACTCCATAATTTAAATGTATAGTTATAAAATATGTATGTAATACTTCATTGATAATTATAGATTAGCACTGTAACTTATAAGAGTAAAATCTTGTTGTGCTATGTTGTCATAAAATAAATAATAATAATAATAAAACAATTTTACCAAAAAAAGATGTAGTGAAAAAAATATTTGAAAAATTTGATTATGGCCGGGATATATTTAGTCCCGTAAAGGGGAACTTTTTCCCCTTTGGTCCGATATTGCCCATTCTCGAACTTAACCTGCTTATGGGCAAAAACCATCGTTCGCACTCTATCGTGATTTCAACAGACGGACGGACATCGCTAGAATGTCTTAGAATGTTACACTGACCGATAATATATATACTTTATAGGGTCGCAGATCACTCTTTCGAGGTGTTGCAAACCGAATGACAAACTTAGTATATACTCCATCCTATGATGGAGTGTGTAAAAATATTTGAAAAATTTGATTATAGCCGGGATATATTTAGTATACGGGATATATATATATTTAGTATAAATAGTATGTTCGGCCGGGCCGAATCTTATATACCCTCCATCATGGATCCTTAAAAAGTCAATAAATAAGAAAACTATGAAGAAAGTAAGTGCTTTGAAAGTGTTGGGACCCGATGGTCCCAGGAATCCGATCACAAATTGTATCCAAATCATGAAAATAGCCGCATATTTGGATTCGTGAGAAAATTTCATTGCATTTCGATTCCCATATGTCCATGTTTGTCAGGGGCCGCTTTTTGGGACGCAGGTGACCCGATGGTCCCAGGAACCCGATCCGAAATTTTATCCAAATCATGAAAATGGGCGCATATTCGGATTCGTGAGAAAATTTCGTTGCATTTCCATACCCATATGTCCATGTTTGTCATGGGCCGGTTTTTGGGCCGCTCGTGACCCGATAGTCCCAGGAACCCGATCACAAATTTTATCCAAATCATGAAAATAAATGCATTTCGATACCCATATGTCCATGTTTGTCAAGGGACGGTTTTTGGGCCGCTGGTGACCCGATAGTCCCACAAACCGGATCAAAAAATTTAGGCAAATCATGAAAATAAAGGCATATTTGGGTTCGTGAGTAAATTTCGTTGCACTTCGATACCCATATGCGCATGTTTATCATGGGCCCTTTTTTGGGCCCCAAGGGTCCACGGAACCCATGAGCACGCCCATTTTTGGGATTTTTTTCCCCATCTATAAATTATATAAACTTAGAACAATTTTACCAAAAAAAATCAGATGTAGTAAAAAAAAATATATTTGAAAAATTTGACTATGGCCGGGATATATTTAGTCCCGTAAAGGGGAACTTTTTCCCGTTTGGTCCGATATTGCCCATTCTCGAACTTAACCTGCTTATGGGCAAAAAACATCTTCCTACAATTCTTTCAGCTTCTTAGCGTTAGTCGTTCGCACTCTATCGTGATTTCAACAGACAACAGACGGACATCGCTAGAATGTCTTAGAATGTTACACTGACCGATAATATATATACTTTATAGGGTCGCAGATCACTCTTTCGAGGTGTTGCAAACGGAATGACAAACTTAGTATATACTCCATCCTATAATGGAGTGTATAATTAATGATTTAATGACGTAAATTAGGAGCCAATCTCCTGTAGATACGGTACATTCGGCCGAAGAAGATGGCACGGATTATTTCCAAATTTCGGAAAACCCGTTACAGACTTTTAATTTCCAGATAATATTTAAACCAGACAATGAAGACAAAATAATTGAGGAGACAGTTTTTGGAAAAAATAGAATAAGCTATCATTACAGGCAGTTGACGTCTCAGTTAATAATGAAGATATTATTAGATGCAGCTACTCATGATAATGTAGGTTAATATTGCGAAAATATGAATAATATGGTTCAGATTCAAACGGAATATAAAAATTGGAATGAAAATCCAAATAACATAAAGATAATGAATATTAAATTAACTACTAAATTACATCTTGATGCGAAATATGAAGAATTGCTAGAGAAAATAGCTAAGCATCATAGGTTTGACAATAATCACCCTGGGATAGAAAAAACATACCAGGAATTAAAAAGGAAATCTATTATCCTAATTTAAAAAAGGAAATAACCAAATTTATAAATAATTGCTTAGTTTGTAATTTTAAGATAGAAAGAAACCCTATTAAGCTTCCCTTCGAAAAGACAGAAACTCCAAACGGACCCCATGAACATTACCATGCAGATATATATTATTTAGGTGAACGTGTCAGGTATATTTCAGTAATAGATAAAGTTTCCAAATATGCAGCAATAGAGGAAATACCCGACAAGACATCATTACAACTTGTAAAGACATTTGCGAGACTCTTTTTATACATGAAGACCCCTAAAAAATTAACTTTAGACAATGAATCAGCTTTTAAGACCCCACTATTTACTGACTTTTTAGACAAAAAAGGAATCCAATATCATTTCACTACCCCTATGAGACATACAGGAAATTCGGACATAGAAAGATTTCATAGTTCATTAAATGAGCACATAAGGATTTTAAAAGTTCGGGAGGAAAATTTAGAAATAGCATACACTATTGATTTACCCTATCAAGCTTTAGAAGCATACAATAACACGATACATTTAACCACGGGAGAAAAACCCATAAATTTACATTTTAGGTCGGATATAGAATTGGAAGAAATACATGACCGAATAGAATTGAAAAAGGAAAAAATTTTGGAATACAGAAATAGGGACAGGAAAGACGAAGACATTAATAAGAATTTTTTGAAAAATGACAAAACAGACAAACTGACCAGTAAAGTTAAAAAATGTAAGGCTCAGAAATAAGATGATAGGAAATATAAGAAAAATGAAAAGATTACATTACTTAAGGACCAATTTATTAAAAGTAAAAATCTTTCTAGATCTATCAGCTTCTGTGTCAATACTGGAGACATCATCTAAATGATCGCCAACAAGTACTTCGTTGGCGATCATTTTGATGATGTCTCCAGTATTGACACAGAAGCTGATAGTGACTGATTTGAACGAAGGAAATGGATACACCATGATACAACTAGGCGGAAAGGAACTCATTTAAAATTATTCGATAATTTTACACGTATTTAAACCTGACCAATACTTAGGATATTTGAATCAATTAGAAAAGGAAATACTGATAATAGATGACCCTTATTTGAAACATCAGTTAGAACACACTAGAACTCAGTTAACAAGTTTAATACCTAAATACCGACAGAAAAGAGGACTGATTAATATATTTGGAACTGGACTAAAATATCTTTACGGGACAATGGACAACGATGACAGACAGGAAATAGAAGAAAAACTTAGAATAATTGAAACAAATGATCATAATATAATAGACCAGTCAAATAAACAAGTACGAATTAACCAACACTTTGACGAACAGCTAAATAATCTTACAATCCTTAGAAATGAACCAGCTAAATTAATTTCTCTTCAATCTGCACTATTGAATCAAACAATGATTGAATTTCAAACAGTTAGCCTAAAATATGAATTAGACCACTTAGAAAAAATAATCGGACAAGTTAGAGAATTATTGTTAGCAGCAAAATTAAATACACTTACACGAGACATATTGACAGATCAGGAAATAACTGAATATAATATTACCATTACCAAGCTCGAAAATATTGAATTAAAAGTAGCAACCAAGGACACTGATATCATATTCATTATAACTAGGGCAAGGAATCTCATGCACTTAAAAATCGAAAATATGCGCATAAAACATGCACTAAAAAATCGAAAATATGCGCATAAAACATGCACTTAAAATTAGAAAATTTGCAATAAAAACACAGAAAATATGCAATTAAAAATAGTTGCTAAGCCCCGATGCTACAGAAGTAGTAATCAAAGGCTGTGTTTTTTCGGAGCGTCGATCATGCAAATCCTTATGTTTCGTGCTTTTCAAATGCTGGTCGACTTGAAATTTCCTTTCACAGCCCACTGCCTTATTGCCAATTTTGCTGTTTCAGACACGTATTTATTAAGGTTTGTAGATGAAGTTGCTTTGATCAAATGTTAACATCGATAATTTTGCAGAAAATAATCTTAATCTCAATAATCTCACTTTCCATTTAAAACGTGATAAGTTGTGTAAAGCTACAAATTTTCAGGGAATTCCCGAGCAAAACAATAAAAATGTTGCGTAAATATAAAAATTGGCAGTTCAACAGAGTAATTGACAGTTTGTAACAAATAATATGTGAACTTTTACCAGAAGATGACGCACAAAGTATCAGGGGCGTTTTACATTTTCAAATTGATGCTACCCAAAATAGCAAAAATATTAAAAAAAGAAACGCGTTTATTGTAAAATGCGCTAAAATATGCGCAAAAATATGCAAAAACGGGTATTTTTAGCAAAATATGCAAAAACGATTTAATGCCGTTTTAAAGGAAATTTCACGATTCGCAAAGATAGCTTAACCGTTTCCGTTTTAGTATGCCTAGTAAAAACATGCATTTGCATGAGATTCCTTGGCCTAATTATAACTATTCCAAATTTTAGTCAGGAAATATACAAAGAGATAATTATACAACCAATACCGAACAAGGATAACACACAGTTGGTGCTGAATAATCATAATTAATTAAAAATAATGAAATATTTGAAATAACTAATACAATTAAGAATATAAAACGAATAGATAATCAATGTATTGAGAACATCCTTACCAAGGAAACTATGTATTGCTTGTATGAGGAAAATCCAAAAACGGAAGTAATAGAAATAGGTGTAAACATTATTATAACTATAAATATTAATCAAAATGTAACACAAACAAGTAATCAATTCCCAACAGAACTACAAGGACACTACTTAATATATATTGAAAATTGTAAAATCCAATTAGATAAATGGTATGATAAAAACCTATACCAAGAAACAATAATTATACCAAATCCACTAAGAAATATTGAAATTTTAAAAAATACAAATATATCCATAAAGGAATTACAATATAATCATGTTCAACATACCAATATGATAAAAGAATTAACATATAAAGAGAAAACACAGAATTATTTGATCTATATCATATTAATCATAATACTAATTTTTATTATTGTATTGATAATATATGCATATTTAAAACAATTAAGCAAAAATAAACCTGCACAAATATCAGTAAATGTCCCTCTAATCCCTTCAGGAAGCGAGGTCCAATCTAAGTCCGGGAGTGTTATGACATCCACAATAAAAGAAAAGCATAAATTACCATTTGAATAATTATGCACATTGTACCACTGTGCACTTTAAAAGAATCACCCTACATATTTGTAAACATAAACAATAAGTTGATCCACAAAGGGGCCACACCCAAATAGTTCACTTTAAAACAATCACCCCACATATTTGTAAACATAAACAATAAGTTGATCCACAAAGGGGCCACACACAAATAGTTTGTAATATGAATCATTATTGAATATTTGATGTAAACAAATAACTTCAATACTGAAATTAATAAATGAATAAAAGCAGAGTTTAATCTACAGCCAAATCAAGCGAACGCGTTTTCTTTAATCGGATTAAATTAAATCGATCCTGTTTTATTTGTGGAATAAGTTTTTAAATTAACATTTAAACAAAATTGGCGCAGTCGGTAGGATAGTCGCCAACGATTATAATAAACATCCGTGTAAAGTGATCGTTTTAAATCCAAGAAGTGACTATTCGAAAATAAAGACTTACACCCCGTGTAAAGTTATTCCTGTGAAAAAGGAATTAAATACTGTGGAATTAACGAAAAGAATAACAGTGAAATATGGCGCTAAATGCAGCAAACCCGGGTTTGGCAGCAGCCGCTGGACAAGGAAGAATTCTCGACTTGAATCCTTGAAAAGATACAGGAATTCGATGGCAGAAAGGAAGACCTATCAACCTTCTCCAACCTTCTGAATGTTGACGATATAATTCCAACACTGACGCAGTATAACGAGCAAGCACAACGAATGTGCATAAATATAGTCAAGAGTAAATTGACTGGAAAAGCACGAAGAACAATGGAGATACATCCACATCTGAATAACTGGACAGATATCAAGGACATGCTGGAAACAAATACAAATTCTACAATTATATTCAACACAAATTAGCCTTGCTAAACCAAAAGAGCAGGCAAGAAAATAGGATTGGTGACGTCGAAAGAAATATAGAAACAGCATTAAAATTTTTATCACCAGATTACCTGTTTATATGCGAACGGTTTTATGTGCGCTAAAACCTACAACAATGGGAGAAGCCATCCATGAACTTAGCCAGTCTGGATTCTTAAATGAGGAGAAAAAGCCAAGATCAGACCAGAAGAATTATCAGAAATCAAATCAATGGCAACAAAGACAACAATATCAACAACAACAGCAAGATCAGCAAAGACAACAATATCAGCAGTGGCAGGCCAGACCATCACAACAACAATGGCAACAGCGACCAACACAACAACTTCCCAGACGAAGGAAAATAATTATCAACATGAGTGTGGTTGTAAGAATAATATTATTATTAACAATAACACTAATACTAATACAGATAATAATGAGAATAATTGTGAATCAGTGGAAAATGGAAATTTTCAGTTAACGGCCTCAGGAAGTACGGACTACCCTATATTTTACTCACAGGAAAATCTCGAAAACTCAGATTATTGATAGATAGTGGCTCGACAGAAAATTTTTTGAATTTTGACCAGTGTCCCCCACAATTCGTAAAACTAATGGCAGAACCAGTTATAATAAAATCAGTTTCAGGGAAATTTTCAGTCACCTACGAAGGGTTGATTCCTAAAGGATCATTAAGGATTCCATTGAAAAACGATACTGTTTTTGGAGTATATAAATTTCACAACTTTTTTGACGGTATTTTGGGACATCATACGCTAAGACAAAATAATACGATAATTGACTATTCCAAGAATATTATAGTTATAAATGACAGAAAATTTAGGATATATTATCAGGGTGAGAATGAGGATGAATTGATAGATAATACAGAATTTGCTAGGAATTTACCAGAATTTTTCACTATTGAACAGCTATTTCCAGAAGATCAGTTAAGAATAGACCATTTAAATGAAGAAGAAGCAATAGCTATTAGAAATCTAATTAGAAGGAATGACGACATATTTTATCATAAAGGAGACGACTTAACTTTTACCAATGAAGTAAAACACAAGATAGATATAGGACTTTCAGGACCTATTTATACTAAGACGTACAGATATCCAGCCACCCATACTGAAGAGGTGGAAAGACAGATAATTGAAATGTTAAATCAGGGAATTATCCAACACTCCAATTCACCTTATAATGCTCCTATTTGGATTGTACCAAAGAAGGAGGATAAGGAGGGTAATAAGGAATGGAGGATGGTCATTGATTATAGGAAACTTAATCAGGTGACCCGGGAGGACAAATATCCTATTCCCAGAATAGATGACATACTCGACAAGTTAGGAAGGGCAAATTACTTTTCGACTTTAGATTTAACTAAAGGATTTTACCAGATAGAGGTAGATCCTGATGATAAAGAAAAGACAGCTTTTACGACACACGACGGACACTATGAATTCAGGCGAATGCCTTTCGGACTAAAAAATGCTCCGGCAACGTTCCAAAGGATGATGAATAATGTCCTCAGGGAGTATGTAAATAAGATATGCGTGATATATATGGACGACATTTTAGTTTTTTCCACATCTTTACAGGAGCATATCCAAAATCTTCAGAAGATTTTTAAGACCTTAAGACAGGCAAACTTAAAGGTTTCGCTAAATAAATGCGACTTTTGGAAGAAAGAGACAGACTTTTTAGGACATATAGTCACAAAGGACGGTATCAAACCGAATCCTAATAAGGTTGATGGAATTAAAAAGCAACCCTTACCCAGGACAATTAAAGAAATCCAGACTTTTTTAGGACTCAGTGGATATTATAGGAAATTTATTACGGACTATGCAAAAATAGCTAAACCAATGACACTGAGGTTGAAAAAGGACTTAGTCATTAACGTAAATGACAAGGATTACCAACAATCCTTTGAGAAGCTCAAGGCGATACTCATGTCGGATATGGTTTTGAGGTACCCAAATTTTGACGAACAGTTTCAATTGACTACGGACGCGAGCAATTACGCTCTAGGTGCTGTGTTATCACTGTCACAAGGACCGATAGCTTTTATATCTAGGACATTGAATAGACATGAGATAAACTACTCGACAATAGGGAAAGAGTTACTGGACATAGTATGGGCAGTAAAGCAATTTAGGCACTACCTTTATGGTAGAAAATTCCTTTTGAAGACTGATCACAAACCCTTGGTATGGTTAGCTAACCTCAAGGAACCAAATTCTAAACTAATACGCTGGAAGATAAAGCTTAATGAATACGAATTCGATATTCAACACGTAGAGGGAAAGGAAAATAAAGTTGCGGACGCACTTTCAAGAATTAGGGAAACAAATGTAAATGAATTAATAAAGACTCATACTTGCACTGTATGTAAGAAATCATACAAAGCTAGGAGAGGATTATTACGTCACTTGAAGACTCATGGTGAAAAACAAAGCAGACCTTGTAAAATATGCAAGGCTTTGTTGGCTCATATGAGTACATTGAGGAAACATTATAGGAATAAACATAAACTAGATGAACAGAAAACAAGTGGACAAATAGTAAGTTCGGCCGGGCCGAATCTTATATACCCTCCATCATGGATGCCCATGTTTGTCAGGGGCCGGGAATCCGATCACAAATTTTATCCAAATCATGAAAGTAGCCACATATTTGGGTTCGCGAGAAAATGTCGTTGCATTTCGATACCCATATGTCCATTTTTGTCAAGGGACGGTTTTTGGGCCGCTGGTGACCCGATAGTCCCAGAAACCGGTTCAAAAATTTAGGCAAATCATGAAAATAAAGGCATATTTGGGTTCGTGAGTAAATTTCGTTGCACTTCGATACCCATATGCGCATGTTTATAATGGGCCCTTTTTTGGCCCCAAGGGTCCACGGAACCCATGAGCACGCCAATTTTTGGGATTTTTTTCCCCATCTATAAATTATATAAACTTAGAACAATTTTACCAAAAAAAGATGTAGTGAAAAAAATATTTGAAAAATTTGATTATGGCCGGGATATATTTAGTCCCGTAAAGGGAAACTTTTTCCCCTTTGGTCCGATATTGCCCATTATCGAACTTAACCTGCTTATGGGCAAAAAACATCTTCCTACAAAATTTCAGCTTCTTAGCGTTGGTCGTTCGCACTCTATCGTGATTTCAACAGACGGACGGACAGACGGACATCGCTAAAATGTCTTAGAATGTAACACTGACCGATAATATATATACTTTATAGGGTCGCAGATCACTCTATCGAGGTGTTGCAAACGGAATGACAAATTTAGTATATACTCCATCCTATGATGGAGTGTGTAAAAATATTTGAAAAATTTGATTATGGCCGGGATATATTTAGTATACGGGATATATATATATTTAGTATAAATAGTATGTTCGGCCGGGCCGAATCTTATATACCCTCCATCATTAATCCTTAAAAATTCAATAAATAAGAAAACTATGAAGAAAGTAAGTGCTTTGAAAGTGTTGTAAGGGGCCGCTGGTGACCCTATGGTCCCAGGAATCCGATCACAAATTTTATCCAAATCATGAAAATAGCCGCATATTTGGATTCGTGAGAAAATTTCATTGCATTTCGATACCCATATGTCCATGTTTGTCAGGGGCCGCTTTTTGGGCCGCAGGTGACCCGATGGTCCCAGGAACCCGATCCGAAATTTTATCCAAATCATGAAAATGGGCGCATATTCCGATTCGTGAGAAAATTTCGTTGCATTTCGATACCCATATGTCCATGTTTGTCAGGGGCCGTTTTTTGGGCCGCAGGAACCCGATCCCAAATTTTATCCAAATCATGAAAATGGGCGCATATTCGGATTCGTGAGAAAATTTCATTGCATTTCGATACCCATATGTCCATGTTAGTCAGGGGCCGGTTTTTGGGCCGCTCGTGACCCGATAGTCCCAGAAACCGGTTCAAAAATTTAGGCAAATCATGAAAATAAAGGCATATTTGGGTTCGTGAGTAAATTTCGTTGCACTTCGATACCCATATGCGCATGTTTATCATGGGCCCTTTTTTGGGCCCCAAGGGTCCACGGAACCCATGAGCACGCCCATTTTTGGGATTTTTTCCCCCATCTATAAATTATATAAACTGAGAATTCTGCCTCAATTCTTCAAAAACTAAATACATTAAGATATTGAAAAGAGCATTAAGCCTAAGTAATGAAATTTGTCCGATCAGTATAAATAATTCTATAATTGAATGCGTAGAATCCTCCAGAAATTTGGGAGTGATTTTTAATTCTAAACTCACTTGGTCTAACCATATAAATTGCATTGTTGGTAAGGTTTATGGTATGTTGCGAAACTTATGGGTAGTACGTTTATCAACTCCACTGGAGATACGAATGCTTTTGGCAAAAACGTACCTCATTCCATCGCTACTTTATGGGTGTGAGTTATTTGCTAACTGTGATAGTGTTGATTTTAGAAACCTAAATGTAGGTTATAATAACATTGCTCGTTACATTTTTAATATGAGACGGTATGACAGAATATCAAATTTTGCATACCACATTTTTAACGTCAGCTTTGAAAATTTACTGAAAGTCAGAAGTTTAATACATCTTCATAAGATTATATACACGAGGGAACCTCAATATTTATATGCTCACATACGGTTTGCCAGATCTCAAAGAGGCAAAAAACTAATCATACCAAGGATAAAGTCATTAACGTCGGACAGACAATTTTTTGTATTTAGTGTTCGTCTCTGGAACAATCTACCATTTAATCTTCAACTCATAAACAACACATCGAAGTTTAAAAAGGAGCTTTTTATACATTTTAAATAATACTATGTACTTATTTATGTGATGGCTGTATTCCATCAATTAATACTCCATAATTTAAATGTATAGTTATAAAATATGTATGTAATACCTCATTGATAATTATAGATTAGCACTGTAACTTATAAGAGTAAAATCTTGTTGTGCTATGTAGTCATAAAATAAATAATAATAATAATAAAACAATTTTACCAAAAAAAGATGTAGTGAAAAAAATATTTGAAAAATTTGATTATGGCCGGGATATATTTAGTCCCGTAAAGGGGAACTTTTTCCCCTCTGGTCCGATATTGCCCATTCTCGAACTTAACCTGCTTATGGGCAAAAACCATCGTTCGCACTCTATCGTGATTTCAACAGACGGACGGACATCGCTAGAATGTCTTAGAATGTTACACTGACCGATAATATATATACTTTATAGGGTCGCAGATCACTCTTTCGAGGTGTTGCAAACCGAATGACAAACTTAGTATATACTCCATCCTATGATGGAGTGTGTAAAAATATTTGAAAAATTTGATTATAGCCGGGATATATTTAGTATACGGGATATATATATATTTAGTATAAATAGTATGTTCGGCCGGGCCGAATCTTATATACCCTCCATCATGGATCCTTAAAAAGTCAATAAATAAGAAAACTATGAAGAAAGTAAGTGCTTTGAAAGTGTTGTAAGGGGCCGGTTTTTGGGCCGCTGGTGACCCTATGGTCCCAGGAATCCGATCACAAATTTTATCCAAATCATAAAAATAGCCGCATATTTGGATTCGTGAGAAAATTTCATTGCATTTCGATACCCATATGTCCATGTTTGTCAGGGGCCGCTTTTTGGGCCGCAGGTGACCCGATGGTCCCAGGAACCCGATCCGAAATTTTATCCAAATCATGAAAATGGGCGCATATTCCGATTCGTGAGAAAATTTCGTTGCATTTCGATACCCATATGTCCATGTTTGTCAGGGGCCGTTTTTTGGGCCGCAGGAACCCGATCCCAAATTTTATCCAAATCATGAAAATGGGCGCATATTCGGATTCGTGAGAAAATTTCATTGCATTTCGATACCCATATGTCCATGTTAGTCAGGGGCCGGTTTTTGGGCCGCCCGTGACCCGATAGTCCCAGAAACCGGTTCAAAAATTTAGGCAAATCATGAAAATAAAGGCATATTTGGGTTCGCAAGAAAATTTCGTTGCATTTCGATACCCATATGTCCATTTTTGTCAAGGGACGGTTTTTGGGCCGCTGGTGACCCGATGGTCCCAGGAACCCGATCCCAAGTTTTATCCAAATCATGAAAATGGGCGCATATTCGGATTCGTGAGAAAATGTCATTGCATTTCGATACCCATATGTCCATGTTTTTCAGGGGCCGGTTTTTGGGCCGCTCGTGACCCGATAGTCCCAGGAACCCGTTCAGAAATTATATCCAAATCATGAAAATAAATGCATATTTGGGTTCGCAAGAAAATTTCGTTGCATTTCGATACCCATATGTCCATTTTTGTCAAGGGACGGTTTTTGGGCCGCTGGTGACCCGACAGTCCCAGAAACCGGTTCAAAAATTTAGGCAAATCATGAAAATAAAGGCATATTTGGGTTCGTGAGTAAATTTCGTTGCACTTCGATACCCATATGCGCATGTTTATCATGGGCCCCGTTTTTTTCCCCATCTATAAATTATATAAACTTAGAACAATTTTACCAAAAAAAGATGTAGTGAAAAAAATATTTGAAAAATTTGATTATGGCCGGGATATATTTAGTCCCGTAAAGGGGAACTTTGTCCCCTTTGGTCCGATATTGCCCATTCTCGAACTTAACCTGCTTATGGGCAAAAAACATCTTCCTACAAAATTTCAGCTTCTTAGCGTTGGTCGTTCGCCCTCTATCGTGATTTCAACAGACGGACAGACGGACATCGCTAGAATGTCTTAGAATGTTACACTGACCGATAATATATATACTTTATAGGTCGCAGATCACTCTTTCGAGGTGTTGCAAACGGAATGACAAACTTAGTATATACTCCATCCTATGATGGAGTGTATAAAAAGACGTATATACATACAAATTCTATTAAATACACTGCAATCGGTGCTTTCGTAAATTACCAGTGAATAATAATATCTTTCGCAAAAATTGGCAATTTGCTTGCAGTTTTCACAATACTTATTGTCCTTTAAAACCTTATTATATTCAAGTAATCTAGAACTGTAGTTCGAATATTATGTTCAGCTACAAATGCGCTCAGTATAATTTCCATTTCAGATTCATCCACGAGAGATTTCACGACATTGGCCGAATTTTTTTTTATTTATTACCTTAGATTCTCGCACAGCACGTCTCTTAAAGTGACATTAACGATATGTTATTGGAACATCTTTGTTACATTCCATTTCACAATATATAAATTTGCACTTTTCACAGCTTTTCTTCAAATTACTGACAAAAAAATAGATACGAAAATCTGTAAACTGTATTAAATTAGGCCCAAAAGTGCTGTATCATAGTACTTTCGATGGCGATAATGTACCAAAACAGTACAATTGTATCATCTTTTGCATCCCTGATGTACATGCATTCCCATGTGTATGCATGTTTGTATAAAATGGTGTGTTACTCCTTTTTTGTGTTCTCTCTCTCTGTGAATTTATCTTATTCTCTAGGTTGTTATTACTCAGAGAACAGAGATACAAATACTTAAATATTTGAACGCAAATATTGTACTTAGTAGAGTTTAACACGTCCATTGCGTGATTTTTGTCAAACGCGCTATTGCGTATATCCGAATATGTAATACTAATAGCAAATGAGTTATATTTACATTGAAATAAGCTTTGTGTACAAGGAAATAAGCTTTACTTGCTAAGTGTTCTAAACACGCGATTTACTTCTATACAAACATTTAAAAATGACGGATTTTTCAGCGTGTATGTGTTACACTTTTGAGCCGTATCAAATGATATATACCCTCCTACCCGTAGGGTGAGCTTTACTAAATATAAATTTCTGGAAGATTCGATGAGCGGATTTATATAATTACACGATTTCTAAAGTGGGTGCAATTGTACATTTGTATGGCAGGTACCAGAGTGGGAGTTGCCAGACTTCCAAGTTTTTTTTCGAAACTTTTTCCATCATAGCTTTACTAAATACAGAATTTGGGCAAGATCGCGTTGGTCATATTGATATTACACCGTTTATAAGGAGCGGGATGGTACATTTATTATTATTTATATTACACGATTTCTAAGAGGCCGGGATGGTATATTTGTATAAGAGGTACCAGAAGGGGAGATGCCAGACTTCCAAATTTTTCTCCAAAACTATAGCTTTGCTAAATACAGAATTTGGGTAAGATCACGATGGTCATATTGATAATATTACACGGTTTCTAAGGTAGGCGGGATGGTACATTTGTACAGGAGGTACCAGAAGGGGAGTTTCCGGACTTCCAAGTTTTTGTCCAAAACTTTTTCCAGCCATAGCTTTACTAAATACAGAATTTGGACAAGATCTCGTTGGTCATTTTGATAATATTACACGGAATATAAGTAAAATTCGAGTAAAAAGACATATGTACATAAATATTATATTTAATGTTTGGGTACTCTGCAAACAGTGCTTTCGTATATTGACAGTGAATAAAAATTTCTTTGGCAAAAGTTGGAAAATTGCTTGCATTTGTTACACTATTTATTGGCCTTTAAAACCTTATTTTACCATCATATTCAATCTAGAACTGTAATTGGAATATTATAATGAAGTGATCTCACGACATTCGCTGAAAAGTTCTTATTTTTATTTGTTACCGGAGATTCTCACATAGCACGTCTTAGTGTGACATTAACGACATCTTATTGGAATATCTTTGTTACATTCCATTTCACAATATATAAATTTGCTCTTTGCATAGCTTTTCTTCAAATTATTGACAAAAAACAACAGATACGAACATTTGTAAATTGTATTAAATTAGGCCCAAAAGAGTGATACAGCACTTTTCGATCACGAAAACGTTCCAAAAAGAACAATTGTACAATATTTTACTGCTCTGATGTACATGCATAGACAAAATTGCACACATTCTCATGTGTATGCATCAGGTATGAAAAATCAGTTTCTTCGTTTTGTACTTTCCTTTCTTTGAAATTGTACTTGTTTATCCCGATGGTACCAACATCAAAAAAGATATTAGAATCAATTTTATTAAAGTAAAAAGACGTATATACATACAAATTCTATTAAATACACTGCAATCGGTGCTTTCTTAAATTACCAGTGAATAATAATTTCTTTCGCAAAAGTTGGCAATTTGCTTGCAGTTTTCACAATATTTATTGTCCTTTAAAACCTTATTATATTCAAGTAATCTAGAACTGTAGTTCGAATATTATGTTCAGCTACAAATGCGCTCAGTATAATTTCCATTTCAGATTCATCCACGAGAGATTTCACGACATTGGCCGAAATTTTTTTTATTTATTACCTTAGATTCTCGCACAGCACGTCTCTTAAAGTGACATTAACGATATGTTATTGGAACATCTTTGTTACATTCCATTTCACAATATATAAATTTGCACTTTTCACAGCTTTTCTTCAAATTACTCACAAAAAAATAGATAGGAAAATCTGTAAACTGTATTAAATTAGGCCCAAAAGATACAAATACTTAAATATTTGAACGCAAATATTTGACTTAGTAGACACTTAACTTAACACGTCCATTGCGTGATTTTTGTCAAACGCGCTATTGCGTATATCTGAATATGTAATACTAATAGCAAATGAGTTATATTTACATTGAAATAAGCTTTGTGTACAAGGAAATAAACTTTACTTGCTAAGTGTTCTAAACACGCGATTTACTTCTATACAAACATTTAAAAATGACGAATTTTTCAGCGTGTATGTGTTACACTTTTGAGCCGTATCAAATGATATATACCCTCCTACCAGTAGGGTGAGCTTTACTAAATATAAATTTCTGAAAGATTCGATGAGCGGATTTATATAATTACATGATTTCTAAAGTGGGTGCAATTGTACATTTGTATGGCAGGTACCAGAGTGGGAGTTGCCAGACTTCCAAGTTTTTTTTCGAAACTTTTTCCATCATAGCTTTACTACATACAGAATTTGGACAAGATCGCGTTGGTCATATTGATATTACACCGTTTATAAGGAGCGGGATGGTACATTTTTATGCCAGACTTCCAAGTTTTTGTCCAAAACTTTGTCTGGCTATAGCCTTACTAAATGCAAAACTTGGGGAAGACCGCGTTGGTCATATTGATATTATTACACGATTTCTAAGAGGCCGGGATGGTATATTTGTATAAGAGGTACCAGAAGGGGAGTTGCCATACTTCCAGGTTTTTGTCCGAAACTTTGTCTGGCTATAGCTTTACTAAATGCAAAACTTGGGGAAGACCGCGTTGGTCATATTGATATTATTACGCGATTTCTAAGAGGCCGGGATGGTATATTTGTATAAGGTTTTTGTCCGAAACTTTGTATGGCTATAGCTTTACTAAATGCAAAACTTGGGGAAGACCGCGTTGGTCATATTGATATTATTACACGATTTCTAAGAGGCCGGGGTGGTATATTTGTATAAGAGGTACCAGAAGGGGAGTTGCCAGACTTCCAGGTGTTTGTCCGAAACTTTGTCTGGCTATAGCTTTACTAAATACAAAACTTGGGGAAGACCGCGTTGGACATATTGATATTATTACACGATTTCTAAGAGGCCGGGATGGTATATTTGTATAAGGTTTTTGTCCGAAACTTTGTATGGCTATAGCTTTACTAAATGCAAAACTTGGGGAAGACCGCGTTGGTCATATTGATATTATTACACGATTTCTAAGAGGCCGGGATGGTATATTTGTATAAGAGGTACCAGAAGGGGAGTTGCCAGACTTCTAGGTTTTTGTCCCAAACTTTGTCTGGCTATAGCTTTACTAAATGCAAAACTTGGGGAAAACCGCGTTGGTCATATTGATATTATTACACGATTTCTAAGAGGCCGGGATGGTATATTTGTATAAGAGGTACCAGAAGGCGAGTTGCCATACTTCCAGGTTTTTGTTCGAAACTTTGTCTGGGTATAGCTTTACTAACTGCAAAACTGGGGGAAGACCGCGTTGGTCATATTGATATTATTACACGATTTCTAAGAGACCGGGATGGTATATTTGTATAAGAGGTACCAGAAGTGGAGTTGCCAGACTTCCAGGTGTTTGTCCGAAACTTTTTCTGACTATAGCTTTACTAAATGCAAAACTTGGGGAAGACCGCGTTGGACATATTGATATTATTACACGATTTCTACGAGGCCGGGATGGTATATTTGTATAAGGTTTTTGTCCGAAACTTTGTATGGCTATAGCATTACTAAATGCAAAACTTGGGGCAGACGTTGGTCATATTGATATTATTACACGATTTCTAAGAGGCCGGGATGGTACATTTGTATAGGAGGTACCAGAAGGGGAGATGCCAGACTTCCAAGTTTTTGTCCAAAACTATAGCTATACTAAATACAGAATTTGGGTAAGATCACGATGGTCATATTGATAATATAACACGGTTTCTAAGGTAGGCGGGATGGTACATTTGCATAGGAGGTACCAGAAGTGGAGTTTCCAGACTTCCAAGTTTTTGTCCGAAACTTTTTTCAGCCATAGCTTTACTAAATACAGAATTTGGGCAAGATTTCGTTGGTCATTTTGATAATATTACACGGAATAAAAGGGGCGGGATGTTAAATTTGTATGGGAGTTACCAGAAGGGGAGTTGACAAGTTTTTTTCGAAACTTTTTCCATCCATAGCTTTACTAAATACAGAATTTGGGCAAGATCTCGTTGGTCATTTTGATAATATTACACGGAATATAAGGGGCGGGATGGTACATTTGTATGGGAGTTACTAGAAGGGGAGTTACCTGACTTCCAAGTTGTTGTCCAAAACTATAGCTTTACTAAATAGAGAATTTGGGTAAGATCGCGATGTTCATATTGATATGATTACACGATTTCTAAAGTAGGCAGGATGTCACATTTTTATGGCAGGTACCAGAAGGGGAGTTACCAGACTTCCAAGTTTTTGTCCAAATTTTTGACTATAGCTTTACTAAACACCGAATTTGGGTAAGATCGCGTTGGTCATATTGATATTACACTGTTTATAAGGAGCGGGATTTTACATTTGTATGGGAGGTACCAGAAGGGCAGTTGCCAGACTTCCAAGTTTTTTGTCCAAATCTTTGACTATAGCTTTACTAAACACCGAATTTGGGCAAGATCGCGTTGGTCATATTTTTTTTTTTTTTTGTGAACACTCAGGGGATGCCCCTATAAATGCAATGCACTGTGTTAGCGATGGGAAAGAAGGGTATTGGAGGGAGGAAAGAGGGAGTAGTGTTTGTTGATGTTTGCCTTCAATTTGATAATGTCATAGCAGGCAAGAAAAACACTTGTTGGAAGATTATTCCACAGACGAACATGAAGAACGAATTTTCTCTATAGTGAGTCGTCCGGTCAACCGGTCACTTTACAATGAACGGATGAGAGACCCTGGATAGCCGCGTATTCCGGCTAAATGTTCTAACGTCAGGGACCAGACGACGGATATCTTGTGAACAGATACCATTAAAATATCTATAGAACAGCGATATACAACCCACATTCCGGAGATGCTGTAGGGAGACAATAGAGTTGGATACCCTACCATCCCCTATCATCACCACCGCTCTCCTCTGTACACGGTCCAGAAGCTGTAAAGATGTCACTAGAGCTCCTGCCCATATATGGGAGTTATATTCCATTTTAGGCCGGATGTAGGTGGTGTAAATATTTACGAGACCAGATGGGGTGAAGTATTTCTTGCACCGCTTTAAAAAGCCTAAACACTTGAATGCTTCTTTCGACACTTCGAATATATGGCTAGCCCAGCGAGCATCACCCTGTATCTTCATGCCCAGAACATCAAGAGTATCTGAGTATATCATATCTACACCACCCATAGGTATTGACGACGGTGCTGGATCAGTGGAACGTTTGTGTGGCAACAAACAGCACTGGGTATTTTGTGCATTTAAATCTACTCTGTTCATTTGGCCCCACTCACAAATCGTCGCCAAATCGCGGTTAAGTGAGTTATTCATCGTTAGACTTTTGTCCTCTATCTCCGAGGTACTTGGCCGATGATCAAATGAGTACGAATGACAGAGGTTGCTATCATCCGCAAAGGAGTATATAGGGTTCACAGTCTGCCCCAACAGGTCGTCAATGAAAATAAGAAATAAAGAGGGAGAGAGGACAGAGCCTTGTGGCACTCCTGCGGTCAGCCTATGCTCGTTGGATGAGACTCCATCTATAACAACTTGTATAGAGCGATCCCTGAGAAAACTCGAATCGAGAGAAGGTATTACCGACACCAAATGCAATATATTTTGATATGATATGAGTATATACCAAATCGGTGTATAGATCGACTCCATCGTTCCGAAAGGAACGCCATCCGCTCTCCAGTAGATCGATTTCTACGGAAGCCATACTGTCGATCATTGAGAAGGCCGTTAGACTCTAAATACTTAACAAGATGGTGGTTAACCATGCTCTCCATAACCTTCGAGAGCGCAGAACATATTGCAATTGGACGGTAATTCGCAGGATTAGTAGCCTCACCTTTCTTGGGGATCGGCTGAACATTTGCAACTTTCCAACGTGGTAAATACCAGCACGGCACGACATGTTGAAGAGATTACGCAATGGACGATCTTGCGTCGAAGAGCACTTACATTGGCCAAGTGCTGAAATACCATCCGGGCCCGGAGTTTTATTTACGTTCTGGTCCGCAAGAACCCTTTTAACACCACGTGTTCGAAATAATATCTGGGACATCGAACTAGATACGTTTTCGATCACGGGGAGTGGTTGACTGCTTTCTGGCAATGAATTCTTTGCAAATATTTCAGCCAGGAGGTTAGCTTTGTCAACCGGGTCAGTGAATATCTGGTCACCGTTAACTAGGGTTGAAATAGAAGATGAAGAATTGTTCCTTACCCTTTTAACAAATGACCAAAAGCTCTTACTGTTCATGAAGAAGTTTTTCACGCCTAAGTACTCTGGCACACCTTGATCTTGCCTGCATTCGTAGCAGCTCAGTAGTGGCATTTTTATTTAAACGCCAATTTCTGAACGCTTCCTCTTTGGATCTGACAGTTTCTTTGCATGACTGATTAAACCAACAATTCTTTGAAAGTTTAATTGAAGTAGTCTTCGAGGGAATAAATTCCAAGAAGAATTATTTTCTCAACCAAGTCAGCAGCAGCATCGACATTGTTGTCTAGGAAACATAACTTCCAATTAAATTGCTTATAAAAATTGTTGAGCACGGCCCAACGTGCCTTTTCGTATAAATACATTGTCCGCTTCGTGACTGGTTTAGAAGTGGATCGAAGATCGGAGAACGAAAAGGATGATGAAATGGTGCAATGATCCGAGTTACTAAGAGGTGCAAGAATGTTAACCTCATACTTTTCAGGGTGTGAAGTTAAGAAGAGGTCAAGAATATTTTGCTGTTGCCCTTCAACACGCGGAATGTGTGTTAGTTCATTCACTAATTGTGCCAAGTCATTGTGCGCGGCAAATAACTCAGCGTACTGACCCTCCGGTGATTTATGGCTTGAATGGGAAAGCCATGAATTTTTATGGACATTAAAATCACCAGCAACTGCAATTTCACTATCCGGATAATCTTCTAAAATTTTTGAAATGGAATCGGAAAGGGCGTCGAAGCCATTGAGGATAGCCTCCCTTTCCAGGTTTGGGCTTCTGTAAAGAAAACCGAAATGTAATGTGTGCGATCCAATCTTGAACTTAAGCCAAAGTGAGTTAAATTCTGGATTTTGTGAGTTCAAATGTTGCTGACTCTGGAACACAACACCATTACGTATATATAACACAAGACCTCTGTGAGAAAAAAAAAGAGGACAGAGTGTGATAGCCAGGAATGTGAAAATCCTGTGGATCAGAATCCTCACACACCTGGGTCTCACATAGAGCGAGGACATCCGGCCTATGGAAACTAATGTGCGAGTATACCTCAAAAAAAATTCGACCTCAGCCCGCGAATGTTTGCGAAGTGAATTTTATACCTACCTACCATGACATTACCAAAGCACAAGACAACATCAAAGCAAAATCACAAATAATGCTGCACCCCTCCCGCCGCTGTTGTTTCTGTTAGTTACTCAGTGTTATGCCTACAACAACTAACAGAACAGCGACAAGAAGAACGCAGAACTATTTGTGATATGCGAACGGGAAAAAGGAGGGAGGAACACAAGTGCAAGACGGTACGGGGGCCATAGAAAAGCCCTTAGTGTAGTCTTTTATGTGTTGATGAGTGGTGCGGGATGTTATTGTTGTTGTTGATGCGTGGTGGTGGTTATTATTGTTCTTGTTGATGTGAGAGCGCGTTTTTTTTGGTTTTTATTTTCTATTTCGTTTTGTGGTGACAATTTATGTTGATATAGTTGTTGTTGTGAGGTATTGTTTCGTATTATTTTGGTCTATTTCGTTTCGTATGTTAACTATTGCACTGATTTTATTTTGTTATCATGGTTCACTATTTATTTGTTATTTTGTGGAATATATATGTTTGTTTTAATAATTGTTTTTTTTTTAAAAGCACACGGAAAACACGAAAAACTCGACGGACAGACAAAATGGGCGTGTACACTGAACAAAAGACAGACAAACACTCCAAATTGATTGATAATATTGATAATATTACACGGTTTATAAGGGGCGGGATGGTACATTTGTATTTGAGTTACTAGAGGGTATTTGCCAGACTTCCAGGTTTTTGTCCGAAACTTTTCCAAGCCATAGCTTTACTAAATACAGAATTTGGGCAAGATCGCGTTGGGCATATTTCTATAATTACACGATTTCTAAAGTAGGCGGGTACAAGAAGGGGAGTTGTCAGACCTCCAAGTTTTTCTCCGAATCTTTGCTCAGTTATACCATTACTAAATACAGAATATTATTACACGATTTCTAATGTGGGCGAAATTACAGATTTATATGGTAGATACTCGAAGGGGTATGGCCATATAGCCCATAAGCAGTTTTGGAAAATATTAAGCCATGCTAAATTTTAGAGTGATTGTTTAACTCTTTAGAAAGTTATAGTGAGTACCAGCAGGACAGAGAGACGGACTTGGCTCAAACGATGTAGAAAGTCATGAATATATTATGTGAATATTTCTATGTGTTACACTTTGGGCCAAAAAAAAAGCCATTTTAATAAATTTTTGCAAATAAATTTTGCATCAACCATATATAAGTTAACAACAGTCAAGTTCATTCTCACACATTCTTCCATCCAACACGAGTGCACCAAACCCAGACATAGCGTCAGCAACATTACCTATGAACAGTGTCAACAATAACGGGAACTGCTTGCTCATAGAGTTCCCATGATATTCGACCCGGCATGTGCAACGGTGGCAGCAACGTATCATCAACAACAACTGCAGTCTAGGCTAGAAGTTAAGTTAGCTTTAATTTATAATTTTTGGCACTAAATAAAGTAGTCGTGGCCGTTAAAAGCCACGCAGCCTTTTTTTAAAAATAAAATTTAATTGAAAGTTAATTAATTGGCGCCGAACGTGGGGCCCTTCGTATCCTTGAGGCTAAACGAAGGCTTAGGGTAACCCACAATAAAAAAAGGAAAGTGCTAAAGAAAAACCAAACTCAAAACAAAAAATTCCAAGGAAAAATTGCGCCCTAGTAACGTAAAGTAAACGGGAGACACTTAGATTGTCAGCAGCCTTGGTTGTAGTTAAGCAATAGACATAGAGTCAAAAAGAAATAAAAGTTAAGTGACAATACAAAAATAATAATAAAAAAAACATTTAAGAACGGAAGTAAAACTGTACTTAGAAATTAAGAGAAAGAGTGAATAAAATAAATAAATTACTAATTAAAGGAAATAAAAGTAAAGTGACAATCAATCAAAAAAAAAAATTTAAGAAAAGAAAATAATTACAGTTTTTTGAATTTAAGAGAAAGAGTGAAATTAAGAGAAAGAGTAAATAAAATAAATAAAAACACTAATTGAAATAAATAAAAGTTAAGTGAAAATTAAAAAAAAAAAAAAAATTATAAGAAAAGAAGTAAAACTGTATTTTGAAATAAAGAGAATGAGTGAATAAAATAAATAAAAACACTAATTAAAAGTTAAGTGACGATCCAAAAAAAAATTTTTTAAGAAAAGAAGTAAAACTGTACTTTGAAATTAAGAGAAAGAGTGAATGAAATAAATAAATTACTAATTCAAAGAAATAAATGTAATGTGACAATTCTTTTAATAAAAGAATCACAGTTTTAAAAACAAAGAGAAAGAGTGACTAAAACAAATAAAATATTAATTAAAAGACATAAAAGTTAAGCGACATCATTTTAAGACAAAAATTAATAAACAAAAACAAGTGGACAAATAGTAAGTTCGGCTGGGCCGAATCTTATATACCCTCCATCATGGATGTCCATGTTTGTCAGGGGCCGGTTTTTGGGCCGCTGGTGACCCTATGGTCCCAGGAATCCGATCACAAATTTTATCCAAATCATGAAAATAGCCGAATATTTGGATTCGTGAAAAAATTTCGTTCCATTTCGACACCCATATGTCCATGTTTGTCAAGGGACGGTTTTTGGTCCGCTGGTGACACGATAGTCGCAGAAACCGGATCAAAAAATTTAGGCAAATCATGAAAATAAAGGCATATTTGGGTTCGTGAGTAAATTTCGTTGCACTTCGATACCCATATGCGCATGTTTATCATGGGCCCTTTTTTGGGCCCCAAGGGTCCACGGAACCCATGAGCACGCCCATTTTTGGGATTTTTTCCCCATCTATGAATTATATAAACTTAGAACAATTTTACCAAAAAAAAAATCAGATGTAGTGAAAAAAAATATTTGAAAAATTTGATTATGGCCGGGATATATTTAGTCCCGTAAAGGGGAACTTTTTCCCCTTTGGTCCGATATTGCCCATTCTCGAACTTAACCTGCTTATGGGCAAAAAACATCTTCCTTCGTATAAATACATTGTCCGCTTCGTGACTGGTTTAGAAGTGGATCGAAGATCGGAGAACGAAAAGGATGATGAAATGGTGCAATGATCCGAGTTACTAAGAGGTGCAAGAATGTTAACCTCATACTTTTCAGGGTGTGAAGTTAAGAAGAGGTCAAGAATATTTTGCTGTTGCCCTTCAACACGCGGAATGTGTGTTAGTTCATTCACTAATTGTGCCAAGTCATTGTGCGCGGCAAATAACTCAGCGTACTGACCCTCCGGTGATTTATGGCTTGAATGGGAAAGCCATGAATTTTTATGGACATTAAAATCACCAGCAACTGCAATTTCACTATCCGGATAATCTTCTAAAATTTTTGAAATGGAATCGGAAAGGGCGTCGAAGCCATTGAGGATAGCCTCCCTTTCCAGGTTTGGGCTTCTGTAAATAAAACCGAAATGTAATGTGTGCGATCCAATCTTGAACTTAAGCCAAAGGGAGTTAAATTCTGGATTTTGTGAGTTCAAATGTTGCTGACTCTGGAACACAACACCATTACGTATATATAACACAAGACCTCTGTGAGAAAAAAAAAGAGGACAGAGTGTGATAGCCAGGAATGTGAAAATCCTGTGGATCAGAATCCTCACACACCTGGGTCTCACATAGAGCGAGGACATCCGGCCTATGGAAACTAATGTGCGAGTATACCTCAAAAAAAATTCGACCTCAGCCCGCGAATGTTTGCGAAGTGAATTTTATACCTACCTACCATGACATTACCAAAGCACAAGACAACATCAAAGCAAAATCACAAATAATGCTGCACCCCTCCCGCCGCTGTTGTTTCTGTTAGTTACTCAGTGTTATGCCTACAACAACTAACAGAACAGCGACAAGAAGAACGCAGAACTATTTGTGATATGCGAACGGGAAAAAGGAGGGAGGAACACAAGTGCAAGACGGTACGGGGGCCATAGAAAAGCCCTTAGTGTAGTCTTTTATGTGTTGATGAGTGGTGCGGGATGTTATTGTTGTTGTTGATGCGTGGTGGTGGTTATTATTGTTCTTGTTGATGTGAGAGCGCGTTTTTTTGGTTTTTATTTTCTATTTCGTTTTGTGGTGACAATTTATGTTGATATAGTTGTTGTTGTGAGGTATTGTTTCGTATTATTTTGGTCTATTTCGTTTCGTATGTTATCTATTGCACTGATTTTATTTTGTTATCATGGTTCACTATTTATTTGTTATTTTGTGGAATATATATGTTTGTTTTAATAATTGTTTTTTTTTTTAAAAGCACACGGAAAACACGAAAAACTCGACGGACAGACAAAATGGGCGTGTACACTGAACAAAAGACAGACAAACACTCCAAATTGATTGATAATATTGATAATATTACACGGTTTATAAGGGGCGGGATGGTACATTTGTATGGGAGTTACTAGAGGGTATTTGCCAGACTTCCAGGTTTTTGTCCGAAACTTTTCCAAGCCATAGCTTTACTAAATACAGAATTTGGGCAAGATCGCGTTGGGCATATTTCTATAATTACACGATTTCTAAAGTAGGCGGGTACAAGAAGGGGAGTTGTCAGACCTCCAAGTTTTTCTCCGAATCTTTGCTCAGTTATACCATTACTAAATACAGAATTTGGCCAAGATCGAACTAAGCGTATTGATATTATTACACGATTTCTAATGTGGGCGAAATTACAGATTTATATGGTAGATACTCGAAGGGGTATGGCCATATAGCCCATATGAAATCCCATAAGCAGTTTTGGAAAATATTAAGCCATGCTAAATTTTAGAGTGATTGTTTAACTCTTTAGAAAGTTATAGTGAGTACCAGCAGGACAGAGAGACGGACTTGGCTCAAACGATGTAGAAAGTCATGAATATATTATGTGAATATTTCTATGTGTTACACTTTGGGCCAAAAAAAAAGCCATTTTAATAAATTTTTGCAAATAAATTATGCATCAACCATATATAAGTTAACAACAGTCAAGTTCATTCTCACACATTCTTCCATCCAACACGAGTGCACCAAACCCAGACATAGCGTCAGCAACATTACCTATGAACAGTGTCAACAATAACGGGAACTGCTTGCTCATAGAGTTCCCATGATATTCGACCCGGCATGTGCAACGGTGGCAGCAACGTATCATCAACAACAACTGCAGTCTAGGCTAGAAGTTAAGTTAGCTTTAATTTATAATTTTTGGCACTAAATAAAGTAGTCGTGGCCGTTAAAAGCCACGCAGCCTTTTTTTAAAAATAAAATTTAATTGAAAGTTAATTAATTGGCGCCGAACGTGGGGCCCTTCGTATCCTTGAGGCTAAACGAAGGCTTAGGGTAACCCACAATAAAAAAAGGAAAGTGCTAAAGAAAAACCAAACTCAAAACAAAAAATTCCAAGGAAAAATTGCGCCCTAGTAACGTAAAGTAAACAGGAGACACTTAGATTGTCAGCAGCCTTGGTTGTAGTTAAGCAATAGACATAGAGTCAAAAAGAAATAAAAGTTAAGTGACAATACAAAAATAATAATAAAAAAAACATTTAAGAACGGAAGTAAAACTGTACTTAGAAATTAAGAGAAAGAGTGAATAAAATAAATAAATTACTAATTAAAGGAAATAAAAGTAAAGTGACAATCAATCAAAAAAAAAAATTTAAGAAAAGAAAATAATTACAGTTTTTTGAATTTAAGAGAAAGAGTGAAATTAAGAGAAAGAGTAAATAAAATAAATAAAAACACTAATTGAAATAAATAAAAGTTAAGTGAAAATTAAAAAAAAAAAAAAATTATAAGAAAAGAAGTAAAACTGTATTTTGAAATAAAGAGAATGAGTGAATAAAATAAATAAAAACACTAATTAAAAGTTAAGTGACGATCCAAAAAAAAATTTTTTAAGAAAAGAAGTAAAACTGTACTTTGAAATTAAGAGAAAGAGTGAATGAAATAAATAAATTACTAATTCAAAGAAATAAATGTAATGTGACAATTCTTTTAATAAAAGAATCACAGTTTTAAAAACAAAGAGAAAGAGTGACTAAAACAAATAAAATATTAATTAAAAGACATAAAAGTTAAGCGACATCATTTTAAGACAAAAATTAATAAACAAAAACAAGTGGACAAATAGTAAGTTCGGCTGGGCCGAATCTTATATACCCTCCATCATGGATGTCCATGTTTGTCAGGGGCCGGTTTTTGGGCCGCTGGTGACCCTATGGTCCCAGGAATCCGATCACAAATTTTATCCAAATCATGAAAATAGCCGAATATTTGGATTCGTGAAAAAATTTCGTTCCATTTCGACACCCATATGTCCATGTTTGTCAAGGGACGGTTTTTGGTCCGCTGGTGACACGATAGTCGCAGAAACCGGATCAAAAAATTTAGGCAAATCATGAAAATAAAGGCATATTTGGGTTCGTGAGTAAATTTCGTTGCACTTCGATACCCATATGCGCATGTTTATCATGGGCCCTTTTTTGGGCCCCAAGGGTCCACGGAACCCATGAGCACGCCCATTTTTGGGATTTTTTCCCCATCTATGAATTATATAAACTTAGAACAATTTTACCAAAAAAAAAATCAGATGTAGTGAAAATATTTGAAAAATTTGATTATGGCCGGGATATATTTAGTCCCGTAAAGGGGAACTTTTTCCCCTTTGGTCCGATATTGCCCATTCTCGAACTTAACCTGCTTATGGGCAAAAAACATCTTCCTTCAAAATTTCAGCTTCTTAGCGTTGGTCGTTCGCACTCTATCGTGCTTTCAACAGACAACAGACGGACAGACGGACATCGCTAGAATGTCTTAGAATGTTACACTGACCGATAATATATATACTTTATAGGGTCGCAGATCACTCTTTCGAGGTGTTGCAAACGGAATGACAAACTTAGTATATACTCCATCCTATGATGGAGTGTATAAAAATATTTGAAAAATTTGATTATGTCCGGGATATATTTAGTATACGGGATATATATATATTTAGTATAAATAGTAAGTTCGGCCGGGCCGAATCTTATATATCCTCCATCATGGATCATTAAAAAGTCAATAAATAAGAAAACTATGAATAAGCGCCCCGGTAGGCGAGTTGGTAGCGTGCTTGCCTATCAGCGTGGGGGTTGTGGGTTCGATTCCCACCAGAGGCTTTGGTCTCTCGCTGCAAAAATCTAAACATATGGTCTGTATCACCCGGTTTACCCTTGGACCCAAAAATTAGAATATAAATTTACTTTGTATTGCAATTAATAATAAATAAATAAAAAGAAAACTATGAAGAAAGTAAGTGCTTTGAAAGTGTTGTCAGGGGCCGGTTTTTGGGCCGCTGGTGATCCTATGGTCCCAGGAATCCGATCACAAATTTTATTCAAATCATAAACATTGCCGCATATTTGGATTCGTGAGAGAATTTCGTTGCATTTCGATACCCATATGTCCATGTTTGTCAAGGGACGGTTTTTGGCCGCTGGTAACCCGATAGTCCCAGAAACCGGATCAAAAAATTTAGGCAAATCATGAAAATAAAGGCATATTTGGGTTCGTGAGTAAATTTCGTTGCACTTCGATACCCATATGCGCATGTTTATCATGGGCCCTTTTTTGGGCCCCAAGGGTCCACGGAACCCATGAGCACGCCCATTTTTGGAATTTTTTCCCCATCTATAAATTATATAAACTTAGAACAATTTTACCAAAAAAAATCAGATGAAGTGAAAAAAAATATTTGAAAAATTTGATTATGGCCGGGATATATTTAGTCCCGTAAAGGGGAACTTTTTCCCCTTTGGTCCGATATTTCCCATTCTCGAACTTAACCTGCTTATGGGCAAAAAACATCTTCCTATCTTTCCCAGCTTCTTAGCGTTGGTCGTTCGCACTCTATCGTGATTTCAACAGACAACAGACGGACATCGCTAGAATGTCTTAGAATGTTACACTGACCGATAATATATATACTTTATAGGGTCGCAGATCACTCTTTCGAGGTGTTGCAAACGGAATGACAAACTTAGTATATACTCCATCCTATGATGGAGTGTATAATAATTAACTAGAAGTGAAACAACGTGGAACCAACATCAACATCGTAAGCAGAAAACCATGGAAGCTGAACTTTTAGTGTAAGTTATTTTTTAGTAATAAATGTTTTTTGGTTAAGAAAATTTATCACACGTTAAATAAATACCTAGTGTAAACGATAAGTAACTACCCAAACCTCATTTTCCTCCTATCTGCCCAACAATATTTCCCCCAAAATGACGGAAATGGACGCAATTACCGAGAGGCTACAAAGGACCCTCAATATAAGCAACTTGAATGCTACCACGTCAACCCAAAGGGGCCAAGGAACTGTTTCGAGTATGGGTGGGCTGAGTCAGAAACAACAAGAAGTCGTACGCGCGATTATAGCTACTTTTTTTTTCAAAAGGAAGCTATTGAGGAAGTAGGAGACCTACCCGTTACTCAGGTGAATGTGAAAGAATTAGATTCCATTCCCGATATTGTTAAAAGGCTACGTGAATATTCTGGGAGTCCAGGAGAATTTAATTCGTGGCGAAAGTCAGTAGATAGGATTCTCGAACTCTTCGAAAGCATAAGGGGATCGGGAAAATACTTTGCCATTGTACACACGATAAGATCTAAAATAACTGGGGATGCGGACACCGCATTAGAATCGTATCGAACACCACTTGACTGGGGAAGGATCAAAAAATGTCTGATGATGCACTACTCCGACAAATGCGATATTAGTACATTAGAATATCAAATGACAACAACAGCAGGGAAACATGACAGTAACAGAATTTTATCACGCCCTCTATCAGCATTTATCTTTAATATTGGATAAAATAGCATGCCTTGATTATGACGACAAAAGCTTGTTGAATATGACTAACGCTTAAAGGAGAACTGCCGAAACTGTTGGCAATTTCCGCTCCGAACTCTTTACCACAAGCACTACACATTTGCTTAAAGTTGGAAAATATGAACATTAGAACAACTCATACTCTTGGTCAGCTAAGAGGAGCAGGTGCTAATCAACATAATTTCATGGCACAAAAACAAGGATTTTTTCCAGAGCTGGCTCACATTGGAGGACAACATCGATTCCAACAAAGACCTCCACTCCCGCCACGGATGCAGAAGCCTATGTTTTTTGCAAATCCCCATAGTTTTGATCGCAATCAACAGTTTAGACCAAATTTTAGACAGAATCGTCCTGAGTTTAATCAACCCTATAAGCAGGGACCTCATTTTTTCCGAAATAATGCTATGACCAATAGCCAACCACCACAAAGACCACAACCAATGGATATAGATCAATTTATACAGTCCAGACAGGTTAACTACGTCAACCGCCCACGGATCTTTTCAGGGACCAACGAATAAAATCCAGAGAAACTTCCATTTGAATATGGTAAGCACCCCCAAAGTGGGATGTAATCACACCGATGACCCTCATAAAACAATGGACCAAGAATTATATGAAGAAGGCATTAGTACGTTACCCGAGATTGGGGAATACAATGAAACCATTGCCAATGAGGAAGTCGACGGATATCTTAACACTTTTGATTACAGAAGTGATAATGATAATGATAGAATCGATTATTCAGGCCAAGATATGATTACAGACCTTAATTTTTTTGGTTAAATAGTTCCTCGTTGCCATACTTCACGGTCAAAACGAGGAACGAACAAGAAATTAAAATTTTATTAGACACAGGAAGTAACAAGAATTACATCAAAACAAATTTAATTAATGAACCGCTACCCAATGAGGACATTTTTTCAGCAAACGCCATATCCGGCAATGTGTTAGTTACTCATCATACACTAATAGACGTATTCGGCGAAGACATTGGACATATAAAATTTAACATCTTACCAGGATTGAGGACTTTCGATGCAATATTGGGCAATGACACTTTGAAGGATCTATCAGCTGTCATTTATTCAGCCGAGAATTACTTCTCACTAAAGAATAGTATAAAAATACCTATTCGCCAGTATGTTACACAGAATGTGAACAATATTGAAATGCGTATGGGACATTTGACAGAATACCAAACATTTCGTGTAATGCAGATGGTTAAGAATTTAAGGAATCTTTTCGCCGATCCCGATGAAAGCTTAACATACACTACCAGAGTAGTGAGAGAAATTCGCACCACAACTGACGCGCCAACATATACGAGAAATTATCCATATCCGATGGCACTGAAAGGTATTTTCGATGAGGAAATAAGCAAACTACTCAGAGATGGGATAATAAGACCTTCGCGCTCTCCTTACAACTCTCCAATATGGGTTGTACCAAAAAAAGAGGACTCATCAGGAAAGAAAAAATATCGTGTTGTTGTGGATTTCAGGAAACTGAATTCAATTACCATTGCTGATAGGTACCCAATACCAGAAGTGGGGGAGGTTTTGTCACGATTAGGAGGTAACAAGTTTTTAAAAAGTGGATTCCACTTTCCTCTAAGGGAGGAAGATATCGAGAAGACAGCCTTCTCAGTTAACAATGAGAAATATGAATTTACAAGGTTGCCTTTCGGATTAAAAAAAGCCCCCTCCATATTCCAAAGAGCATTGGATGACATACTACGAGATTACATAGGAAAAACTTGTTATGTTTACATTGATGACATAATTATATTCAGCAAGGATGAACAGTCTCATTTCGAGCACCTAGAGGAAATTTTTAAGACACTGAGTTCTTTAAAAATGAGGTAGAATTCTTGGGGTTTGTGGTGTCAGGAGAAGGTGTTAAGACCATACGGAAGAAGGTAGAGGCCATAGTGGATATCCCTTACCCCAGCACACTTCGACAACTGAGATCATTTTTAGGACTTTACAATTATTATAGACGATTTATAGAAGGATATGCAGACATCGCGAAAGCACTGACTTCTATGTTAAGAGGACCCTTTGGAAAAATACCCAGATCCGAGTCAAGTAAGGTTAGAATTACATTGGGAGATGCAGAGAAAAATGCAATCGATGGTCTGAAAAATGCGTTATTATCCAGGGATGTAATGCTTTATTATCCAAATTACGAAAGGGAATTTCATCTTAATACAGACGCGTCTAACGATGCCCTAGGCGCAGTGCTTAGCCAAGACAGAAGACCTATAACGTTTATCTCCAGAGTACTTTTGCAGACAGAAGAACATTATGCCACCAACGAAAGGCAAATGTTGGCCATAATATGGGCTCTTGATACTCTGAGAAATTACCTATACGGAACGGCCAAGGTAGTGATCCATACCGACCACCAGCCTCTCACGTATGCTCTTAGCAATAAGAACAATAACACCAAGATGAAGAGGTGGAAAGCTATTCTTGAAAAATACAATTATGAAATAAAATATCAACCGGGAAAGACAAACGTTGTGGCAGATGCACTGTCCAGAGTAAATACTACAAACGTTAACTTCCTGACGGGTACAGTGCATAGTCACGAGAGCTCCGCAGATCACTTAGTTCACAGTGTGGAGGCACCAATAAATGCATTTAAGAACCAAATTTTTCTCTCCATTGAAGAGGTACCGTCTTACCAATTCAAAATAGTGTTTGCAGGATATCATAGACATTTAATAGTAGAGAGGGAATTTTGCCGCGAGAATCTGGTCAATATACTGAAGAGATATTTGAACCCATCTGTAAGAAATTGCATAAAAGCACCCGAGTTCATTATGGGAAAAATTCAAGAAATCTATCCTGACCATTTTCGCAATTACAAAACATGTTTTTCGCAGAATGTTGTGGAAGACATTACATCGGAATGGGATCAGGAGAACCTGATAATAGACACACACAAGAGGGCTCATCGGAACGCGCAAGAAAACAAGGTCCAAATTATAGAGAAATACTATTTTCCTGGAATGTTAGGTAAAATAAAAAGGATAGTGAAACTCTTCTCAATTTGCAAACAAAATAAATATGACCGGCACATAAACAAACCCATGTTAAATCAAATTCCAATACCCTCCTACCCAGGACAGGTGATTCACGTAGACATCTTTTCTACCGATAAAAGACTTGTCTTAACTTCCGTAGACAAATTTTCAAAGTATGCACATGTGCGAGCTCTTAAAGCCAAATCCACGGAAGACGTAGAAATATTGTTCCTTTACGGCGTGCCGAAAACAGTCGTTATCGATAATGAACGATCCTTGAACTCTACATCCATAATGTTCATGATGCAGGACAAACTCGGCATTGATGTCTTCACTTCTCCACCTTACAGAAGTGAGGTCAATGGGCAAGTAGAACGCTTCCACTCCACTCTAGCGGAATTGATGAGATGTATCAAAGCCGAAGCAATCTGCCGTGATTTCGAGGAACTTTTAGAGACGGCCGTGAATGAATACAACCATTCAGTTCATTCAACGGTAGGGAAAAGACCGGTCGACCTATTTTTTTTGGCAGAACTAGGACCTACAATACCATAACAAGGACAGAACCGAATCAAGAGAATATCTTCCAGGGCAGAGTATATTCGTGAAAGTAAACAAACGTTTAGGTACCAAGTTGACAGAAAGATACAGGGAAGAAGTGGTGAAGGAAGATCGCAACTCCATAGTAGTTACTCAGAGTGGACGAGTGGTCCACAAAAGTTATATTCGAAACTAACTAAATTTACCAATTACATTGCAGCTTTTTATTACTGTCCGTACTATGCAGGGAAGTCCAAATATTGGACTACTCCAACTCGAAACTGGTGACAATGCACTCTGGATTGGCAGAAATGCAGACCGGTACATTCAAGATAGTCCATACCATAAATCTACAAAGTTACGAGAATGTTGTCGGACAGTTTGAAGATATTATTACAAGGAATATATCCCATCATCCCTTAATCCCATACCTTTCCTTTACCATATCCCAGATAAAGTCCCATATTGCAAGACTCAAACCTAAATCTAGCGCTCGCTACATTTTATCGGCACGGCATGGAAATGGCTGGCAGGTAGACCAGACCACCATGATTTCCAGATTATTCAGGAAAAAATGTCCGATGTGTTAACAAATAATAATAACCAAGTAATAATTAACAAATTAACAATAGAAGAGATTAATGAGATCACCAATATGTCAAATGAAATAATAAAATTAATAAAATCTGAACAAATTCAGGAAAATGAGAGAATAATTAAATTAAAATTCGAAATTCTAAAGGACGAAATTGCAAATATAGAACTTGCAATTCATTTGGCCAAAGTTAATGTCGTCAACTCATTTATCCTCTCATCTCTAGAAATAGAAGTATTAGATAACATTTTTGATAAAGAAGACATTCCATTTAAATATACTGACGAATTATTAAATTTTTCAAAAGTAAAAATTGCTACAGAAGGACAAAACATTATTTACATCATAAATACAACAGAACCAAAACATTGTAAACAAATCCTGATCAAACCAATTAAAAGTCGACTAAAGTCGATTTTAACTATGTTTTGGATTGAAATAGTAAAATATTTGGAATAAGGAAATTGTGTCAGTCTTATAATAATGTAAATATCTGTAATATGGAAAATACTGTACACATATCTGAGTCAGACTGTATCCCAAATCTCTTGAGAAGCCGGAATTCGAAATGCACCACCACCAACAACGAACACGTTGCTACGGTCGAGGAAATAGAAGAAGGAATTCTAATGCTTAATCAATTTGTTAGAGAAATAGAGACTGACAACTCTACGCTATGGTTGAATGGGTCATACGTAATACACCACTACAATTCAACTATCAAAATCCATAATACCACCTATATGACGTCAAATTCGGGAACTAAACCTCTGCCTGCCTTAGTCCAACCGATGGAAAATTCAGAACAGAGAAAAACACTTTCACTGGAAATGGTAAATGATATGAATGTGAACAACTCCCAACTGCTCTACAACTTGGAAATGAAGAAACGCATAAGTCTATCATTGAACATCATTTTAATTGCGATAGCCCTGACGCTAGTATTGTCTTTTGTGTTAAAACACCTAAAAAGGAAGCATCATCAAACCTCTGTTAAAGAGCTACATTGCGAGAGTAAACTACAAGGCGAATCTACAACACAACCAACTTTAGAAAACGAAGATCCACCAGCAGGCGACCAACATTCTGAATTGCGAAAACTCGCAAAGAATAAGAGCATTCACAGCCTTCCGTTTTCTGATATCCATACGAGGACGTATGGACTTAAAGGGGGAGGAGTTAACAACAGTCAAGTTCATTCTCACACATTCTTCCATCCAACACGTGTGCACCAAAGCGCGAAAAAATTAAGGTTGGGAGTCGCCTGGCTCCTTTGTATTGAACGCAAAGGTTTAATTTGCGGTCGAGTTTATTCCTTCCTTTCAGCTTGGTTATTTCCAATTAAAACGCAAGACTTCAATACCGTTCTATTCGGTTGCCAATTACAATATGATTTTATTTTTATTCCAATACTTATTATTTTCCGCCCTTGAGCAGGCGGGCCATGCAACAATCCCCCAGGAATATTTCAATAGGACATCTCACAAATTGTTGCATTATTGATAGAGTTGCAATTGCCTATTAGTCCTTAAGTTTCAGCTTTTGCTGAAGTGGCCATCGATAATTCAACCGCTGCCTTGTTGAATGGTTACGATTGGTGCATCGTACTTAAAGACGTCCAGTGCGTTGGTTGATATCGTCAGCAATATTCCTTAGTGTACATTTTTATGCGACTCGCCATTTTTGGAAAATAGTACCGCTCCAAAATTTGCGCCTTGTTTTCCATGTGATTTCTGTGGGCTCTTTTGTGTTCCTCCTCGATTATACCACAAATCCTTTCTTCATAAGTGGTCGGCTCTTGTGGATTTGCTTTATCGTTCGACTCCATGGTGTACAGTTTCTGGTGCCTTGAATATCCCTCGTTAATTGATCCTGCTTCTCTCTTGAATGGATTGTTTGACCCTGATTGGTTGTAATAGTTAGTTCGTCTCGACTGCGCCGACCTATCCACTTCCATCTTAACTACTGGAGTCGGGTCTTCCGTCACATTTGGTAGTGGAACGTTTGATATTTGATTTGATGATGAAAAAGGGATTATTTTTAGATTTTATTGTCTTAATATTTTGCAACGTGCATCTAAGGATGAATCACGTATTTGGTCGAGGAAGGGCCGTGTTATCCCGTTTGTTTGCCAACTATCAGATTGAAGGCATCCTACTAGGGCAGGGCTTGCTTCACAACGGTATTTTGGACCTATTGCAATCTCCAGCGTGTTCCCATGTGAACGTTGGAATGTTGCTGCCGCGACCAAGGAATAGCTGCCGTGTTCCCATGTGAACGACAACGTGCACCCTTTAGGGCGTACCTTGAACCATATATGGCAGCTATTGCAGGATCACAAAATCGTTAACCATTAGAGTCCCGGCGGGAGTAGTTGACCTAAGTATTTAGGTACACAACGTGCTCCAACCAGTAACCAGCGAGAGTAGTTGACCCAAGTGTCTTAGGTACACAACTTACTCCAACCAGTTCAAGTGTGACGACGGAAACTGGTGATGCTTACGGAGGATTGTTTTGCACTTGTCTTCCAAATTTCGTTTAGTTCAATTTACAGTAAGAAGTGATTTTTGCAAGCTTTTTTGTTTTGGTTTTAGTTCGGAAAAAACTCCTTGATTTTGGTGTCCTCCAACTAGCTTCTCTGATTAACACTTTGATTAGCAGGATAATGACTATATTATGATAAAAGAATTATTGCCAGGAGGGTCCCCCCGAAGGTGGTGAATCGCTGTGCAACTTATTCTCATTTAAACTCTTTTTTCATCTCCTGCCAAATCGACACCACACCAAGCCACTTGGAAGGATTCACTGTCAAGGTTCTTTTCACTTTAATTTTAATTACCAATTAAGATTTCGTCTATTCATTTCCTATTAACACTGCAAACGTTTTCCTACAAGCACAACACTGTTTATCCGTTTCACTTTCACCGATGGCCCCGTCGCACTTGGTCTCCAAGGATATTACATCCTAGAGAGTATTTTCTTCAAGGACCTCCATTTTTTCAGGAGGTCCCTGCTCGGGCGCCAATTAACGCGCTCCTGAAGGGAGGGCGAAAAAATTAAGGTTGGAAGTCGCCGGGCTCCTTTGTATTGAACGCAAAAGTTTGCGGTCGAGTTTATTCCTTTCTTTCAGCTTGGTTAATTCCAATTAAAACGCAAGACTTCAATACCGTTCTATTCGGTTGCCAATTATAATATGATTTTATTTTTATGCCAATACAATGACTTCAACTTTTTCTATCCCCAGCCTACTTTATGTTTCTTAAGTGTCACAGATAAACTGAGTTGATATGGGTATGGGTGATAGGAATGATAAGGCCAACGAGTTGGGTAATGTGTTAACTTGCATGTACTTATGAGAACGTACTCGTTTATAATATAAATATTGTTTATTATTGCACATTTGACAGTAATAATACATGCATTAGTATTTATACGTATAAATCTAGTTGTCAAAAAATAAACAATAAGTAATGAGTTTTCGTTTCAATACATGACATCTTGTCATCAGTTGGGCTTTCTTCGTTTAACGCCGCGATTTGCTGAAATGTAAATTGTATTAGTTTACAAAACTCATGTATATGTAAATATGTAAATCATTGTACTACCGTATGAGTCCGTAAAGCCGTTTTCTTCTTTACACTCAATGCGCACATCTATTGGCAAAATAATTTATGAATTTGGTAACAAACAAAAACGGTTCAATATTTTATTACGGTTGCGTTGCAATTTCCCTACTTTTATTACGGTCGCTTGTTGTGTATGGATGTGCGCAAATGCATTGGGCTTGGAATTTCGTGGAATTGTGTGTTTTCTATGGCGACTGCGCGACGCCATCGATATTAGAGAAAATTCTGGAAATAAAACGATGTGTTGTTATACACACAAAATGCACTTAAATTATTACAATTATTTTTGTCTGTGGCGCAAAATCTCGTACATTGTATGTTGATGAATATAAATGGGTTCTGTGTTCATATGGAGAGTAATTATTGACGAGTGCTTAACGTGTGCATAAAAATGAAAATCTCGATGCAGACGTTTGGCTTCCACTCTGTAAATACAAAATGTTCAACATGTACGTATTAATCATTGCACGAATTACTTACGAACGTCCAAGGAACTGCATAAAAACTCACTGCCAACCAATTGTATCTGCCCAAACTGTCACTATTTCATTGAGTTTCTTATTTGTTGCTTCTACGTTTTAATTTTTTTTTTACCGAAAGGAACAGATTATTTTATATGCTTTACTCAATTATACTTACTGACGGTTGTTCTTTAACATGATTTTACAGTTTATGCAGACAAAATTCTAACACTTTCCGCACATTCAGGACTATGGAGCACAACTACTGATTGACGACTGAATGTTAGAAAACAAAACTCAATAACTCAAAAAAGAAGAATATGTACATCAGGGATGAGAAATCAGTTTCTTCGTTTTGTACTTTCCGTTCATTGAAATTGTACTTTTTGATGCGATGGTACCAAAATCAAAAAAGATATTTTGTTTTCAGAATTAATTTTATTCAAGTAAAAAGACATATGTACATAATCATTCTATTTAATGTTTGGGTACTCTGCAAACAGTGCTTTCGAATATTGCGAGTGAATAATAATTTCTTTGGCAAAAGTTGGAAAATTGCTTGCAGTTTTCACACTATTTATTGGCCTTTAAAACCTTATTTTACCATCTTATTCAATCTGGAACTGTAATTGGAATATTATAATGAACAACAAATGCGCTGAGAATAATTTCCATTTCTGATTCAGTCACGAGTGATCTCTCGACATTGGCTGAAAATTTCTTATTTTTATTTTTTACCTGAGATTTTCACATAGCACGTCTTAGTGTAACATTAACGACATCTTATTGGAATATCTTTGTTACATTCCATTTCACAATATATAAATTTGCTCTTTGCATAGCTTTTCTTCAAATTATTGACAAAAAACAACAGATACGAACATTTGTAAATTGTATTAAATTAGGCCCAAAAGAGTGATACAGCTATTTTCGATCACGAAAACGTACCAAAATGTACAATTGTAAAATTTTTACATCTCTGATGTACATGCATTGACAAAATTGCACATATTCTCATGTGTATGCATCAGGTATGAAAAATCAGTTTCTTTGTTTTGTACTTTCCTTTCTTTGAAATTTTAGTTTATCCTGATGGTACCAAAATCAAAAAAAAAATTGGAATCAATTTTATTAAAGTAAAAAGAGTATGTACATACAAATTCTTTTAAATTTTTGTACACTGCAATCGGTGCTTTCGTAAATTGCCAGTGAATAATAATTTCTTTCGCAAAACTTTGGCAATTTGCTTGCAGTTTTCACAATATTTATTGCCCTTTAAAACCTTATTATATTCAAGTAATCTAAAACTGAAGTTCGAATATTATGTGCAGCTACAAATGCGCTCAGTATAATTTCAGATTCATCCACGAGAGATTTCACGACATTGGCCGAAAAGTTATTTTTTTATTTTTTACCTTAGATTCTCGCAGAGCACGTCTTTAAAAGTGACATTAACGACATGTTATTGGAACATCTTTGTTACATTCCATTTCACAATATATAAATATGCACTTTACACAGCTTTTCTTCAAATTACTGACAAAAACAATAGATACGAAAATCTGTAAACTGTATTAAATTAGGCCCAAAAGTGCTGTATCATGGTACTTTCGATGGCGATAATGTACCAAAACAGTACAATTGTATCATTATTGTATCCCTGATGTACATGCATTCCCATGTGTATGCATGTGTGTATAAAATGGTGTGTTACTCCTTTTTTGTGTTCTCTCTGTGAATTTATCTTATTCTCTAGGTTATTATTAGTCAGAGAACGGAGATACAAATACCTAAATATTGTACTTAGAAGAATTAGAATTTAACACGTCCATTGCGTGGCTTTTGTCAAACTGCAATGGTATATTTGTATGGAAGGTACAGTAGTTTTCGCTTATAGTCACATCCCTTAGTTGCACGCAATGATGTGACTATATCGCGAATGTGATTATAACGCTAATTTTTTTATATGCCACAATATGGCATATAAACAAAATCGGATATAAACAAATTTTGTGATTATAAAAAAGAAAATAGTTTTATTTCATTTATATATGTATGCGTAGTACTTTATACGTTATCAACAAATACATAAAAACGTTGTACGTTAAAATGTAAATTATAAAAACTTTAATAAAACAAAGTTAAAAAAAAAAAAATATATTCTAATAAAAAAATAACTTAAACAAATTATAGATTGCCTTCAGAACTCCATTTAATGTATTTTGATTGAAATAACTAAATCTTCAAATAGTTAAATATTGAATACAATAAAAGTATTCATAAAAAATAAGGTATTTAATTAAAAAAATCTGTTATTTTACGTTGGGTTAATTTCATGGAATTTGTAAGAGCCCTTTCTTCTATTTTGTCAAACAAAAAATTGCACTCCAATTCATTGTCCATACAATACGTTCTCAAAGCATCTGCAAAATATAAAATATCCTTTGTTGTGGGTGGATCTTTCTCAACAATAAACATTTCATCTTCATTTTCACAATCATCATCTTCTTGTGTAAAGTCTTCTTCGTGAACCGCCTGTAAAATTTCTTCGTCGCTCAAATTTCCAAAACAAACCAGATCATCATCGCAATGCAAATATTCAGATGAAACAACTTCGGCAATAAAATCTTCGTCTTCATCACTTTGATTGAGATCAGTATTGGTATGGAAACCAGCCTGTAAAAAATATTAAATTAAAAACTGAAAAATAAATGAAACTTTAAACTGATAGTATACGTACTTTTTTCAAACAGTTTGCAATTGTCTCAGGTTTCACCAACCACCATGCCCGTTTAACAAAATTTAACGAATCCAATATTGTAACGGATTTCAGATAATCTGGCACAGTCTTTCCCCCTTTCTATAGCGCACAATTGCTTTTTTACTATAATCTGCCGATATTGATATTTAAACGCATGTATAATGCCCTGGTCTAACGGCTGTATCAGTGCAGTGGTATTTGGAGGTAAAAATGTCACTTCTATATTTGACAGTGGTGTGGTTACCTTTTGACAAGAGGCGTTATCAATAAATAAAATTATTTTTTTGTTCTCCTTAACCATTTCATTGTCCATCGTAGAAAGTATTTCATTCCATATTAGACTCGTCATCCAGCTGTTTTTATTTGAAAAATATTCGACTGGTATCTTTTTGTTTTTAAAACATCTCGGCTTTTTTGGTTTCCCAATACAAAACACTCGTTTATATGAACCAGTTGAATTACATATAAATAAGAGTGTAAGTCTAGATTTTTGAGTTTTATACCCCTTGGGCTGATCTCCTTTAATGAAATATGTTATATTGGGTAATGCTTTGTAGTATAGACCGCTTTCGTCAGCATTGAAAACACAATCTGCAGAATATTTTTTGAGTAAATGGGGTAACACACTAGTCTTAAAATCTTCTGCCGCCGATTCGTCGTTATCCTTAGATTCTCCATAAATCTTTCCAAAGTTTATGTTAGAGCGCTTTCTCCATCGGAATAACCAACTTGAATCTGGCTCAAATTCTTCATCCAATTGAACAGCAAAATCTTTGGCTTTGTTCATAAGCATGAGACTAGTCACAACAGCGTTTTTGCTACATATATCATTGAACCAAATGATAAGAGCCCTTTCAATATTGGGATGATCGCCTTTTCGTTGTCTGTTAGACTTTAAGTTAGATGAATTTGCCAGCCCACGAATCTTCTCCTCGTTTTTTATAATTTTGGAAACTGTAGACACATTGATTTTGTATTTAGAGCTCAATTCTTTTCTTTTTAAAGAATTATGTTTATAATCATTTAACAAACTATTTTTTTGTTTTACAGATAAATTCACTCGTTTACTCATTTTTTCTATGTTTTATTTAATTTTTAGTTTGATTTGATAACATACTGTCAAAAACAAAAATGTCAAAACAAATAACACGGTTGTGTTTTATCGTTTGGTTTTATGTTCATAAGTGGTACATTTTAGATTGAGAAAACTGTGAAAATATTCAAAACAAACAAACAAATTAAAACATTTTCCAATAAAAAATAAAATCAAACAGTGAACAAAATAAACATAAATAAATAAACAATTGCGAAAAATTAAACCATTTTGTAGGTGTGGGTATTTCGGTAGTACGGCCGTAAAATTCCTTCAGTCGCATTCGAGAGATGACAGCACTCTTTCCGGCGCGCATTTGGTTAGGTATGACAATATCCTAAATAATTTGCATGTAAATAAGCTTTTAGTAACCACACCTAGGTGGCATATACGTCAAATACGCTAATATTTTGTTTGAATTTGACATATAGAGGGCTCTAAAAACTTATTTTTGGCCTGTATCGCTAAATGGACTATAAGAGATGTGACTATAAGCGAAAACTACTGTACCACAATGGGAGTTGTCTATGGCGACTGCGCGACGCCGTAGATATTAGAGAACATTCTAGAAATAAAACGATGTGTTGTTGTGCACACAAAATGCACTAAAATTATTACAATTATTTTGGTCCGTGTCGTAAAAAAATGGGTTCTGTGTTCATATGGAGAGTAATTATTGACGAGTGCTTAACGTGTGCATAAAAATGAAAATCTCGATGCAGACGTTTGGCTTCCACTCTGTAAATACAAAATGTTCAACATGTACGTATTAATCATTGCACGAATTACTTACGAACGTCCAAGGAACTGCATAAAAACTCACTGCTAAGCTATTGTATCTGCCCAAACTGTCACTATTTCATTGTCACGGGCATATTTATATTATTACACGATTTCTAAGGTAGACGGGATGTTACAGTTGTGTGGAGGTACCAGCAGGGGAGTTGCCAGACTTCCACATTTTTATCCGAACGTTTTTCTCCCTATAGCTTTACTAAATACAGAATTTGGGCAAGATCTCATTGGTAAAATTTTTTTTTTTTGTAAGGCCAACACTCAGGGGATGCCCCCTTTAAATGCAATGCATTGTTTTAGCGGAAGGAAATTAGGGTATCGGAAGGAGGAAAGAAAGAGTTGTGTTTGTTGACATTTGTTTTGAATTTCAGAATGTCACAACTGGCATTAAACACATTTGCTGGAAGATTATTCCACATACGAACGGTTCGGCTAAAGAACGAATTTTCTCTATAGTGCGTCGTCCGGTCAACCGGCCATTTCACAATGAACGGATGAGAGACCCTGGATAGCCGTGTATTCCGACTAAATGTTCTACCTTCAGGGACCAGACGACGGATATCTGACGAACAGATACAGTTAAAATATCTATAGGACAGCGATATACAACCCACATTCCGACGATGCTGAAGGGAGACAATAGAGTTGGATACCCTACTATCTCCAATCATCACCACCGCTCTCGTCTGTACACGGTCCAAAAGCTGCAAAGATGTCTTTGGAGCTCCTGCCAATATATGGGAGTTATATTCCATTTGAGGCCGGATGTAGGTGGTGTAAATATTTACACGATATCTAAGAGGCCGGGTTGGTACATTTGTATGGGAGGTACAAAAAGGGGAGTTGTCAGACCTCCAAGTTTTTGTCCGAATCTTTGCTCAGTTATACCTTTACTAAATACAGAATGTGGCCAAGATCGAACTACGCGAATTGATATTATTATACGATTTCTAAAGTGGGCGAAATTATAGATTTATATGGTAAGTACTCGAAGGGGTGTGGCCATATAGCCCATAAGCAATGCCATAAGCAGTTTGGGAAAACATTAAGCCATGCTAAATTTTAGAGTGATTGTTCAACTCTTTCGAAAGGTATAGTGAGTACCAGCAGGACAGACAGACGGACATGGCTCAAACGATTTAGAAAGTCATGAATCAGTTTGGTTCAAAGACACCTGGGGTGTAATGTGAATATTTCTATGTGTTACACTTTGGGCTAAAAAAATTACCATTTTAAAAATTTTTTGCAAACAAAGTATGCGTCAACCATATATATATTTGCCCGAACCACAAATATTAACTTGTTTACAGCTTATAAATATATGTTCGTTTTCTACGAAGTGAGCACATGTAACAAACACTACTTATTTACTCGGAAGTATATACGTATTTCCCCCCAATCACGTACACGCTCTCGTAGAAGCACATGTATATATCCTTGCAAACATGCAATTAATTAAGTGTAAGCACGTGCATGTTGCTGAGCAAACATGCATGGCATCTTGTCATCAGTTCGGGATTCTTCGTTTAACGCCGCAATTTGCTGAAATGTAAATTGTATTAGTTTACAAAACTCATGTATATGTAAATCTATTTATGTATATACCATGTACTCCCGTATGAATCCGTGAAGGCGTTTTCTTCTTTACACTCAATGCGCACATCTATTGGCAAAATAAGTTATAAAGGGCAATAAAACGATTTTGGTAACAAACAAAAAGGGTTCAACATTTTATTACGGTTGCGTCGCAATTTCCCTACTTTTATTAGGGTCGCTTGTTGTGTATCGATGTGCGCAAATGCATTGGGCTTTTTTTTTTTTTTTTTTTTTGACTAACACTCAGGGGATGCCCCCTATAAATGCAATGCACTGTGTTAGCGATGGGAAATAAGGGTATTGGAGGGAGGAAAGAGGGAGTAGTGTTTGTTGACGTTGGCCTTGAATTTGGTAATGTCATAGCAGGCAGGAAAAACACTTGCAGGAAGATTATTCCACAAACGAACAGTCCGGCTGAAGAACGAATTTTCTCTATAGTGCGTCGTCCGGTCAACCGACCATTTGACAATGAACGGATGAGAGACCCTGGATAGCCGAGTATTCCGGCTAAATGTCCTAACGTCAGGGACCAGACGACGGATATCTTCTGAACAGATACCATTAAAATATCTATTGAATAGCGATATTCAACCCACATTTCGGCGATGCTGTAGGGAGACAATCGAGCTGGATACCCTACCATCCCCTATCATCACCACCGCTCTCCTCTGTACACGGTCCAGAAGCTTCAAAGAGGTTAATGGAGCCCCTGCCCATATATGCGAGTTGTATTCCATTTTAGGCCGGATGTAGGTGGTGTAAATATTGACGAGGTCAGATGGGGAGAAGTATTTCTTGCACCGCTTTAAAAAGCCTAAACACTTGAATGCTTCTTTCGACACTTCGAATATATGGCTAGCCCCGCGAGCATCACCCTGTATCTTCATGCCCAGAACATCAAGAGTGTCTGATTCGTCGATATCCACACCACCCATAGATATTGACGGCGATGCTGGATCAGTGGAACGTTTGTGTGACAACAAACAGCACTGGGTCTTTTGTGCATTAAAATCTACTCTGTTCATTTGGCCCCACTCACAAATCGTAGCCAAATCGCGGTTAAGTGAGTCGTTCATCGTTCGCCTTTTTTCCTCGACTTCCAGAGGACCTGGCCGATGATCAAATGAGTACGAATGACAGAGGTTGCTGTCATCCGCAAAGGAGTCGATTGGGTTCACAGTCTGCCCCAACAGGTCGTCAATGAAAATAAGAAATAGAGAAGGATAGAGGACAGAGCCTTGTGGCACTCCTGCGGTCAACCTATGCTCGTTGGATGAGACGCCATCTATAACAACTCGTATAGAGCGATCCCTGAGAAAACTCGATATGAATCGAGAGAAGGTCTTACCGACACCAAATACAATAAGTTTTGATATGCTCCGAGTGCTTTTGAGTGCTCCGTGCCAGACCCTATCGAACGCCTTGGAAATATCCAGAGCCACGACCTTACTTTCACCAAGGCGGTGAATGGATCGACTCCATCGCTCCGTAAGGAACGCCATCAGGTCTCCAGTAGATCGATTTCTACGGAAGCCATACTGTCGATCATTCAGGAGGCCGTTAGGCTCTAGATACCTTACAAGATGGTGATTAACCATGCTCTCCATAACCTTCGAGAGCGCAGAACATATTGCAATTGGACGGTAATTCGCAGGATTAGTAGCCTCACCTTTCTTGGAGATCGGCTGAACATTGGCAACTTTCCAACGTGAAGGGTAAATACCAGCACGGTACGACATGTTGAAAAGATTGCGCAATGGACGAGCTAGCGTCGAAAAGCACTTACATAGGACAAGTGCGGAAATACCATCCGGGCCCGGAGTTTTATTTACGTTGAGATCTGTAAGAACCCTTTTAACGCCACGTGTTCGAAAAAAATATCTGAGGCATCGAACTAGATACGTTCTCGATCACGGGGAGTGGTTGACTGCTGTCTGGCAAAGATGAATTCTTTGCAAATATTTCAGCCATAAGATTAGCTTTGTCAACCGGGTCAGTGAATATCTGGTCACCGTTAACAAGGGTTGAAATAGAAGATAAAGAATTGTTCCTTACCCTTTTAACGAATGACCAGAAGCTCTTACTTCCCCTGGGAGAAGAAAGAACTTTAGCACGAAGGCGCTGTTCGTGGAGAAGTTTTTCGCGCCTAAGCACTCTGACACACCTTGATCTTGCCTTCTTGCGTAGCAGCTCAGTAATGGCATTTTTATTTAAACGCCAGTTTCTAAACGCTTCCTCTTTGGATCTGACAGCTTCTTTGCATGTCTGATTAAACCAAAAATTTTTTGGATGTTTAATCGAAGTAGTCTTCGAGGGAATAAACATGTTTATGCCAAGAAGAATTATTTTCTCAACCATTTCAGCAGCAGCATCGACATTATTGTCTAGGAAACATAATTTCCAGTTAAATTGCTGATAAAAATTGTTGAGCTCGGCCCAACGTGCCTTTTCGTATATATACATTGTCCGCTTCGTGACTGGTTTTGAAGTGGCTCGAAGATCGGAGAACGAAAAGGATGCTGAAATGGTGCAATTATCCGAGTTTCCAAGAGGCGCAAGAATATTAACGTCGTACTTTTCAGGGTGCGAGGTTAAGAAAAGGTCAAGAATATTTTGATGTTGCCCTTCAACACGTGGAATATGTGTTGGTTCATTCACTAATTGTGCCAAGTCATTGTGCGCGGCAAATAACTCAGCGTACTGACCCTCCGGTGATTTATGGCTTGAATGGGAAAGCCAAGAATTATTGTGGACATTGAAATCACCAGCAACTGCAATTTCACTATCCGGATAATCTTCTAAAATTTTTGAAATGGAATCGGAAAGGGGGTCGAAGCCATTTAGGGTAGCCTCCCTTTCCAAACTTGGGCTTCTGTAAAGAAACCCGAAATGCAAAGTGTGTGATCCAATCCTGAATTTAACCAAAAGGGAGTTAAATTCTGGATCTTGTGAGTCTAAATGTTGCTGACTCTGAAACACCACACCATTACGTATATAAACCACAAGACCTCTGTGGGAAAAAAGAGGATAGCGTGTGATAACCAGGAATGTGAAAATCGTGTGGATCAGAATCCTCACATACCTGGGTCTCACATAGAGCTAGGACATCCGGTCTATGGAAGTTAACGTGCGAGTATACCGCAAAAAAATTCGTCCTAAGCCCACAAACATTCGTAAAGTGTATTTTATACCTATACCACCACCAAAAAGCAAGACAACATCAAAGCAGAATCACAAATAATTGCTGCACCCCTCCCGCCGCTGTTATTTCTGTTAGTTACTCAGTGTTATGCCTACAACAACTAACAGAACAGCGACAAGAAGAATGCAGAACTATTTGTGATTTGCGAATGGGTAGAGGAAGGGGGGAACACAAGTGCAAGACAACGAGGGGGGCATAAAAAAGCCCTTAGTGTTGTCTTTTTTGTGTTGATGCGTGGAGCTGGTTATTGTTGTTGTTGTTAATGTGTGAGCGCGGTTGTTGTTATGTTGTGATTGTTGTAATGTTCTCTTTTTTTCTATTTTGTTATGTTTAATTTGTGTTGCACTTTTATTTTATCAATGTTTTGTATATTTTATTTGTTATAATTGTTGAATTTGGTTATTGTTTAATTTATCACAAATTGTTTGGATTTTATTTATTTTTTTTTGTTTTGTTTTAAAAATGAAAAACACTGAAAACACGAAAACGCGACGGACGGACAAAATGTGCGTGTGCACGGAACAAAAGACAAACACTCTCGAAATTATAGATTTATATGATAGGTACTCGAAGGGGTGTGGCCATATAGCCCATATGCAATCCCATAAGCAGTTTGGGAAAATATTAAGCCATGCTAAATTTTAGAGTGATTGTTCAACTCTTTCGAAAGGTATAGTGAGTACCAGCAGGACAGACAGACGGACATGGTTCAAACGATTTAGAAAGTCATGAATCAGTTTGGTTCAAAGACACCTGGGGTGTAATGTGAATATTTCCATGTGTTACACTTTGGGCTAAAAAAAATTACCATTTTAACAATTTTTTGCAAACAAATTATGCATCAACCATATATATATTTGCCCGAACCACAAATATTAACTTATTTACAGCTTATAAATATATGTTCGTTTTCTACGAAGTGAGCACATGTAACAAACACTACTTATTTACTCGGAAGTATATACGTATTTCCCCCCAATCACGTACACGCTCTCGTAGAAGCACATGTATATATCCTTGCAAACATGCAATTAATTAAGTGTAAGCACGTGCATGTTGCTGAGCAAACATGCATGGCATCTTGTCATCAGTTCGGGTTTCTTCGTTTAACGCAGCGATTTGCTGAAATGTAAATTGTATTAGTTTACAAAACTCATGTAAATCTATTTATGTATATACCTTGTACTCCCGTATGAATCCGTGAAGGCGTTTTCTTCTTTACACTCAATGCGCACATCTATTGGCAAAATAAGTTATAAAGGGCAATAAAACGATTTTGGTAACAAACAAAAAGGGTTCAATATTTTATTACGGTTGCGTTGCAATTTCCCTACTTTTATTAGGGTCGCTTGTTGTGTATCGATGTGCGCAAATGCATTGGGCTTGGAATTTCGTAGAATTGTGTGTTGTCTATGGCGACTGCGCGACGCCGTCGATATTAGAGAACATTCTGGAAATAAAACGATGTGTTGTTGTGCACCCAAAATGCACTTAAATTATTACAATTATTTTTGTCTGTGTCGCAAAAAAATGGGTTCTGTGTTCATATGGAGAGTAATTATTGACGAGTGCTTAACGTGTGCATAAAAATGAAAATTTTGATGCAGACGTTTGGCTTCAACTCTGTAAATACAAAATGTTCAACATGTACGTATTAATCATTGCACGAATTACATACGAACGTCCAAGGAACTGCATAAAAACTCACTGCCAACCAATTGTATCTGCCAAAACTGTCACTATTTCATTGAGTTCTTATTTGTTGCTTCTACGTTTTAATTTTTTTTTTTTCACTGAAAGGAACAGATTATTTTATTTGCCTTACTCATTCATACTTACTGACCGTTGTTCTTTAACATGATTTTACAGTTTATGCAGAAAAAATTCTAACACTCTCCGCACATTCAGGACTATGCAACACAACTACTGACGACTGAACGTTAGAAAACAAAACTCAATTACTCAAAAAAGAAGAATATGTACATCAGGGATGAGAAATCAGTTTCTTCGTTTTGTACTCTCCGTTCATTGAAATTGTACTTTTTGATGCGATGGTACCAAAATCACAAAAGATATCTGTGGACTTTTGACAAAACAACATACAGTTGCCCAATAAAGTCTACATACAGTCATATAAAATGCATTTTTAATAAAACTAAAACAGTTTCAAAAGTTTTTATATGTCTAGCTTATAGCAATTCGATAAATATTTAAAACAAATAACAAAAAGTCTCATACTTATTACTAATATGCAGTAAATTTGGTAATATGTTAAATTTGGTACACAAAAAAGTGTACATACAGCTTACGCACATCACTAATTTTCTGCAAAGTGCCGTCACTAATTAACGGTATTTTGATTTGTTGTTCAGTTTCACGTGTGTATTTAATAATTAAACACTAATTAAAGTAAAATTCTTGTTTTTTTTCGTAAAAATGTCACAAAACGTAGCAAAACGCAAAGAAATTTCACAAGATGTTAGAAAATTGATCATAAGTTTACGAAAGGACAATATGTCGTACGGAGAAATTTCAAAAATTGTTAAAAAGAGTCGGTCTTCTATTCAAACTGTTATTAAAAATTATAATAAGTATAAAACAACTGATAACCAACATCGTTCTGGGAGACCGAGTAAGTTGTCCGAGCGCGAAAAACGAGATGTGATCCGTATTGTTACCACTGAACCAAAAACCAGCGCAGTTGATCTAGCAAAATATCTCGAAAAATTGAAACAAGTCAGTATTCATCCTGAAACTGTTCGAAATGTTTTGAGAGCAAACGATTTCCATAGCCGAATCCCAAGGAAAAAACCATTCATAAGTCAAGTGAATATGGCAAAACGACTTGAGTTCGCAAAACTGCACAAAAATGACGATTTCGATTACTGGAAAAACGTTATTTTTAGTGATGAGTCGAAGTACAATATATTTGGATACCATGGTAAGCAAAGGGTATGGCGGAAACCTAACAAAGCGATGGATATGCAGAATTTATTACCTACAGTCAAACATGGAGGCGGATCTGTTATGGTATGGGGTGCATGTCAGCTGCAGGAGTGGGAAACCTAGTCTTTATTGAGACCACAATGGATCGTCATGTTTATTTGAACCTTTTGAAAGCCAATCTGAAGAGTTCTGCCACTAAATTGGGACTTTCATCTAATTGGATCTTCCAGCAGGACAACGATCCGAAGCACACAGCTCAGATCGTAAGAGAGTGGTTGCTGTATAATGTCCCAAAACAGTTGCATTCTCCTCCTCAATCACCGGACATAAATCCAATTGAAAATCTATGGGATGAATTAGACGGGCGTGTTCGAAAAAACAAAATATCTAACAAGGAGGACCTTAAAAGAGCTTTACTTGAGGAATGGAACAAAATACTCCCAAACGTGACACAAAATTTAGTTTCTTCTATGCCCAGACGAATACAAGCTGTATTAGATGCTAAAGGCGGTCCCACAAAATATTAATTTTTTTTATTCTTTTAAATAGTTTATAAAAACAAAAGGTTTATTGAACTGTATGTACACTTTTTTGAGTTTTTTTTTTCCATTGAAATCAATATTTCTTTCATATCCTTGTTTTATGTATAAAAAAGTCATTAAATTCATAATGTATTTAAGCATTTAGAGCTATCCAAATATAATTAAACCAATTTTCTTAGTCAAAAGAGTCGTTTTATTGAAAAAACTTGATTTTGTTAAGTGTACGTAGACTTTATTGGGCAACTGTATGTCTTATTTTAAAATTTTTCAGGAGAGCGAAATTAGTGTTTATTGTATTTAAATAGTTATATTGTATTTTCATTTAAGGAAAAGTTAAAGTTCAATATTATAAATTTTTATACCCTCGCCCTACGGGTATGAGGGTATATATCATTTGATACGACCCAAAAGTGTAACACCTAGAAATATTCACATTAGAACCCAAGTCTCTTTGAACCAAATTCGATTCATGACTTTCTGAATCTTTTGGGCCATGTCCGTCTGTCCGTCCGTCTGTCCTGCTGGTACGCACGATAACTTTCGAAAGAGTTAAGCAATCACTCTGAAATTTGGCATGGCTTAATATTTTCCCAAAACTGCTTATGGGATTGCATATGGGCTATATGGCCACACCCCTTCGGGTACCTCCCATACAAATCTCCTATTTCGCCCACTTTATAAATCGTGTAATAATATCAACACGCGCATGTGCGATCTTGCCCAAATTCCGTAGTTAGTAAAGGTATATCTGGACAAAGTTTCTGACAAAAACTTGGAAGTCTGGCAACTCCCCTTCTGGTACCTCCCATACAAATGTACCATCCCGCCTACCTTAGAAATCGTGTAATAACACCAACCTGCCCAACGCGATCTTGCCCAAATTTTGTATTTAGTAAACGTATAGTTAGTCTAACTTTTGGACAAAAACTTGGGTCTGGCAACTCCCCTTCCGGCATCTCCCATACAAATGTACCATCCCGCCTATATTAGAAATCGTGTAATAATATCAATATGCCAAAGCGATCCTGCCCAAATTTTGTACTTAGTAAATCTATAGCTAGACAAAGTTTTGGACAAAAACTTGGAAGTCTGGCAACTCCGCTTCTGGTACCTCCCATACAAATGTACCATTCCGCATACATTAGAAATCGTGTAATAATATCAATATGCCAAAGCGATCCTGCCCAAATTTTGTACTTAGTAAATCTATAGCTAGACAAAGTCTTGGACAAAAACTTGGAAGTCTGGCAACTCCGCTTCTGGTACCTCCCATACAAATGTACCAACCCGCCCCTTATAAATCGTCTAATACTATCAGTATGATCAACGCGATCTTGCGCAAATTCTGTATTTAGTAAAGGTATAACTGGACAAAGTTTCGGACAGAAACTTGGAAGTCTGGCAGCTCCCCTTCTGGTACCTCCCATACTAATGTACCATCCCGCCTACCTTAGAAATCGTGTAATAACACCAATATGACCAACGCGATCTTGCCCAAATTCTGTATTTAGTAAAGGTATAACTGGACAAAGTTTCGGACAGAAACTTGGAAGTCTGGCAACTCCCCTTCTGGTACCTCCCATACAAATGTACCATACCGCCTACCTTAGAAATAGTGTATTAACACCAATATGACCAACGCGATCTTGCCAAAATTCTGTATTTAGTAAAGGTATAACTGGACAAAGTTTCGGAAAAAACTTGGAAGTCTGGCAACTCCCCATCTGGTACCTCCCATACAAATGTACCATTCCACCCACTTTAGAAATCTAGTAATTATATAATTTCGCTCAACGAATCTTTCCGAAATTCTATATTTAGTAAAGCTTTAGCTATATAAAATTTTCTAAAAAAAACTCTGCTTTATATTCCGCCCGTTTTGTAAAAACGTGTAATACAATATTTTTCTATAACATTCGGTATTTTGTGGTTGCTATTATGGTATATGAGACTTATATTTTTTTACTGAGGGTGAGGGTATATATAAGTCGGTTTACCCGACTGCAACTTTTCCACTGGTTTTATGCTCTATCTGTTGATTTTTATAAAAAAAATTTAAAGTTTTAAATTTTTGGAGATATTTTAGAAAATATGAAATAAGATGTTTTGTCAAAAGGTTTTTTAGAAAGAAAAACAACATAATTCGAGATATGTTGTTATGTCAAATTGATATTTGCCAAAGCAAAAACTGAATTTATCAACATATGTCTAGTTACGATGTTTTGTCAAATGGATCATAAGACAAATATCGGATATATGTTGTTTTTGAAAATACATTTTATTGAAGTTTTGGGAAACTTAAAAAGAAAAATTCATGAAATTTATTTTAAATAAAAATAATTACAAAACTAATGTGTTATGCAATAAAAATTAATGATAATTGATACAAATACGAGTACACATAAAATTGTTCATTGAAATTTATTACAAATTAAAATAAACTATTTAAAAAATATAAATATATTTGAGAAAGTAAAAAGTGAGTATTATAGAGATACTTATGGTTATTATTCTATATACTTAAATTTTATTCAGCGTTGTCTATTTCATCTCAGTCTGAATCTACTTCAATTGAAGATTCTCCTTCAGCCTTTAAATTTCGATAAAAATTGTGAAAATTGTTGTCGATCAATGGTAGCATATCAATCAAATCACGTTTTTTGTTCATTAGAATAGGTAGGTCAGTAGTATAACTTTGGGTTAATGACGTTCTTTGTTCCTTTCGACGACGTTGATTGATATTCAACTCTTTGAATTTTTCCTCCATTTGATGAGAATGTTTATATTGCAATATTCCGGGTTTGTCTTTCTCATATCGCATCCACCTAACCATCTTCCATTCAAATTTCTCACCTGTAAATGATAGCCTATGTTAGAAAAAAGTCAATATATGTAAGTTAACACACACCTGTCGCACTAGCCGCGACATTCCCACTGCTGCCCATCACACGTGCCGCAGTGTCAGCATATTTTATTTCCACAACAAACACATCGTTCCCATGACTGATCGCAACATGTCCCCATTGCAGCCCACTACACGTGTCGCAGTGTCAGCATAACTTCACAACGAACGCAACGTTCTCATGGCTGCCTATTGCACGCGCCGAAGTATCGGCATATAATTTCACAACGGACGCAACGTTCCCATGGCTGCCTATTGCACACGCCGAAGTATCGGCATATCATTTCGCAATAGGATGTAATGCGAGATATTTCCACTTGCATTGAGTGAATGCACCTGTGGGAAATCAAGGCCATGGTTGGCCTCATACACCGAACTACAAACAAGACTGAGAACGATCGCGTCGCTGAAGAGAAGTCAAGGTGTAAAGTGGACAACCATCCAACGCTGGAGTCAGTCGAGTTCGGGACTACCTGGAGGATAGTACTATTCAAAATTAATAGAAGAAAATAAAAACATTTTATACAATTACCTTAAATCTTTTTTCATTCAATTCTGGGCAGTGAGCCCAACATATTTTTTTAATTAAAGGATCAAGAAATCCTTAACTGGCGCCCGAGCAGGGACCCGGTAGTGAAAAAAGGAAAAAGTGGACTTATTAGAAATTAAATGAACGGAAAATAAAAAATTGAAAAGTTCAAAAATTAAAAACTAAAAAGTGAAAAAGTTAAAAATTGAAAATAACTAAAAAATTAGAAAACTGAAAAATAAAAAAAAAAAACTGAAAAGTTAAAAAATTAAAAACCGAAAGGTTAAAAGTTAAAAAATTAAAAGAAAAAATTTTAAATAACTGAAAAATTGGGAAATGAAAAACTGAAAAATTTAAAATAAATACAAAAGCAAAATATATACAAATATCGGAAAAAAATAAGGAAAGAAATAAAACCTGAAACGAATGAAATTTTGATCGATTTTTGTGTAAGATAATTTTTTTTTTTCTCTCCTTTAATTTTTTGTCAATATGGAAGACCTGCGGGCCACCGTTACAAATCTAACAGGGGCTATTAATGCCCTGCTTGATAAAATTAACACTCTGGAAAGACGAGAGTCACGCCTGTATACGCTAAGCTCCAGGATGACTGCACCTGCGGTTAATAGCTGCGTAGAAGCGGCAGAAGAGGTGGTGGCACAGGCCCCCACAACCGAAGCCGACATAAAGGATATTAGTAGACTTCCCGATTATGTCAAAGAATTACAGGTTTTCGATGGAAATCCTGTACAATACGTTTCCAGGGTGCACTCGGTTGAGGTCATCCTGTCGGACTTTGATATAGTTAAGGGTAAGCCCATATATCGGGCGATATTGCAGCACATAACCCAGAAGATAGACCCATTGCCTACATATCGCGATCTCTAAACAAAGCGGAGGAAAACTACGCCACTAACGAGAAGGAGCTCCTGGCGATTGTTTGGGCACTTGATAATCTACGATCCTACCTATATGGCGCGAGAAAAATTAAGATTTATACGGACCACCAACCGCTTACATTTTCCTTGAGTAATCTTAATTACAACGCTAAGCTCAAGCGATGGAAACCGCGAATTGAAGAGTATAATTGCGAATTAATCTACAAACCAGGTAGGACGAACATAGTCGCCGATGCACTCTCCCGCTTTAAGACGGAAGTGAACGCACTCACAGACTCGATCATCGCTCAACCGCCGTGCACTACAGCTGACGCGGAATCCGGAACGGATACCGCATCAGAAGGTACAATGCATTCTGCCGAACAAGATAGTTCAGATCTTATACCACACGTAGAAGTGCCAATTAACGTGTTCAGGAACCAGATAATCTTAAGACAGGGGGCGAGTAGCGAGTGTAGTGAGGAACCCCATAGGGGCTATAAGAGGTTTTTTATAACGATGCCAGTATTAAGCTGTGCTGCCCTTGTTCTGTTCTCAAGAGAGTCTTGAATCCGAATGTGGTGAACGGCATCAAAATTCCAGAGGGCTCGCTCTGTAATTTGCAGAAGGCATACGTCGATAATTTCGTTAGATACAAAATTAGAATCACTCAACGATTGGTAGAAGATGTAACGATTCCCGATAGGGTATTAAATTTAATAGAAAAAGAACACAAACGGGCTCACCGTAACGCTTGCGAAAACAGGGAACAAATTCTTGAGGAATTTTATTTTCCAGCTATGTCCAAACAGATTAGGGAGTACATTAAGCAGTGTGAGACGTGCAAACTCAATAAGTATGATAGGCACCCAGCGAAACCGTACATGCAGCCAACCCCTATTCCTAGTTATCCGTGCGAGATCCTTCATATCGACATCTTTGAAATAGACCGACAGAAATATCAAAGTTGCATTGACAAGTTCACGAAATTTGCCAAATTGTTTCGTTCATCGCTAACAGACAGATCAAAGGCAAGCACAGACCACTGTATAAAAAAGAGGCTGTCGCTGAAAACAGAAATGTGACCATTGTCACTGAAAGTGGTAAAAAAATTCCACAAATCAGACATCAAAAATGTCTAGATAAATCAAAAAACAAAGGAAATTAACAGAAATACAATAAAAAAAAGCTTAGATCCCGAAACCCCAGAGGTCTGGGTACAAATTTTTTGTATTCGGTTAATCGTACTGGTTCAATTCCAGTTCACTCGGTGGTCCGAGCGATGATAACCGAAGTGGTTCAACTCCACTGAGGGACTATGGCTTTGACAGAAATACAACTTTGCCACACAAAGTGGAAAAAAATAATAATACACAAATCAGACATAACAAATGTCTACAGAAATCCAAAGATGATAATAAAAGATACAAAGATATCGAGAAAATGACACGAACATTTGTCAAGAGGTAAAAAACTCATGCATAGATCACTAAGCCCCAGCGGTCTGGGTATAAAATATATTTTATATTCGACCAAGTCGTATTGGTTCAATTCCAGTTTACTCGGTGGTACGAGCGACGAGAATCGAAGAGGTTCAACTCCTCCCGGGGACTATAGCTTTAATTGACGGTGAAGTTACTCATGCCATGAGTAGGCCATTTGCAATCATTAACGCTTATGGCTAAAAGGGACTAACATGAGCCTTCCTATCTCATCTGAGTTGACGCCAGCATTCCGAATGTTCAAAACAAACAATAAGCCCACGAGGTTTCCAAAAGAATCAATAAAAGCCCACGAGGTTTCCAAAAAAACTAATAAAACACTAACACTTGTATAATTACTAACCTACTAATTTTAAATAACTTGCTCAATTAAATTTCAAAATTACATTGGTAATAACCAATGATATACTGAAATAAAAATCCACTCCTAATATCACTTACTGGGTCCAAATAAAACTTCCTCAGCTTCGTTCTCCCGAACTCTTCTCACTAGCTATAATATTAGAATATAATAATAGCTATAATATTAATATTAGAGATTATTTCTAAATTAGATAAGAGATACATTGTTAAAATTTCGGCAAAAATATATAAAATTTTTTAAAATATGATTTACTCTGATAAATACTAACCTTAGAATAAATAAAAAATATGAAAAAAATAAAATTTTGTAAAATATGATTTACTAACCTTAGAATAAATAACATAATAAGATGAAAGTAAAAATATTTTTGAAAAATTCGATTTACCCCATAAGTAATAATGTTAGAATAATTATAATAGTCAAAATTTAACTTGAAACAAAACAAAAAGATGATAAACCCATTTGGCAATAAAAATAGAATTAAGCTAATATCCTATAATCTAATCTGCCTCTGTGCAGCCGCACAAGCATACGTCGCAATTTGGACTCCCCTGTACCTTCTGTTCGTGACGGTTATGGGTGGATAGTCAACGGATACTTCAAACTAATCCACGTGGTCGACTTGTCACGCTACGAGGAAATTATGGATCGCTTAGAAAATGAAGCTATTAAAATGAATGAGATCAATGGTCTCAAAGACCTCATCGCCTTCCAGTTGGTAAAAATTCGCAATCAACTCGATGAGCTGAAGGGCCCAAAGGCCAAAAGACCAAGGCGCTCAATCAACTGGATTGGATCGGCTTGGAAATGGATAGCTGGCTCACCTGATGCTACAGATTGGGATGAAGTCTTGCGAAATCAGAATGCACTAGTGTCTAATAACAATCTTCAATACAAGGTAAACTCCGAAACTTTTACTAAAACTCAAGAATTATTACAGGTTGTCAATGGTATCGTTATGGCCACAAATGATATCCTGGGACACCACCACTTGGCAAAGTTTTCACAGGAGATACAGCATAAGGTAATGATTCTAAAGGACAACATAAATGAATTGGTTCGATCCTGTCAGATGGCTAAAGCGAGAGTAGTTAATAGCAACCTGCTGGACAAGGAAGAAATAAATCAGCTAATAATCGAAATAGAAGTACTTCCTTACAGTAACGTCATCGAAGCCGTTGAATACAGCGAACCGTCAATTTATACAAATGGTACTCGTCTACTCTACGTGCTCTCCATGCCAAAAGAAGCAGAAACAAGATTCAACCATCTAATCACTCGAGCCATATTGAAAAATGAACAACGGGTGGACTTGGAATACAAGACAATTTTGATGAACAAGCAAGAAACATATGGAATCAAGGATAGTTGCCTTCACCTCTCCACCGCCATGGTTTGTAAAAAGGATGCACTTGATCTACTACCTGAAGAAGACTGCCTACCACGCCTACTCAAAGGTGGTCAAACCAGTTGTCGTTATATAACCTGTGCGGAATCAACGGTTGAAATACTCAAAGAAGACACGATTTTCCTGGATAACTTCAACAGCAGCGTTTGGTCAGGTAACACAGTTAATTATATTAATGGTTCCTTTATCCTACAGCTGGAGAATGAAACAGTTACAATCAATAACCGAACCTATTGGAGTACACGCAGTTCAGGTGTACAGGTACTCCCATCCGTGCTCACTACCATAGCAAACAAAAGCCTGGCCGTGAATCTCAATCCCGTCCATCAGATGACTTCTGGAAACATACAACTATTGGGTTACCTGAAAGATAAAACTACCTGGTTCGCAACGTGCGAAGCCCTAGGCCTACTTTTGCTGATGGCCCTAATTTTTCTAATTTGGAGGAAGTTAACCACCGGGAAAAAGCTTTCTGTGCTAGAAATGTCCATACTGCAACATAGTTCCCGTAATTTACCTAAAGAGGATGTCTCCACAAATCCTGATCTGCGGGACGCAGATCTTTAAAGGGGGAGGAGTTAACACACACCTGTCGCACTAGCCGCGACATTCCCACTGCTGCCCATCACACGTGCCGCAGTGTCAGCATATTTTATTTCCACAACAAACACATCGTTCCCATGACTGATCGCAACATGTCCCCATTGCAGCCCACTACACGTGTCGCAGTGTCAGCATAACTTCACAACGAACGCAACGTTCTCATGGCTGCCTATTGCACGCGCCGAAGTATCGGCATATAATTTCACAACGAACGGAACGTTCCCATGGCTGACTATTGCACACGCCGAAGTATCGGCATATCATTTCGCAATAGGATGTAATGCGAGATATTTCCACTTGCATTGAGTGAATGCACCTGTGGGAAATCAAGGCCATGGTTGGCCTCATACACCGAACTACAAACAAGACTGAGAACGATCGCGTCGCTGAAGAGAAGTCAAGGTGTAAAGTGGACAACCATCCAACGCTGGAGTCAGTCGAGTTCGGGACTGCCTGGAGGATAGTACTATTCAAAATTAATAGAAGAAAATAAAAACATTTTATAAAATTACCTTAAATCTTTTTTCATTAAATTCTGGGCAGTGAGCCCAACATATTTTTTTAATTAAAGGGTCAAGAAATCCTTAACTTGTATAAAATATTTTTACCAACCTGTGACATTATTTGTTCTCCAAGTAAAATTTTCCTTTAAAAAAGCCTGAAAGTCGTAGAAGTTATTTTGTTTCAATTCATGGACAATATATTTTTTATTTGTAGCAGCAATTAAGTTCGCCCAATCATGTGGATGTTGAATAGAACCAGAAGAATTGTTTTTCTTTTTTTCTATCTGTGCATGAACTGTGTCACACTCAAGGTGAGTATGACCTACGACAAGAAATTTGTGATCTATGATTTGAATACTCGGATGATCCTGCAGGACTTTTTCGAACATTGCACAGAGATAAGAGTTTCGATTTTGCCCAGGACACGAATCACTATATAAAATAACGTGATTTACTGAATTTGGTAGTTCTGAAAAGCACTTAAAAATACAAAATACAAAAATACAGCTTTGTTTGTTGCACCATCATGAATAGTAAGGTTAAACGTCCACAAAGGACGTTTGTAAAAAAATATAGATGCACTCAAATACGGAGTTGGCAGACACTGCTGCAAATCAAATGTTAACATTTTTACGGACTTGTTATTTATAGAAAGACTTTTGTCATTTTTTTACATTCATAGGCGAAATCAGCCTCATTATGATGATTAGTGAGTTGTTGTGAAAGCTCTAATTTTTCAACGGCATTCTGGGTGTTTTTATTTTTGCTTTTAATGTTTCGCACTGCGTACATAAATCAAGCTGGGGTTTTTTAAACTTTATGTCTAAAGTACGAAATATTTCTTCAAACTTTGACTTTGAAACTGGTTGCGATGTTTTACTCTTATAAAGGGTATACAATGTTGAGAGGTTAAGTCCGCACTGAAAATATACTTTATTGGTATGTCGACGGCTATAATGACTTCGATACTTCGGAATTAGATTAATAAATTCCAGAACTTCGTTATGTTTCTCAATTGACATCTTATGAGCAGGAGCGTGTTTACCACGCTTGTCATGTTGGGAAACTCCGGGCAGTTCATCTTGTGTATGATTTATGCAGACAGTTCTTACACTCTGCTCGGTTTCACCAAATATTTTCAGGAAACATTGCTTGCATACTCTTGTCTTTTGTCCGTGGATTTCAAAATGATATAAATATACAAATTGTCTATTCTTGGGGGTTTCGGACTTTTTAACTGTCTCTGTTTTCTTAGTTTGAACTTCAATTAAGTTTGACAGAATTTGACGGCGCTTATTATACTCTCCCAAACTCCAGTAAACTTCGAAAATGTTTTTTTGTTGTTCAAAATTTATTTTGGTTTGACATTTGAATCTACACACTCCCAATTCTTGAGTTTTTCGTGCAGGAACAGTTTTATTTTTGTAAGTAACATATTCTACTCCCAGATTTTTCTAATGTTTGTTTTTTTTTCAATGAAGAGCTAGAAGTAAGTCAATTTCGTCAAGCTGTGGCAAATCAATATCGGACAAGTTTGACTCCAAAACATTAGCCATAGCTCGAACACTTTCGGTTGTTGAACTATCGGAAGGAATATAGTCGGAATCCTCGAAGTCAGTTTCATGAAAAATATCTTCTTCAGATTGGCTCTGACTATCCATTTCTTCCATCATTTCAACTTTATTCTGCCGAAGCTTCAATAAAGTTTTATCAATCGCCCGAACATCAAACGATGTGAACGTTTCATTAAAAATGGGTTCCATCCCTTCTTCTCGATTACGTTTAAAACCGCATTTATTTTTATCAAAAACATTTTCTCCCTCAATTGGATTTTTTCTAGCCATAGCAGCAAGCAACCGTCCTCTCTCCCAGAGCTGGGCAATAAGGATTACGATTACCACACGATTACGATTGCAGTAATCCTAAAAAAAAAAAAAAAATCCGATTACGATTAAAGTAATCCTTCATCGAAGGCATTAAGATTACGATTGCAGCAATCGTAATTCTGAAAAAGTCGAAATTGCAATTACAGTAATCGTAATTCTTCTTTTGATTTTGACAAAACCAATTACATCGACATATGTTGTTTTGTCAAATGGATAACTCGCAACACACATATACAGAAAATCAACATATTTCCACTTACGAAAGCGGGGTTTAAACTTTTACATTTGACAAAATAACATATTTCGAAATATGTTGTTTTGTGGAAAGCAAATTATAAAAAAACATTGACTGGTACGTCGAAATAAGTTGTTTTGTCAAATGTTTATTAAAAATTTTTTGGAACATTTGATCGATTTTTCAACTCATTTCAAATATGTTGTTTTATCAAATGCAAATAAGTAAAAAGTCGACTTACGTTGATTTTTCGATGTTCATATCATATTCATATTCATATCATAGAAAGACGCTGATTAGCCCAAAAGATGTGCCTTCAAAAATTGCCCATATGATTAAAAAAATGCAAATTTTCATATCTCGACTTATGTTGTTTTGTCAAAAGTCCACAGATATTTTGTTTTCAGAATTAATTTTATTCAAGTAAAAAGACATATGTACATAAACATTCTATTTAATGTTTGGGTACTCTGCAAACAGTGCTTTCGTATATTGCCAGTTAATAATAATTTTTGGCAAAAGTTGGAAAATTGCTTGCAGTTTTCACACTATTTATTGGCCTTTAAAACCTTATTTTACTATCATATTCAATCTAGAACTGTAATTGGAATATTATAATGAACAACAAATGCGCTGAGAATAATTTACATTTCTGATTCAGTAACGAGTGATCTCACGACATTGGCTGAAAATTTTTTACCTTAGATTATCGCAGAGCACGTCTTTTAAAGTGATATTAACGACATGTTATTGGAACATCTTTGTTACATTCCATTTCCCAATATATAAATTTGCACTTTACAACATCTGTAAACTGTATTAAATTAGGCCCAAAAGTGCTGTATCATGGTACTTTCGATGGCGATAATGTACCATAACAGTACAATTCCCATGTGCATGCATGTGTGTATAAAATGGTGTGTTACTAATTTTTTGTGTTCTCTCTCTCTGTGAATTTATCTTATTCTCATGGTTATTATTACTCAGAACAGAGATACAAATACTTAAATATTTAAACGCAAATATTGTACGTAGTAGAATTTAACACGTCCATTGCGTGGTTTTTGTCAAACACTCTATTGCGTATAGCTACATGTTCTAAACACGCGTTTTACTTCTGTACAAACATTTAAAAATGACGGATTTTTCAGCGTGTATGTGTTACAGTTTTGAGCCGTATCAAATGGTATATACCCTCCTACCCGTAGGGTGAGGGTAGAAATATTGTATTTCACGTTTTTACAAAAAGGACAGAATATATACCAGAGTTTTTTCTTAAAAATTGTATGTAGTTAAAGCTTTACTAAATATAAATTTCGGAAAGATTCGATGAGCGGATTTATATAATTACACGATTTCTAAAGTGGGTGCAATGGTACATTTGTATGGAAGGTACCACAATGGGATTTGCCAGACTTCCAATTTTTTGTCCAAAACTTTGTCTAGCTATAGCTTTACTAAATACAGAATTTGGGCAAGACCGCGTTGGTCATATTGATAATATTACACGGTTTATTAGGGGCGGTATGGTACATTTGTATCGGAGGTACCAGAAGGGGAAATGCCATCTCCATAGGACCTGGCCGATGATTAAATGAGTATGAATGACAGAGATTGGTGTCATCCGCAAGAAGTATATCGAGTTCACAGTCTGACCCAACAGGTCGTCAATGAAAATAAGAAATAGAGAAGTAGAGAGGACAGAGCCTTGTGGCACGCCTGCGGTCAACCTATGCTCGTTGGATGAAACCCCATCTATAACAACTCGTATAGAGCGATCCCTGAGAAAACTCGATATGAATCGAGAGAAGGTATTACCGACACCAAATGCTATAAGTTTTGATATGAGCGCTCCGTGCCAGACCCTATCGAACGCCTTGGAAATATCCAGAGCCACGACCTTGCTTTCACCAAGGCGGTGAATGGGTCGACTCCATCGCTCCGAAAGGAACGCCATCAGGTCTCCAGTAGATCGATTTCTACTGAAGCCATACGATCATTAAGAAGGCCGTTAGACTCTACATACTTAACAAGATGATGGTTAACCATGCTCTCCATAACCTTCCATACCACAGAAGTTATTGCAATTGGACGGTAATTCGCAGGATTAGTAGCCTGACATTTCTTGGGGATCGGCTGAACATTGGCAACTTTCCAACGTGAAGGGTAAATACCAGCACGGTACGACATGTTGAAAAGATTGCGCATTGGACGAGCTTGCATCGAAGAGCACTTACATACGACAAGTGCTGAAATACCATCCGGGGCCGGAGTTTTGTTTACATTGGGATCTGCAAGAACCCTTTTGGCTCCACGTGTTCGAAAAAATATCTGAGGCATCGAACTAGATACGTTTTCGATCACGGGGAGTGGTTGACTGCTGTCTGGCAAATTTGAATTCTTTGCAAATATTTCAGCCAGAAGATTAGTTTTGTCAACTGGGTCCGTGAATATGTGGTCATCGTTAACGAGAGTTGAAATAGAAGACGAAGAATTGTCCCTTACTCTTTTAACAAATGCCCAAAAGCTCTTACTTCCCCTAGGAGAAGAAAGAGAAGAAGTTTTTCACGCCTAAGTACTCTGGCACACCTTGATCTTGCCTGCGTTCGTAGCAGCTCAGTAGTGGCATTTTTATTTAAACGCCAATTTCTGAACGCTTCCTCTTTAGATCTGACAGCTTCTTTGCATGTCTGATTAAACCAACAATTATTTGGGGGTTTAATCGAAGTAGTCTTCGAGAGAATAAACGTGTCAATTCGAAGAAGAATTATTTTCGCTACCATTTCAGCAGCAGCATCGACATTATTGTCTAGGAAACATAACTTCCAATTAAATTGATGAGCTCGGCCCAACGTGCCTTTTCGTATAAATACATTGTCCGCTTCGTGACTATTTTAGAAGTGGACCGAAGATCGGAGAACAAAAAGGATGATGAAATGGTACAATGATCCGAATTACCAAGAGGTGCATAAATATTAACCTTGTATTTTTTAGGGTGTGAGGTTAAGAGAAGGTCAAGAATATTATGGTGTTGCCCTTCAACACGAGGAATTGCGCCAAGTCATTGTGCGCGGCAAATAACTCAGCGTACTGACCCTCGGGCGATGTATGGCTTGAATGGGAAAGCCAACAATTATTATGGACATTGAAATCACCAGCAACTGCAATTTCACTATCCGGATAATCTTCTAAAAATTTTGAAATGGATCCATAGCTATACTAAATACAGAATTTGGGCAAGATCGCGTTGGTAATTTTGATAATATTACACGGTTTATAAGGTAGGCGTGATGTTACAGTTGTATAGGAGGTACCAGAAGGGGGGTTGCCAGACTTCCCAGTTTTTTTCGAAACTTTTTCCATCCATAGCTTTACTAAATACAGAATTTGGGCAAGATCGCGCTGGTCATATTGATAATATTACACGGTTTATAAGGGGCGGGATGGTAAATTTGTATGGGAGTTACCAGAAGGGGGGTTGCCAGACTTCCGAGTTTTTTTCGAAACTTTTTCCATCCATAGCTTTACTAAATACAGAATTTGGGCAAGATCGCGTTGGGCGTATTGATATTATTACACGATTTCTAAAGTGGGCGAAATTACAGATTTATATGGTATGTACTCGAAGGGGTGTGGCCATATAGCCCATATGCAATCCCATAAGCAGTTTGGGAAAATATTAAGCCATGCTAAATTTTAGAGTTATTGTTTAACTCTTTCGAAAGTTATAGTGAGTACCAGCAGGACAGACAGACGGACATGGCTCAAACGATTTAGACAGTCATGAATCGAGTTTGGTTCAATGACACCTGGGGTGTAATGTGAATATATCTATGTGTTACACTTTGGGCTAAAAAAATGGTAATTTTAACAAATTTTTGCAACCAAATTATGCATCAACCATATATATATTTGCCCGAACCCCAAATATTGACTTGTTTACAGGTTGTAAATATATGTTAGTTTTCTACGAAGTGAGCATATACTTACATGTAACAAACATTCCTTATTTACTCGGAAGTAGATACGTATTTCACCCTAATCACGTACACGCTCTCGTAGAAGCACATGTATATATCCTTGCAAACATGCAATTAATTAAGTGTAAGCACGTGCATGTTGCTGAGCAAACATGCATGGCATCTTGTCATCAGTTCGGGATTCTTCGTTTAACGCAGCGATTTGCTGAAATGTACATTGTATTAGTTTACAAAACTCATGAATATGTAAATCTATTTATGTATATACCTTGTACTCCCGTATAAATCCGTGAAGGCGTTTTCTTCTTTACACTCAATGTGCACATCTATTGGCAAAATAAGTTATAAAGGGCAATAAAACGATTTTGGTAACAAACAAAAAGGGTTCAATATTTTATTACGGTTGCGTTGCAATTTCACTACTTTTATTACGGTCGCTTGTTGTGTATCGAAAAACATATACGAACATTTGTAAATTGTATTAAATTAGGCCCAAAAGAGTGATACAGCTTTTTCCATCACAAAAACGTACCAAAATTTTATATATCTCTGATTTACATACATTGACAAAATTGCACACATTCTCATGTGTATGCGTCAGGTATGAAAAAGTCAGTTTCCTCGTTTTGTACTTTCCTTTCTTTGAAATTGTACTTGTTTATCCTGATGGTACCAAAATCAAAAAAGATATTAGAATCAATTTTATTAAAGTAAAAAGAATATGTACATACAAATTCTATTAAATTTGTTTGTACACTGCAATCGGTGCTTTCGTCAATTGCCAGTGAATAATAATTTCTTTTGCAAAAATTGGCAATTTGCTTGCAGTTTTCACAATATTTATTGCCCTTTAAAACCTTATTATATTCAAGTAATCTAGAACTGTAGTTCGAATATTATGTTCAGCTACAAATGCGCTCAGTATAATTTCCATTTCTGATTCATCCACAAGACATTTCACGACATTGGCCAAAAAGTTATTTTTTTATTTTTCTTAGATTCTTGCAGAGCTCGTCTCTTAAAGTGACATTAACGACATGTTATTGGAACATCTTTGTTACATTCCATTTCCCAATATATACATTTGCACTTTACACAGCTTTTCTTCAAATTACTGACAAAAACAATATATACGGAAATCTGTAAACTGTATTAAATTAGGCCCAAAAGTGCTGTATCATGGTACTTTCGATGGCGAAAATGTACCATAACAGTACAATTGTATCATCTTTTGCATCCCTGATGTACATGCCTTCCCATGTGTATGCATGTATGTATAAAATGGTGTGTTACTCCTTTTTTGTGTTCTCTCTCTCTGTGAATTTATCTTATTCTCTAGGTTATTATTACTCAGAGAACAGAGATACAAATACTTAAATATTTGAACGCAAATATTGTACTTAGAAGAATTAGAATTTAACACGTCCATTGCGTGGTTTTTGTCAAACACGCTATTGCGTATATCCGAATATGTAATACTAATAGCAAATGAGTTATATTTACATTGAAATAAGCTTTGTGTACAAGGAAATAACCTTTACTTGCTACATGTTCTAAACACGCGTTTTACTTCTGTACAAACATTTAAAAATGACGGATTTTTCAGCGCGTATGTGTTACACTTTTGAGCCGTATCAAATGGTATATACCCTCCTACAAATGGTATATACCCTCCTTACAAAAAGGATAGAATATATACCAGAGTTTTTTCTTGAAAATTGTATGTAGTTAAAGCTTTACTAAATATGAATTTCGGAAAGATTCGATGAGCGGATTTATATAATTACACGATTTCTAAAGTGGGTTCAATGGTACATGTGTATGGCAGGTACCAGAAGGGCAGTTGCCAGACGTCCACGTTTTTGTCCGAAACTTTTTCCATCCATAGCTTTACTAAATACAGAATTTGGGCATGATCGCGTTGGTCATATTGATAATATCAGACGGTTTATAAGGGGCGGGATGGTACATTTGTATGGGAGGTACCGGAAGGGGAGTTGCCAGACTTCCAAGTTTTGTCCTAAACTTTGTCTAGCTATAGCTTTACAAAATGAAAAACTTAGGGAAGATCGCGTTGGGCATATTGATATGATTACTCGATTTCTAAAGTAGGCGGGATGACACATTTGTATGGGAGGTACCAGAAGGGGAGTTGCCAGACTTCCAAGTTTTGTCCGAAACTTTGTCTAGCTATAGCTTTACTAAATGCAAAACTTAGGGAAGATCGCATTGGGCATATTGATATGATTACACGATTTCTAAAGTAGGCGGGATGGCTCATTTGTATGGGAGGTACCAGAAGGGGAGTTGCCAGACTTCCAAGTTTTTGTTCGAAACTCTGCTCAGTTATACCTTTACTAAATACAGAATTTGGCCAAGATCGAACTATACGCGTTGATATTTTTACACGATATCTAAAGTGGGCGAAATTACAGATTTATATGGTATCCCATAAGCAGTTTGGGAAAATATTAAGCCATGCTAAATTTTAGAGTGATTGTTTAACTCTTTCGAAAGTTATAGTGAGTACCAGCAGGACAGACAGACGGACATGGCTCAAACGATTTAGACAGTCATCGTCATGAATCCAGTTTGGTTCAAAGACACCTGGGGTGTAATGTGAATATATCTATGTGTTACACTTTGGGCTAAAAAAATGGTCATTTTAACAAATTTTTGCAACCAAATTATGCATCAACCATATATATATTTGCCCGAACCCCAAATATTGACTTGTTTACAGGTTGTAAATATATGTTAGTTTTCTACGAAGTGAGCATATACTTACATGTAACAAACATTCCTTATTTACTCGGAAGTAGATACGTATTTTACCTTAATCACGTACACGCTCTCGTTGAAGCACATGTATATATCCTTGCAAACATGTAATTAATTAAGTGTAAGCACGTGCATGTTGCTGAGCAAACATGCATGGTATCTTGTCGTCAGTTCGGGATTCTTCGTTTAACGCAGCGATTTGCTGAAATGTAAATTGTATTAGTTTACAAAACTCATGAATATGTAAATCTATTTATGTATATACCTTGTACTCCCGTATAAATCCGTGAAGGCGTTTTCTTCTTTACACTCAATGTGCACATCTATTGGCAAAATAAGTTATAAAGGGAAATAAAACGAGTTTGGTAACAAACAAAAAGGGTTCAATATTTTATTACGGTTGCGTTGCAATTTCACTACTTTCATTACGGTCGCTTGTTGTGTATCGAAAAACAGATACGAACATTTGTAAATTGTATTAAATTAGGCCCAAAAGAGTGATACAGCTCTTTTCGATCACGAAAATACAGTATTTGGGCAAGATCGCGTTGGTCATATTGATAATATCAGACGGTTTATAAAGAGCGGGATGGTACATTTGTATGGGAGGTACCAGAAGGGGAGTTGCCAGACTTCCAAGTTTTGTCCGAAACTTTGGTCATATTGATAATATCAGACGGTTTATAAGGGGCGGGATGGTACATTTGTATGGGAGGTACCAAAAGGGGAGTGTCCAGACTTCCAAGTTTTGTCCGAAACTTTGTCTAGCAATAGCTTTACTAAATGGAAAACGTGGGGAAGATCGCGTTGGGCATATGGATTTTATTACACGATTTATAAAGTGGGTGGAATGGTGCATTTGTATAGTAGGTACCAGAATGGGAGTTGCCAGACGTCCAAGTTTTTGTCCAAAACTTTGTCTAGCTATAGCTTTACTAAATACAGAATTTGGGTAAGATCGCGTTGGTCATATTGATATTATTACACGATTTATAAAGTTTGTCCAAAAATGTGTCTAGCTATAGCTTTACTAAATGGAAAACGTGGGGAAGATCGCGTTGGGCATATGGATTTTATTACACGATTTATAAAGTGGGTGGAATGGTGCATTTGTATAGTAGGTACCAGAATGGGAGTTGCCAGACGTCCAAGTTTTTGTCCAAAACTTTGTCTAGCTTTAGCTTTACTAAATACAGAATTTGGGCATGATCGCGTTAATCATATTGATATTACACCGTCTATAAGGAGGGGGTTGGTACATTTGTTTGGGAGGTACCAAAAGGGCAGTTGCCAGACTTCCAAGTTTTGTCCGAAACTTTGTCTAGCAATAGCTTTACTAAATGGAAAACGTGGGGAAGATCGCGTTGGTCATATTGATATTATTACACGATTTATAAAGTTTGTCCAAAAATGTGTCTAGCTATAGCTTTACTAAATGGAAAACGTGGGGAAGATCGCGTTGGGCATATGGATTTTATTACACGATTTATAAAGTGGGTGGAATGGTGCATTTGTATAGTAGGTACCAGAATGGGAGTTGCCAGACTTCCAACTTTTTGTGCAAAACTTTGTCTAGCTATAGCTTTACTAAATGCAAAACTTAGGGAAGATCGCGTTGGGCATATTGATATTATTACACGATTTCTAAACTAGGCGGTTTGGCACATTTGTATGGCGGTACCAGAATGGGAGTTGCCAGACGTCCAAGTTTTTGTCCAAAACTTTGTTTAGCTATAGCTTTACTAAATACAGAATTTGGGCATGATCGCGTTAATCATATTGATATTACACCGTTTATAAGGAGGGGGTTGGTACATTTGTATGGGAGGTACCAGAAGGTCAGTTGCCAGACTTCCAAGTTTTTGTCCAAAACTTTGTCTAGCTATAGCTTTACTAAATACATAATTTGGGTAAGATCGCGTTGGTCATATTGATATTATTACATGTTATATAAGGTAGGCGGTATGGTACATTGGTATAGGAGGTACCAGAAGGGCAGTTGCCAGACTTCCAAGTTTTTGTGCAAAACTTTGTCTAGCTATAGCTTCACTAAATACAGTATTGGGGCAATATCGCGTTGGTCATATTGATAATATCAGACGGTTTATAAGGGACGGGATGGTACATTTGTATGGGAGGTACCAAAAGGGGAGTTGCCAGACTTCCCAGTTTTGTCCGAAACTTTGTCTAGCTATAGCTTTACTAAATACAGAATTTGGGCATGATCGCGTTAATCATATTGATATTACACCGTCTATAAGGAGGGGGTTGGTACATTTGTTTGGGAGGTACCAGAAGGGCAGTTGCCAGACTTCCAACTTTTTGTGCAAAACTTTGTCTAGATATAGCTTTACTAAATGCAAAACTTAGGGAAGATCGCGTTGGGCATATTGATATTATTACACGATTTCTAAACTAGGCGGTTTGGCACATTTGTATGGCAGGTACCAGAATGGGAGTTGCCAGACGTCCAAGTTTTTGTCCAAAACTTTGTCTAGCTATAGCTTTACTAAATACAGAATTTGGGCATGATCGCGTTAATCATATTGATATTACACCGTTTATAAGGAGGGGGTTGGTACATTTGTATGGGAGGTACCAGAAGGGCAGTTGCCAGACTTCCAAGTTTTTGTCCAAAACTTTGTCTAGCTATAGCTTTACTAAATACATAATTTGGGTAAGATCGCGTTGGTCATATTGATATTATTACATGTTATATAAGGTAGGCGGTATGGTACATTTGTATAGGAGGTACCAGAAGGGGAGTTGCCAGACTTCCAAGTTTTTGTCCAAAACTTTGTCTAGCTATAGCTTTACTAAATACATAATTTGGGTAAGATCGCGTTGGTCATATTGATATTATTACATGTTATATAAGGTAGGCGGTATGGTACATTGGTATAGGAGGTACCAGAAGGGCAGTTGCCAGACTTCCAAGTTTTTGTGTAAAACTTTGTCTAGCTATAGCTTTACTAAATACATAATTTGGGTAAGATCGCGTTGGTCATATTGATAATATCAGACGGTTTATAAAGAGCGGGATGGTACATTTGTATGGGAGGTACCAAAAGTGGAGTTGCCAGACTTCCAAGTTTTGTCCGAAACTTTGTCTAGCTATAGCTTTACTAAATACATAATTTGGGTAAGATCGCGTTGGGCATATTGATATGATTACACGATTTCTAAAGTAGGCGGGATGGCACATTTGTATGGGAGGTACCAGAAGTGGAGTTGCCAGACTTCCAAGTTGTTGTCCAAAACTTTGTCTAGCTATAGCTTTACTAAATACATAATTTGGGTAAGATCGCGTTGGTCATATTGATAATATCAGACGGTTTATAAAGAGCGGGATGGTACATTTGTATGGGAGGTACCAAAAGTGGAGTTGCCAGACTTCCAAGTTTTGTCCGAAACTTTGTCTAGCTATAGCTTTACTAAATACAGTATTTGGGCAAGATCGCGTTGGTCATATTGATATTATTACATGTTATATAAGGTAGGCGGTATGGTACATTGGTATAGGGGGTACCAGAACGGCAGTTGCCAGTTTTCCAAGTTTTTGTGCAAAACTTTGTCTAGCTATAGCTTCACTAAATACAGTATTTGGGCAATATCGCGTTGGTCATATTGATAATATCAGACGGTTTATAAGGGACGGGATGGTACATTTGTATGGGAGGTACCAGAAGGGGAGTTGCCAGACTTCCCATTTTTTGTCCGAAACTTTGTCTAGCTATAGCTTTACTAAATACATAATTTGGGTAAGATCGCGTTGGTCATATTGATATTATTACATGTTATATAAGGTAGGCGGTATGGTACATTGGTATAGGGGGTACCAGAACGGCAGTTGCCAGTTTTCCAAGTTTTTGTGCAAAACTTTGTCTAGCTATAGCTTCACTAAATACAGAATTTGGGCAAGATCGCGTTAATCATATTGATATTACACCGTTTAAAAGGAGCGGGATGGTACATTTGTATGGGAGGTACCAGAAGGGGAGTTGCCAGACTTCCAAGTTTTGTCCGAAACTTTGTCTAGCTATAGCTTTACTAAATACAGAATTTGGGCAAGATCGCGTTGGTCATATTGATAATATCAGACGGTTTATAAAGAGCGGGATGGTACATTTGTATGGGAGGTACCAAAAGTGGAGTTGCCAGACTTCCAAGTTTTGTCCGAAACTTTGTCTAGCTATAGCTTTACTAAATACAGTATTTGGGCAAGATCGCGTTGGTCATATTGATAATATCAGACGGTTTATAAAGAGCGGGATGGTACATTTGTATGGGAGGTACCAGAAGGGGAGTTGCCAGACTTCCAAGTTTTGTCCGAAACTTTGGTCATATTGATAATATCAGACGGTTTATAAGGGGCGGGATGGTACATTTGTATGGGAGGTACCAAAAGGGGAGTGTCCAGACTTCCAAGTTTTGTCCGAAACTTTGTCTAGCAATAGCTTTACTAAATGGAAAACGTGGGGAAGATCGCGTTGGGCATATGGATTTTATTACACGATTTATAAAGTGGGTGGAATGGTGCATTTGTATAGTAGGTACCAGAATGGGAGTTGCCAGACGTCCAAGTTTTTGTCCAAAACTTTGTCTAGCTTTAGCTTTACTAAATACAGAATTTGGGCATGATCGCGTTAATCATATTGATATTACACCGTCTATAAGGAGGGGGTTGGTACATTTGTTTGGGAGGTACCAGAAGGGCAGTTGCCAGACTTCCAACTTTTTGTGCAAAACTTTGTCTAGCTATAGCTTTACTAAATGCAAAACTTAGGGAAGATCGCGTTGGGCATCTTGATATTATTACACGATTTCTAAACTAGGCGGTTTGGCACATTTGTATTGCGGTACCAGAATGGGAGTTGCCAGACGTCCAAGTTTTTGTCCAAAACTTTGTCTAGCTATAGCTTTACTAAATACAGAATTTGGGCATGATCGCGTTAATCATATTGATATTACACCGTTTATAAGGAGGGGGTTGGTACATTTGTATGGGAGGTACCAGAAGGGCAGTTGCCAGACTTCCAAGTTTTTGTCCAAAACTTTGTCTAGCTATAGCTTTACTAAATACATAATTTGGGTAAGATCGCGTTGGTCATATTGATATTATTACATGTTATATAAGGTAGGCGGTATGGTACATTGGTATAGGAGGTACCAGAAGGGCAGTTGCCAGACTTCCAAGTTTTTGTGCAAAACTTTGTCTAGCTATAGCTTCACTAAATACAGTATTGGGGCAATATCGCGTTGGTCATATTGATAATATCAGACGGTTTATAAGGGACGGGATGGTACATTTGTATGGGAGGTACCAAAAGGGGAGTTGCCAGACTTCCCAGTTTTGTCCGAAACTTTGTCTAGCTATAGCTTTACTAAATACAGAATTTGGGCATGATCGCGTTAATCATATTGATATTACACCGTCTATAAGGAGGGGGTTGGTACATTTGTTTGGGAGGTACCAGAAGGGCAGTTGCCAGACTTCCAACTTTTTGTGCAAAACTTTGTCTAGCTATAGCTCTACTAAATGCAAAACTTAGGGAAGATCGCGTTGGGCATATTGATATTATTACACGATTTCTAAACTAAGCGGTTTGGCACATTTGTATGGCAGGTACCAGAATGGGAGTTGCCAGACGTCCAAGTTTTTGTCCAAAACTTTGTCTAGCCATAGCTTTACTAAATACAGAATTTGGGCATGATCGCGTTAATCATATTGATATTACACCGTTTATAAGGAGGGGGTTGGTACATTTGTATGGGAGGTACCAGAAGGGCAGTTGCCAGACTTCCAAGTTTTTGTCCAAAACTTTGTCTAGCTATAGCTTTACTAAATACATAATTTGGGTAAGATCGCGTTGGTCATATTGATATTATTACATGTTATATAAGGTAGGCGGTATGGTACATTTGTATAGGAGGTACCAGAAGGGGAGTTGCCAGACTTCCAAGTTTTTGTCCAAAACTTTGTCTAGCTATAGCTTTACTAAATACATAATTTGGGTAAGATCGCGTTGGTCATATTGATATTATTACATGTTATATAAGGTAGGCGGTATGGTACATTGGTATAGGAGGTACCAGAAGGGCAGTTGCCAGACTTCCAAGTTTTTGTGCAAAACTTTGTCTAGCTATAGCTTCACTAAATACAGTATTGGGGCAATATCGTGTTGGTCATATTGATAATATCAGACGGTTTATAAGGGACGGGATGGTACATTTGTATGGGAGGTACCAAAAGTGGAGTTGCCAGACTTCCAAGTTTTGTCCGAAACTTTGTCTAGCTATAGCTTTACTAAATACAGTATTTGGGCAAGATCGCGTTGGTCATATTGATAATATCAGACGGTTTATAAAGAGCGGGATGGTACATTTGTATGGGAGGTACCAGAAGGGGAGTTGCCAGACTTCCAAGTTTTGTCCGAAACTTTGGTCATATTGATAATATCAGACGGTTTATAAGGGGCGGGATGGTACATTTGTATGGGAGGTACCAAAAGGGGAGTGTCCAGACTTCCAAGTTTTGTCCGAAACTTTGTCTAGCAATAGCTTTACTAAATGGAAAACGTGGGGAAGATCGCGTTGGGCATATGGATTTTATTACACGATTTATAAAGTGGGTGGAATGGTGCATTTGTATAGTAGGTACCAGAATGGGAGTTGCCAGACGTCCAAGTTTTTGTCCAAAACTTTGTCTAGCTTTAGCTTTACTAAATACAGAATTTGGGCATGATCGCGTTAATCATATTGATATTACACCGTCTATAAGGAGGGGGTTGGTACATTTGTTTGGGAGGTACCAGAAGGGCAGTTGCCAGACTTCCAACTTTTTGTGCAAAACTTTGTCTAGCTATAGCTTTACTAAATGCAAAACTTAGGGAAGATCGCGTTGGGCATCTTGATATTATTACACGATTTCTAAACTAGGCGGTTTGGCACATTTGTATTGCGGTACCAGAATGGGAGTTGCCAGACGTCCAAGTTTTTGTCCAAAACTTTGTCTAGCTATAGCTATACTAAATACAGAATTTGGGCATGATCGCGTTAATCATATTGATATTACACCGTTTATAAGGAGGGGGTTGGTACATTTGTATGGGAGGTACCAGAAGGGCAGTTGCCAGACTTCCAAGTTTTTGTCCAAAACTTTGTCTAGCTATAGCTTTACTAAATACATAATTTGGGTAAGATCGCGTTGGTCATATTGATATTATTACATGTTATATAAGGTAGGCGGTATGGTACATTGGTATAGGAGGTACCAGAAGGGCAGTTGCCAGACTTCCAAGTTTTTGTGCAAAACTTTGTCTAGCTATAGCTTCACTAAATACAGTATTGGGGCAATATCGCGTTGGTCATATTGATAATATCAGACGGTTTATAAGGGACGGGATGGTACATTTGTATGGGAGGTACCAAAAGGGGAGTTGCCAGACTTCCCAGTTTTGTCCGAAACTTTGTCTAGCTATAGCTTTACTAAATACAGAATTTGGGCATGATCGCGTTATTCATATTGATATTACACCGTCTATAAGGAGGGGGTTGGTACATTTGTTTGGGAGGTACCAGAAGGGCAGTTGCCAGACTTCCAACTTTTTGTGCAAAACTTTGTCTAGCTATAGCTCTACTAAATGCAAAACTTAGGGAAGATCGCGTTGGGCATATTGATATTATTACACGATTTCTAAACTAGGCGGTTTGGCACATTTGTATGGCAGGTACCAGAATGGGAGTTGCCAGACGTCCAAGTTTTTGTCCAAAACTTTGTCTAGCTATAGCTTTACTAAATACAGAATTTGGGCATGATCGCGTTAATCATATTGATATTACACCGTTTATAAGGAGGGGGTTGGTACATTTGTATGGGAGGTACCAGAAGGGCAGTTGCCAGACTTCCAAGTTTTTGTCCAAAACTTTGTCTAGCTATAGCTTTACTAAATACATAATTTGGGTAAGATCGCGTTGGTCATATTGATATTATTACATGTTATATAAGGTAGGCGGTATGGTACATTTGTATAGGAGGTACCAGAAGGGGAGTTGCCAGACTTCCAAGTTTTTGTCCAAAACTTTGTCTAGCTATAGCTTTACTAAATACATAATTTGGGTAAGATCGCGTTGGTCATATTGATATTATTACATGTTATATAAGGTAGGCGGTATGGTACATTGGTATAGGAGGTACCAGAAGGGCAGTTGCCAGACTTCCAAGTTTTTGTGCAAAACTTTGTCTAGCTATAGCTTCACTAAATACAGTATTGGGGCAATATCGCGTTGGTCATATTGATAATATCAGACGGTTTATAAGGGACGGGATGGTACATTTGTATGGGAGGTACCAAAAGGGGAGTTGCCAGACTTCCCAGTTTTGTCCGAAACTTTGTCTAGCTATAGCTTTACTAAATACATAATTTGGGTAAGATCGCGTTGGGCATATTGATATGATTACACGATTTCTAAAGTAGGCGGTATGGTACATTTGTATAGGAGGTACCAGAAGGGGAGTTGCCAGACTTCCAAGTTTTTGTCCAAAACTTTGTCTAGCTATAGCTTTACTAAATACATAATTTTAGTAAGATCGCGTTGGTCATATTGATATTATTACACGATATCTACGGTAGTCGGGATGGTACATTTGTATGGAAGGTACCAGAAGGGAGTTGTCAGACTTCCAAGTTTTGTCCGAAACTTTGTCTAGCTATAGCTTTACTAAATGCAAAACTTGGGGAAGATCGCGTTGGGCATATTGATATGATTACACGATTTATAAAGAATGGTGCATTTGTATAGTAAGTACCAGAATAGGAGTTGCCAGACGTCCAAGTTTTTGTCCAAAACCTTGTCTAGCTATAGCTTTAATAAATGCAAAACGTGGGAAAGATCGCGTTGGGCATAATGATATTATTACACGATTTCTTAGAGGCCGGGATGGTATATTTGTATAAGAGGTACCAGAAGGGGAGTTGCCATACTTCCAAGTATTTGTCCGAAACATTTTCCATCCATAGCTTTACTATATACAGAATTTGGGCGTTGGTCATATTGATATTACACCGTTTATAAGGAGGGGGTTGGTACATTTGTATGGGAGGTACCAGAAGGGCAGTTGCCAGACTTCAAAGTTTTTGTGCAAAACTTTGTCTAGCTATAGCTTAACTAAATACAGAATTTGGGCAATATCGCGTTGGTCATATTGATAATATCAGACGGTTTATAAGGGGCGGGATGGTACATTTGTATGGGAGGTACCAAAAGGGGAGTTGCCAGACTTCCCAGTTTTGTCCGAAACTTTGTCTAGCTATAGCTTTACTAAATACATAATTTGGGTAAGATCGCGTTGGTCATATTGATATTATTACATGTTATATAAGGTAGGCGGTATGGTACATTGGTATAGGGGGTACCAGAACGGCAGTTGCCAGTTTTCCAAGTTTTTGTGCAAAACTTTGTCTAGCTATAGCTTCACTAAATACAGTATTTGGGCAATATCGCGTTGGTCATATTGATAATATCAGACGGTTTATAAGGGACGGGATGGTACATTTGTATGGGAGGTACCAGAAGGGGAGTTGCCAGACTTCCAAGTTTTTGTCCAAAACTTTGTCTAGCTATAGCTTTACTAAATACATAATTTGGGTAAGATCGCGTTGGTCATATTGATATTATTACATGTTATATAAGGTAGGCGGTATGGTACATTTGTATAGGAGGTACCAGAAGGGGAGTTGCCAGACTTCCAAGTTTTTGTCCAAAACTTTGTCTAGCTATAGCTTTACTAAATACATAATTTGGGTAAGATCGCGTTGGTCATATTGATATTATTACATGTTATATAAGGTAGGCGGTATGGTACATTGGTATAGGGGGTACCAGAACGGCAGTTGCCAGTTTTCCAAGTTTTTGTGCAAAACTTTGTCTAGCTGTAGCTTCACTAAATACAGTATTTGGGCAATATCGCGTTGGTCATATTGATAATATCAGACGGTTTATGAGGGACGGGATGGTACATTTGTATGGGAGGTACCAAAAGGGGAGTTGCCAGACTTCCCAGTTTTGTCCGAAACTTTGTCTAGCTATAGCTTTACTAAATACAGAATTTGGGCATGATCGCGTTAATCATATTGATATTACACCGTCTATAAGGAGGGGGTTGGTACATTTGTTTGGGAGGTACCAGAAGGGCAGTTGCCAGACTTCCAACTTTTTGTGCAAAACTTTGTCTAGCTATAGCTTTACTAAATGCAAAACTTAGGGAAGATCGCGTTGGGCATATTGATATTATTACACGATTTCTAAACTAGGCGGATTGGCACATTTGTATGGCAGGTACCAGAATGGGAGTTGCCAGACGTCCAAGTTTTTGTCCAAAACTTTGTCTAGCTATAGCTTTACTAAATACATAATTTGGGTAAGATCGCGTTGGGCATATTGATATGATTACACGATTTCTAAAGTAGGCGGTATGGTACATTTGTATAGGAGGTACCAGAAGGGGAGTTGCCAGATTTCCAAGTTTTTGTCCAAAACTTTGTCTAGCTATAGCTTTACTAAATACATAATTTGGGTAAGATCGCGTTGGGCATATTGATATGATTACACGATTTCTAAAGTAGGCGGTATGGTACATTTGTATAGGAGGTACCAGAAGGGGAGTTGCCAGACTTCCAAGTTTTTGTCCAAAACTTTGTCTAGCTATAGCTTTACTAAATACATAATTTGGGTAAGATCGCGTTGGGCATATTGATATGATTACACGATTTCTAAAGTAGGCGGTATGGTACATTTGTATAGGAGGTACCAGAAGGGGAGTTGCCAGACTTCCAAGTTTTTGTCCAAAACTTTGTCTAGCTATAGCTTTACTAAATACATAATTTTAGTAAGATCGCGTTGGTCATATTGATATTATTACACGATATCTACGGTAGTCGGGATGGTACATTTGTATGGAAGGTACCAGAAGGGAGTTGTCAGACTTCCAAGTTTTGTCCGAAACTTTGTCTAGCTATAGCTTTACTAAATGCAAAACTTGGGGAAGATCGCGTTGGGCATATTGATATGATTACACGATTTCTAAAGTAGGCGGGATGGCACATTTGTATGGGAGGTACCAGAAGTGGAGTTGCCAGACTTCCAAGTTGTTGTCCAAAACTTTGTCTAGCTATAGCTTTACTAAATACAAAATTTGGGTAAGATCGCGTTGGTCATATTGATATTATTACATGTTATATAAGGTAGGCGGTATGGTACATTGGTATAGGGGGTACCAGAACGGCAGTTGCCAGTTTTCCAAGTTTTTGTGCAAAACTTTGTCTAGCTATAGCTTCACTAAATACAGAATTTGGGCAAGATCGCGTTAATCATATTGATATTACACCGTTTAAAAGGAGCGGGATGGTACATTTGTATGGGAGGTACCAGAAGGGGAGTTGCCAGACTTCCAAGTTTTGTCCGAAACTTTGTCTAGCTATAGCTTTACTAAATACAGAATTTGGGCAAGATCGCGTTGGTCATATTGATAATATCAGACGGTTTATAAAGAGCGGGATGGTACATTTGTATGGGAGGTACCAAAAGTGGAGTTGCCAGACTTCCAAGTTTTGTCCGAAACTTTGTCTAGCTATAGCTTTACTAAATACAGTATTTGGGCAAGATCGCGTTGGTCATATTGATAATATCAGACGGTTTATAAAGAGCGGGATGGTACATTTGTATGGGAGGTACCAGAAGGGGAGTTGCCAGACTTCCAAGTTTTGTCCGAAACTTTGGTCATATTGATAATATCAGACGGTTTATAAGGGGCGGGATGGTACATTTGTATGGGAGGTACCAAAAGGGGAGTGTCCAGACTTCCAAGTTTTGTCCGAAACTTTGTCTAGCAATAGCTTTACTAAATGGAAAACGTGGGGAAGATCGCGTTGGGCATATGGATTTTATTACACGATTTATAAAGTGGGTGGAATGGTGCATTTGTATAGTAGGTACCAGAATGGGAGTTGCCAGACGTCCAAGTTTTTGTCCAAAACTTTGTCTAGCTTTAGCTTTACTAAATACAGAATTTGGGCATGATCGCGTTAATCATATTGATATTACACCGTCTATAAGGAGGGGGTTGGTACATTTGTTTGGGAGGTACCAGAAGGGCAGTTGCCAGACTTCCAACTTTTTGTGCAAAACTTTGTCTAGCTATAGCTTTACTAAATGCAAAACTTAGGGAAGATCGCGTTGGGCATCTTGATATTATTACACGATTTCTAAACTAGGCGGTTTGGCACATTTGTATTGCGGTACCAGAATGGGAGTTGCCAGACGTCCAAGTTTTTGTCCAAAACTTTGTCTAGCTATAGCTTTACTAAATACAGAATTTGGGCATGATCGCGTTAATCATATTGATATTACACCGTTTATAAGGAGGGGGTTGGAACATTTGTATGGGAGGTACCAGAAGGGCAGTTGCCAGACTTCCAAGTTTTTGTCCAAAACTCCAGAATTTGGGCATGATCGCGTTATTCATATTGATATTACACCGTCTATAAGGAGGGGGTTGGTACATTTGTTTGGGAGGTACCAGAAGGGCAGTTGCCAGACTTCCAACTTTTTGTGCAAAACTTTGTCTAGCTATAGCTCTACTAAATGCAAAACTTAGGGAAGATCGCGTTGGGCATATTGATATTATTACACGATTTCTAAACTAGGCGGTTTGGCACATTTGTATGGCAGGTACCAGAATGGGAGTTGCCAGACGTCCAAGTTTTTGTCCAAAACTTTGTCTAGCTATAGCTTTACTAAATACAGAATTTGGGCATGATCGCGTTAATCATATTGATATTACACCGTTTATAAGGAGGGGGTTGGTACATTTGTATGGGAGGTACCAGAAGGGCAGTTGCCAGACTTCCAAGTTTTTGTCCAAAACTTTGTCTAGCTATAGCTTTACTAAATACATAATTTGGGTAAGATCGCGTTGGTCATATTGATATTATTACATGTTATATAAGGTAGGCGGTATGGTACATTTGTATAGGAGGTACCAGAAGGGGAGTTGCCAGACTTCCAAGTTTTTGTCCAAAACTTTGTCTAGCTATAGCTTTACTAAATACATAATTTGGGTAAGATCGCGTTGGTCATATTGATATTATTACATGTTATATAAGGTAGGCGTTATGGTACATTGGTATAGGAGGTACCAGAAGGGCAGTTGCCAGACTTCCAAGTTTTCGTGCAAAACTTTGTCTAGCTATTGCTTCACTAAATACAGTATTGGGGCAATATCGCGTTGGTCATATTGATAATATCAGACGGTTTATAAGGGACGGGATGGTACATTTGTATGGGAGGTACCAAAAGGGGAGTTGCCAGACTTCCCAGTTTTGTCCGAAACTTTGTCTAGCTATAGCTTTACTAAATACATAATTTGGGTAAGATCGCGTTGGGCATATTGATATGATTACACGATTTCTAAAGTAGGCGGGATGGCACATTTGTATGGGAAGTACCAGAAGTGGAGTTGCCAGACTTCCAAGTTGTTGTCCAAAACTTTGTCTAGCTATAGCTTTACTAAATACATAATTTGGGTAAGATCGCGTTGGTCATATTGATATTATTACACGATATCTACGGTAGTCGGGATGGTACATTTGTATGGAAGGTACCAGAAGGGAGTTGTCAGACTTCCAAGTTTTGTCCGAAACTTTGTCTAGCTATAGCTTTACTAAATGCAAAACTTGGGGAAGATCGCGTTGGGCATATTGATATGATTACACGATTTATAAAGAATGGTACATTTGTATAGGAGGTACCAGAAGGGGAGTTGCCAGACTTCCAAGTTTTTGTCCAAAACTTTGTCTAGCTATAGCTTTACTAAATACATAATTTGGGTAAGATCGCGTTGGTCATATTGATATTATTACATGTTATATAAGGTAGGCGGTATGGTACATTGGTATAGGAGGTACCAGAAGGGCAGTTGCCAGACTTCCAAGTTTTTGTGCAAAACTTTGTCTAGCTATAGCTTCACTAAATACAGTATTGGGGCAATATCGCGTTGGTCATATTGATAATATCAGACGGTTTATAAGGGACGGGATGGTACATTTGTATGGGAGGTACCAAAAGGGGAGTTGCCAGACTTCCCAGTTTTGTCCGAAACTTTGTCTAGCTATAGCTTTACTAAATACATAATTTGGGTAAGATCGCGTTGGGCATATTGATATGATTACACGATTTCTAAAGTAGGCGGTATGGTACATTTGTATAGGAGGTACCAGAAGGGGAGTTGCCAGACTTCCAAGTTTTTGTCCAAAACTTTGTCTAGCTATAGCTTTACTAAATACATAATTTTAGTAAGATCGCGTTGGTCATATTGATATTATTACACGATATCTACGGTAGTCGGGATGGTACATTTGTATGGAAGGTACCAGAAGGGAGTTGTCAGACTTCCAAGTTTTGTCCGAAACTTTGTCTAGCTATAGCTTTACTAAATGCAAAACTTGGGGAAGATCGCGTTGGGCATATTGATATGATTACACGATTTATAAAGAATGGTGCATTTGTATAGTAAGTACCAGAATAGGAGTTGCCAGACGTCCAAGTTTTTGTCCAAAACTTTGTCTAGCTATAGCTTTAATAAATGCAAAACGTGGGAAAGATCGCGTTGGGCATAATGATATTATTACACGATTTCTGAGAGGCCGGGATGGTATATTTGTATAAGAGGTACCAGAAGGGGAGTTGCCATACTTCCAAGTATTTGTCCGAAACATTTTCCATCCATAGCTTTACTAAATACAGAATTTGGGCGTTGGTCATATTGATATTACACCGTTTATAAGGAGGGGGTTGGTACATTTGTATGGGAGGTACCAAAAGGGGAGTTGCCAGACTTCCCAGTTTTGTCCGAAACTTTGTCTAGCTATAGCTTTACTAAATACATAATTTGGGTAAGATCGCGTTGGTCATATTGATATTATTACATGTTATATAAGGTAGGCGGTATGGTACATTGGTATAGGGGGTACCAGAAGGGCAGTTGCCAGACTTCAAAGTTTTTGTGCAAAACTTTGTCTAGCTATAGCTTAACTAAATACAGTATTTGGGCAATATCGCGTTGGTCATATTGATAATATCAGACGGTTTATAAGGGACGGGATGGTACATTTGTATGGGAGGTACCAGAAGGGGAGTTGCCAGACTTCCAAGTTTTTGTCCAAAACTTTGTCTAGCTATAGCTTTACTAAATACATAATTTGGGTAAGATCGCGTTGGTCATATTGATATTATTACATGTTATATAAGGTAGGCGGTATGGTACATTTGTATAGGAGGTACCAGAAGGGGAGTTGCCAGACTTCCAAGTTTTTGTCCAAAACTTTGTCTAGCTATAGCTTTACTAAATACATAATTTGGGTAAGATCGCGTTGGTCATATTGATATTATTACATGTTATATAAGGTAGGCGGTATGGTACATTGGTATAGGGGGTACCAGAACGGCAGTTGCCAGTTTTCCAAGTTTTTGTGCAAAACTTTGTCTAGCTATAGCTTCACTAAATACAGTATTTGGGCAATATCGCGTTGGTCATATTGATAATATCAGACGGTTTATAAGGGACGGGATGGTACATTTGTATGGGAGGTACCAAAAGGGGAGTTGCCAGACTTCCCAGTTTTGTCCGAAACTTTGTCTAGCTATAGCTTTACTAAATACAGAATTTGGGCATGATCGCGTTAATCATATTGATATTACACCGTCTATAAGGAGGGGGTTGGTACATTTGTTTGGGAGGTACCAGAAGGGCAGTTGCCAGACTTCCAACTTTTTGTGCAAAACTTTGTCTAGCTATAGCTTTACTAAATGCAAAACTTAGGGAAGATCGCGTTGGGCATATTGATATTATTACACGATTTCTAAACTAGGCGGTTTGGCACATTTGTATGGCAGGTACCAGAATGGGAGTTGCCAGACGTCCAAGTTTTTGTCCAAAACTTTGTCTAGCTATAGCTTTACTAAATACAGAATTTGGGCATGATCGCGTTAATCATATTGATATTACACCGTTTATAAGGAGGGGGTTGGTACATTTGTATGGGAGGTACCAGAAGGGCAGTTGCCAGACTTCCAAGTTTTTGTCCAAAACTTTGTCTAGCTATAGCTTTACTAAATACATAATTTGGGTAAGATCGCGTTGGTCATATTGATATTATTACATGTTATATAAGGTAGGCGGTATGGTACATTTGTATAGGAGGTACCACAAGGGGAGTTGCCAGACTTCCAAGTTTTTGTCCAAAACTTTGTCTAGCTATAGCTTTACTAAATACATAATTTGGGTAAGATCGCGTTGGTCATATTGATATTATTACATGTTATATGAGGTAGGCGGTATGGTACATTGGTATAGGAGGTACCAGAAGGGCAGTTGCCAGACTTCCAAGTTTTTGTGCAAAACTTTGTCTAGCTATAGCTTCACTAAATACAGTATTGGGGCAATATCGCGTTGGTCATATTGATAATATCAGACGGTTTATAAGGGACGGGATGGTACATTTGTATGGGAGGTACCAAAAGGGGAGTTGCCAGACTTCCCAGTTTTGTCCGAAACTTTGTCTAGCTATAGCTTTACTAAATACATAATTTGGGTAAGATCGCGTTGGGCATATTGATATGATTACACGATTTCTAAAGTAGGCGGGATGGCACATTTGTATGGGAGGTACCAGAAGTGGAGTTGCCAGACTTCCAAGTTGTTGTCCAAAACTTTGTCTAGCTATAGCTTTACTAAATACATAATTTGGGTAAGATCGCGTTGGTCATATTGATATTATTACATGTTATATAAGGTAGGCGGTATGGTACATTTGTATAGGAGGTACCAGAAGGGGAGTTGCCAGACTTCCAAGTTTTTGTCCAAAACTTTGTCTAGCTATAGCTTTACTAAATACATAATTTTAGTAAGATCGCGTTGGTCATATTGATATTATTACACGATATCTACGGTAGTCGGGATGGTACAATTGTATGGAAGGTACCAGAAGGGAGTTGTCAGACTTCCAAGTTTTGTCCGAAACTTTGTCTAGCTATAGCTTTACTAAATGCAAAACTTGGGGAAGATCGCGTTGGGCATATTGATATGATTACACGATTTATAAAGAATGGTGCATTTGTATAGTAAGTACCAGAATGGGAGTTGCCAGACGTCCAAGTTTTTGTCCAAAACTTTGTCTAGCTATAGCTTTAATAAATGCAAAACGTGGGAAAGATCGCGTTGGGCATAATGATATTATTACACGATTTCTTAGAGGCCGGGATGGTATATTTGTATAAGAGGTACCAGAAGGGGAGTTGCCATACTTCCAAGTATTTGTCCGAAACATTTTCCATCCATAGCTTTACTAAATACAGAATTTGGGCGTTGGTCATATTGATATTACACCGTTTATAAGGAGGGGGTTGGTACATTTGTATGGGAGGTACCAGAAGGGCAGTTGCCAGACTTCAAAGTTTTTGTGCAAAACTTTGTCTAGCTATAGCTTAACTAAATACAGAATTTGGGCAATATCGCGTTGGTCATATTGATAATATCAGACGGTTTATAAGGGGCGGGATGGTACATTTGTATGGGAGGTACCAAAAGGGGAGTTGCCAGACTTCCCAGTTTTGTCCGAAACTTTGTCTAGCTATAGCTTTACTAAATACATAATTTGGGTAAGATCGCGTTGGTCATATTGATATTATTACATGTTATATAAGGTAGGCGGTATGGTACATTGGTATAGGGGGTACCAGAACGGCAGTTGCCAGTTTTCCAAGTTTTTGTGCAAAACTTTGTCTAGCTATAGCTTCACTAAATACAGTATTTGGGCAATATCGCGTTGGTCATATTGATAATATCAGACGGTTTATAAGGGACGGGATGGTACATTTGTATGGGAGGTACCAGAAGGGGAGTTGCCAGACTTCCAAGTTTTTGTCCAAAACTTTGTCTAGCTATAGCTTTACTAAATTCATAATTTGGGTAAGATCGCGTTGGTCATATTGATATTATTACATGTTATATAAGGTAGGCGGTATGGTACATTTGTATAGGAGGTACCAGAAGGGGAGTTGCCAGACTTCCAAGTTTTTGTCCAAAACTTTGTCTAGCTATAGCTTTACTAAATACATAATTTGGGTAAGATCGCGTTGGTCATATTGATATTATTACATGTTATATAAGGTAGGCGGTATGGTACATTGGTATAGGAGGTACCAGAACGGCAGTTGCCAGACTTCCAAGTTTTTGTGCAAAACTTTGTCTAGCTATAGCTTCACTAAATACAGTATTTGGGCAATATCGCGTTGGTCATATTGATAATATCAGACGGTTTATAAGGGACGGGATGGTACATTTGTATGGGAGGTACCAAAAGGGGAGTTGCCAGACTTCCCAGTTTTGTCCGAAACTTTGTCTAGCTATAGCTTTACTAAATACATAATTTGGGTAAGATCGCGTTGGGCATATTGATATGATTACACGATTTCTAAAGTAGGCGGGATGGCACATTTGTATGGGAGGTACCAGAAGTGGAGTTGCCAGACTTCCAAGTTGTTGTCCAAAACTTTGTCTAGCTATAGCTTTACTAAATACATAATTTTAGTAAGATCGCGTTGGTCATATTGATATTATTACACGATATCTACGGTAGTCGGTATGGTACATTTGTATGGAAGGTACCAGAAGGGAGTTGTCAGACTTCCAAGTTTTGTCCGAAACTTTGTCTAGCTATAGCTTTACTAAATGCAAAACTTGGGGAAGATCGCGTTGGGCATATTGATATGATTACACGATTTATAAAGAATGGTGCATTTGTATAGTAAGTACCAGAATGGGAGTTGCCAGACGTCCAAGTTTTTGTCCAAAACTTTGTCTAGCTATAGCTTTAATAAATGCAAAACGTGGGAAAGATCGCGTTGGGCATAATGATATTATTACACGATTTCTAAGGTAGGGGGATGGTATATTTGTATTGGAGTTACCAGAAGGGGAGTTGCCAGACTTCCAAGTTTTGTCCGAAACTTTGTCTAGCTATAGCTTTACTAAATGCAAATCTTGGGGAAGATCGCGTTGGGCATATTTATATGATTACACGATTTCTAAAGTAGGCGGGATGGCACATTTGTATGGGAGGTACCAGAAGGGGAGTTGCCAGACTTCCATGTTTTGTCCGAAACTTTGTCTAGCTATAGCTTTACTAAATGCAAAACTTAGGGAAGATCGCGTTGGGCATATTGATATGATTACACGATTTCTAAAGTAGGCGGAATGGCTCATTTGTATGGGAGGTACCAGAAGGGGAGTTGCCAGACTTCCAAGTTTTTGTTCCAAACTTTGCTGAGTTATACCTTTACTAAATACAGAATTTGGCCAAGATCGAACTATGCGTATTGATATTATTACACGATATCTAAAGTGGGCGAAATTACAGATTTATATGGTAGGTACTCAAAGGGGTGTGGCCATATAGCCCATATGCAATCCCATAAGCAGTTTTGGAAAATATTAATCCATGCGAAATTTTAGAGTGATTGTTTAACTCTTTCGAAAGTTATAATGAGTACCAGCAGGACAGAGAGACGGACATGGCTCAAACGATTTAGAAAGTCATGAATCGAGTTTGGTTCAAAGACACCTGGGGTGTAATGTGAATATTTCAATATTGTGTTACACTTTGGGCTAAAAAAAATGGCCATTTTAATAATTTTTTGCAATCAAATTATGCATCAACCATATATATATTTGCCCGAACCACAAATATTAACTTGTTTGCATGTTGTAAATATTTGTTCGTTTTCTACGAAGTGAGCATACACTTACGTGTAACAAACATTACCTACTTACTCGGAAGTATATATGGATTCCCCTCAATCACGTACACGCTCTCGTAGAAGCACACGCATATTTCCTTGCACACATGCAATTAATTAAGTGTAAGCACGTGCATGTTGCTGAGCAAACATGCATGTACTTATGAGAAAGTACTCGTTTATAATATAAATATTGTTTATTATTGCACATTTGATAGTAATAATACATGCATTAGTATTTATACGTATAAATCTAGTTGTTTCAATACATGGCATCTTGTCATCAGTTCGGGTTTCTTCGTTTAACGCCGCGATTTGCTGAAATGTAAATTGTATTAGTTTACAAAACTTATGTATATGTAAATCTATTTATGTATATACCTTGTACTCCCGTATGAATCCGTGAAGGCGTTTTCTTCTTTACACTCAATGCGCACATCTATTGGCAAAATATGAAGGGCAATAAAACGATTTTGACGAAAGCAATCGGTGCTTTCGTCAATTGCCAGTGAATAATAATTTCTTTCGCAAAAGTTGGCAATTTGCTTGCAGTTTTCACAATATTTGTTGCCCTTTAAAACCTAATTATATTCAAGTAATCTAGAACTGTAGTTCGAATATTATGTTCAGCTACAAATGCGCTCAGTATAATTTCCATTTCTGATTCATCCACGAGAGTTTTCACGACATTGGCCGAAAAGTACTTTTTTTATTTTTTACCTTAGATTCTCGCAGAGGACGTCTCTTCAAGTGACATTAACGACATGTTATTGGAACATCTTTATTACATTCCATTTCACAATATATAAATTTGCACTTTACACAGAAAATCTGTAAACTGTATTAAATTAGTCCCAAAAGTGCTGTATCATGGTACTTTCGATGGCGAAAATGTACCAAAACAGTACAATTGTATCCTCTTTTGCATCCCTGATGTACATACATTCCCATGTGTATGCATGTGTGTATAAAATGGTGTGTTACTCCTTTTTTGTGTTCTCTCTCTCTCTCTGTGAATTTCACTTTTTCTCTTGGTTATAATTACAGAGATACAAATATTTAAATATTTGAACGGAAATATTGTACGTAGTAGAATTTAACACGTCCATTGCGTGGTTTTTGTCAAACACTCTATTGCGTATATCCGAATATGTAATACTAATAGCAAATGAGTAATATTTACATTGAAATAAGCATTGTGTACAAGGAAATAAGCTTCACTTGCTACATGTTCTAAACACGCGTTTTACTTCTGTACAAACATTTAAAAAAGACGGATTTTTCAACGTGTATGTGTTACACTTTTGAGCCGTATCAAATGATATATACCCTCCTACCCGTATGGTGAGGGTATAAATATTATATTACACGTTTTTACAAAAAAAGACAGAATATAAACCAGAGTTTTTTCTTGAAAATTTTATGTAGTTAAAGCTTTCCTAAATATAAATTTAGGAAAGATTCGATGGGCGGATGTATATAATTACACGATTTCTAAAGTGGGTGCAATGGTACATTTGTATGGCAGGTCCAGAATGGGAGTTGCCACACGTCCAAGTTTTTGTCCGAAACTTTTTCCATCCATAGCTTTACTAAATATAGAATTTGGGCAAGATCGCGTTGGTTATATTGATAGTACACCGTTTATAAGGAGCGGGATGGCACATTTGTATGGGAGGTACCAGAAGGGGAGTTGCCAGACTTCCAAGTTTTTGTCCAAAACTTTGACTATAGCTTTACTAAATACAGAATTTGGGTAAGATCGCGTTGGTCATATTGATATTATTACATGTTATATAAGGTAGGCGGGATGGTACATTTGTATAGGAGGTACCAGAAGGGGAGTTGCCAGACTTCCAAGTTTTTGTCCAAAACTTTGACTATAGCTTTACTAAATACAGAATTTGGGTAAGATCGCGTTGGTCATATTGATATTATTACATGTTATATAAGGTAGGCGGGATGGTACATTTGTATAGGAGGTACCAGAAGGGGAGTTGTCATACATCCAAGTATTTGTCCAAAACTTTTTCTAGCTATAGCTTTACTAAATGCAAAACGTGGGGAAGATCGCGTTGGGCATATTTATATTATTACACGATTTCTTAAGTAGGCGGGATGGCACATTTGTATGGCAGGTACCAGAATGGGAGTTGCCAGACGTCCAAGTTTTTGTTCGAAACTCTGCTCAGTTATACCTTTACTAAATACAGAATTTGGCCAAGATCGAACTATACGCGTTGATATTTTTACACGATATCTAAAGTGGGCGAAATTACAGATTTATATGGTATCCCATAAGCAGTTTGGGAAAATATTAAGCCATGCTAAATTTTAGAGTGATTGTTTAACTCTTTCGAAAGTTATAGTGAGTACCAGCAGGACAGACAGACGGACATGGCTCAAACGATTTAGACAGTCATGAATCGAGTTTGGTTCAAAGACACCTGGGGTGTAATGTGAATATATCTATGTGTTACACTTTGGGCTAAAAAAATGGTAATTTTAACAAATTTTTGCAACCAAATTATGCATCAACCATATATATATTTGCCCGAACCCCAAATATTAACTTGTTTACAGGTTGTAAATATATGTTAGTTTTCTACGAAGTGAGCATATACTTACATGTAACAAACATTCCTTATTTACTCGGAAGTAGATACGTATTTTACCTTAATCACGTACACGCTCTCGTTGAAGCACATGTATATATCCTTGCAAACATGTAATTAATTAAGTGTAAGCACGTGCATGTTGCTGAGCAAACATGCATGGTATCTTGTCGTCAGTTCGGGATTCTTCGTTTAACGCAGCGATTTGCTGAAATGTAAATTGTATTAGTTTACAAAACTCATGAATATGTATATACCTTGTACTCCCGTATAAATCCGTGAAGGCGTTTTCTTCTTTACACTCAATGTGCACATCTATTGGCAAAATAAGTTATAAAGGGCAATAAAACGATTTTGGTAACAAACAAAAAGGGTTCAATATTTTATTACGGTTGCGTTGCAATTTCACTACTTTTATTACGGTCGCTTGTTGTGTATCGAAAAACATATACGAACATTTGTAAATTGTATTAAATTAGGCCCAAAAGAGTGATACAGCTTTTTCGATCACAAAAACGTACCAAAAAGTAAAATTTTTTATATCTCTGATTTACATACATTGACAAAATTGCACACATTCTCATGTGTATGCGTCAGGTATGAAAAAGTCAGTTTCCTCGTTTTGTACTTTCCTTTCTTTGAAATTGTACTTGTTTATCCTGATGGTACCAAAATCAAAAAAGATATTAGAATCAATTTTATTAAAGTAAAAAGAATATGTACATACAAATTCTATTAAATTTGTTTGTACACTGCAATCGGTGCTTTCGTCAATTGCCAGTGAATAATAATTTCTTTTGCAAAAATTGGCAATTTGCTTGCAGTTTTCACAATAGTTATTGCCCTTTAAAACCTTATTATATTCAAGTAATCTAGAACTGTAGTTCGAATATTATGTTCAGCTACAAATGCGCTCAGTATAATTTCCATTTCTGATTCATCCACAAGAGATTTCACGACATTGGCCAAAAAGTTATTTTTTTATTTTTTACCTTAGATTCTCGCAGAGCTCGTCTCTTAAAGTGACATTAACGACATGTTATTGGAACATCTTTGTTACATTCCATTTCCCAATATATAAATTTGCACTTTACACAGCTTTTCTTCAAATTACTGACAAAAACAATATATACGAAAATCTGTAAACTGTATTAAATTAGGCCCAAAAGTGCTGTATCATGGTACTTTCGATGGCGAAAATGTACCATAACAGTACAATTGTATCATCTTTTGCATCCCTGATGTACATGCCTTCCCATGTGTATGCATGTGTGTATAAAATGGTGTGTTACTCCTTTTTTGTGTTCTGTCTCTGTGAATTTATCTTATTCTCTAGGTTATTATTACTCAGAGAACAGAGATACAAATACTTAAATATTTGAACGCAAATATTGTACTTAGAAGAATTAGAATTTAACACGTCCATTGCGTGGTTTTTGTCAAACACGCTATTGCGTATATCCGAATATGTAATACTAATAGCAAATGAGTTATATTTACATTGAAATAAGCTTTGTGTACAAGGAAATAACCTTTACTTGCTACATGTTCTAAACACGCGTTTTACTTCTGTACAAACATTTAAAAATGACGGATTTTTCAGCGCGTATGTGTTACACTTTTGAGCCGTATCAAATGGTATATACCCTCCTACAAATGGTATATACCCTCCTTACAAAAAGAATAGAATATATACCAGAGTTTTTTCTTGAAAATTGTATGTAGTTAAAGCTTTACTAAATATGAATTTCGGAAAGATTCGATGAGCGGATTTATATAATTACACGATTTCTAAAGTGGGTGCAATGGTACATTTGTATGGCAGGTACCAGAAGGGCAGTTGCCAGACGTCCACGTTTTTGTCCGAAACTTTTTCCATCCATAGCTTTACTAAATACAGAATTTGGGCGTGATCGCGTTGGTCATATTGATATTACACTGTTTATAAGGAGCGAGATGGTACATTTGTATGGGAGGTACCAGAAGGGGAGTTGCTAGACTTCCAAGTTTTGTCCGAAACTTTGTCTAGCTATATCTTTACTAAATGCAAAACTTAGGGAAGATCGCGTTGGGCATATTGATATGATTACACGATTTCTAAAGTAGGCGGGATGGCTCATTTGTATGGGAGGTACCAGAAGGGCAGTTGTCAGACTTGCAAGTTTTTGTCCAAAACTTTGTCTAGCTAAATCTTTACTAAATACAAAACTTAGGGAAGATCGCGTTGGGCATATTGATATGATTACTCGATTTCTAAAGTAGGCTGGATGACACATTTGTATGGGAGGTACCAGAAGGGCAGTTGTCAGACTTGCAAGTTTTTGTCCAAAACTTTGTCTAGCTAAATCTTTACTAAATACAAAACTTAGGGAAGATCGCGTTGGGCATATTGATATGATTACACGATTTCTAAAGTAGGCGGGATGGCTCATTTGTATGGGAGGTACCAGAAGGGCAGTTGTCAGACTTGCAAGTTTTTGTCCAAAACTTTGTCTAGCTAAATCTTTACTAAATACAAAACTTAGGGAAGATCGCGTTGGGCGTATTGATATGATTACACGATTTCTAAAGTAGGCGGGATGGCTCATTTGTATGGGAGGTACCAGAAGGGGAGTTGCCAGACTTCCAAGTTTTTGTACGAAACTCTGCTCAGTTATACCTTTACTAAATACATAATTTGGCCAAGATCGAACCACGCGTATTGATATTATTACACGATTTCTAAAGTGGGCGAAATTACAGATTTATATGGTAGGTACTCGAAGGGGTGTGGCCATATAGCCCACATGCAATCCCATAAGCAGTTTTGGAAAATATTAAGCCGTGCTAAATTTTAGAGTGATTGTTTAACTCTTTTGAAAGTTATAGTGAGTACCAGCAGGACAGACATACGGACATGGCTCAAACGATTTAGACAGTCATGAATCGAGTTTAGTTCAAAGACACCTGGGGTGTAATGTGAATATTTCTATGTGTTACACTTTGGGGTAAAAAAAATATAAATCTAGTTGTTTAAAAAAATAAACAATAAGTATTGAGTTTTCGGTTCAATACATGGCATCTTGTCATCAGTTCGGGTTTCTTCGTTTAACGCCGCGATTTGCTGAAATGTAAATTGTATTAGTTTACAAAACTCATGTATATGTAAATTTATTTATGTATATACCTTGTACTCCCGTATGAATCCGTGAAAGCGTTTTCTTCTTTACACTCAATGCGCACATCTATTGGCAAAATATTAAGGGCAATAAAACGATTTTGACGAAAGCAAACAGTGCTTTCGTATATTGCCAGTGAATAATAATTTCTTTCGCATAAGTTGGCAATTTGCTTGCAGTTTTCACAATATTTATTGCCCTTTTAAACCTTATTATATTCAAGTAATCTAGAACTGTAGTTCGAATATTATGTTCTGCTACAAATGCGTTCAGTATAATTTCCATTTCTGATTCATCCACGAGAGATTTCACATTGGCCGAAAAGTTATTTTTTTATTGTTTACCTTAGATTCTCGCAGAGCACGTCTCTTAAAGTGACATTAATGACATGTTATTGGAACATCTTTGTTACATTCCATTTCACAATATATAAATTTGCTCTTTGCACAGCTTTTCTTCAAATTATTAACAAAAAGAAACAGATACGAACATTTGTAAATTGTATTAAATTAGCCCCAAAAGAGTGATACAGCTCTTTTCGATCACGAAAACGTACCAAAAAGTACAATTGTACAATTTTTTACATCTCTGATCAGGTATGAAAAATCAGTTTCTTCGTTTTGTACTTTCCTTTCTTTGAAATTGTACATGTTTATCCCGATTGTACCAAAATCAAAAAAGATATTAGAATCAATTTTGTAAAGTAAAGTAAAGTAAAAAGACGTACAAATTCTATTAAATTTGTTTGTACACTGCAATCGGTGCTTTCGTCAATTGCCAGTGAATAATAATTTCTTTCGCAAAAATTGGCAATTTGCTTGCAGTTTTCACAATATTTATTGCCCTTTAAAACCTTATTATATTCAAGTAATCTAGAACTGTAGTTCGAATATTATGTTCAGCTACAAATGCGCTCAGTATAATTTCCATTTCTGATTCATCCACGAGAGATTTCACGACATTGGCCAAAAAGTTATTTTTTTATTTTTTACCTTAGATTCTCGTAGAGCTCGTCTCTTAAAGTGACATTAACGACATGTTATTGGAACATCTTTCTTACATTCCATTTCCCAATATATAAATTTGCACTTTACACAGCTTTTCTTCAAATTACTGACAAAAACAATAGATACGAAAATCTGTAAACTGTACTAAATTGGGCCCAAAAGTGCTGTATCATGGTACTTTCGATGGTGAAAATTTACCAAAACAGTACAATTGTATCCTCTTTTGCATCCCTGATGTACATGCATTCCCATGTGAATGCATGTGTGTATAAAATGGTGTGTTACTCCTTTTTTGTGTTCTCTCTCTCTCTCTCTCTCTCTGTGAATTTATCTTTTTCTCTTGGTTATTATTACTCAGAGAACAGAGATACAAATACTTAAATATTTAAACGGAAATATTGTACGTAGTAGAATTTAACACGTCCACTGCGTGGTTTTTGTCAAACACTCTATTGCGTATATCCGAATATATAATACTAATAGCAAATGAGTTATATTTACATTGAAATAAGCTTTGTGTACAAGGAAATAAGCTTCACTTGCTACATGTTCTAAACACACGTTTTACTTCTGTACAAACATTTAAAAAAGACGGATTTTTCAGAGTGTATGTGTTACACTTTTGAGCAGTATCAAATGATATATACCCCCCAACCCGTAGGGTGAGGGTATAAATATTATATTACACGTTTTTACAAAAAGGACAGAATATAAACCAAAGTTTTTTTTTGAAAATTTAATGTAGTTAAAGCTTTACTAAATATAAATTTCGGAAAGATTCGATTAGCGGATTTATATAATTACACGATTTCTAAAGTGGGTGCAATGGTACATTTGTATGCCAGGTACCAAATGGGAGTTGCCAGACGTCCAAGTTTTTGTCCGAAACTTTTTCCATCCATAGCTTTACTAAATACAGAATTTGGGCAAGATCGCGTTAATCATATTGATATTACACCGTTTAAAAGGAGCGGGATGGTACATTTGTATGGGAGGTACCAGAAGGGGAGTTGCCAGACTTCCAAGTTTTGTCCGAAACTTTGTCTAGCTATAGCTTTACTAAATACAGAATTTGGGCAAGATCGCGTTGGTCATATTGATAATATCAGACGGTTTATAAAGAGCGGGATGGTACATTTGTATGGGAGGTACCAAAAGTGGAGTTGCCAGACTTCCAAGTTTTGTCCGAAACTTTGTCTAGCTATAGCTTTACTAAATACAGTATTTGGGCAAGATCGCGTTGGTCATATTGATAATATCAGACGGTTTATAAAGAGCGGGATGGTACATTTGTATGGGAGGTACCAGAAGGGGAGTTGCCAGACTTCCAAGTTTTGTCCGAAACTTTGGTCATATTGATAATATCAGACGGTTTATAAGGGGCGGGATGGTACATTTGTATGGGAGGTACCAAAAGGGGAGTGTCCAGACTTCCAAGTTTTGTCCGAAACTTTGTCTAGCAATAGCTTTACTAAATTGAAAACGTGGGGAAGATCGCGTTGGGCATATGGATTTTATTACACGATTTATAAAGTGGGTGGAATGGTGCATTTGTATAGTAGGTACCAGAATGGGAGTTGCCAGACGTCCAAGTTTTTGTCCAAAACTTTGTCTAGCTATAGCTTTACTAAATACAGAATTTGGGTAAGATCGCGTTGGTCATATTGATATTATTACACGATTTATAAAGTTTGTCCAAAAATGTGTCTAGCTATAGCTTTACTAAATGGAAAACGTGGGGAAGATCGCGTTGGGCATATGGATTTTATTACACGATTTATAAAGTGGGTGGAATGGTGCATTTGTATAGTAGGTACCAGAATGGGAGTTGCCAGACGTCCAAGTTTTTCCAAAACTTTGTCTAGCTTTAGCTTTACTAAATACAGAATTTGGGCATGATCGCGTTAATCATATTGATATTACACCGTCTATAAGGAGGGGGTTGGTACATTTGTTTGGGAGGTACCAGAAGGGCAGTTGCCAGACTTCCAACTTTTTGTGCAAAACTTTGTCTAGCTATAGCTTTACTAAATGCAAAACTTAGGGAAGATCGCGTTGGGCATATTGATATTATTACACGATTTCTAAACTAGGCGGTTTGGCACATTTGTATGGCGGTACCAGAATGGGAGTTGCCAGACGTCCAAGTTTTTGTCCAAAACTTTGTCTAGCTATAGCTTTACTAAATACAGAATTTGGGCATGATCGCGTTAATCATATTGATATTACACCGTCTATAAGGAGGGGGTTGGTACATTTGTTTGGGAGGTACCAGAAGGGCAGTTGCCAGACTTCCAACTTTTTGTGAAAAACTTTGTCTAGCTATAGCTTTACTAAATGCAAAACTTAGGGAAGATCGCGTTGGGCATATTGATATTATTACACGATTTCTAAACTAGGCGGTTTGGCACATTTGTATGGCAGGTACCAGAATGGGAGTTGCCAGACGTCCAAGTTTTTGTCCAAAACTTTGTCTAGCTATAGCTTTACTAAATACAGAATTTGGGCATGATCGCGTTAATCATATTGATATTACACCGTTTATAAGGAGGGGGTTGGTACATTTGTATGGGAGGTACCAGAAGGGCAGTTGCCAGACTTCCAAGTTTTTGTCCAAAACTTTGTCTAGCTATAGCTTTACTAAATACATAATTTGGGTAAGATCGCGTTGGTCATATTGATATTATTACATGTTATATAAGGTAGGCGGTATGGTACATTTGTATAGGAGGTACCAGAAGGGGAGTTGCCAGACTTCCAAGTTTTTGTCCAAAACTTTGTCTAGCTATAGCTTTACTAAATACATAATTTGGGTAAGATCGCGTTGGTCATATTGATATTATTACATGTTATATAAGGTAGGCGGTATGGTACATTGGTATAGGAGGTACCAGAAGGGCAGTTGCCAGACTTCCAAGTTTTTGTGCAAAACTTTGTCTAGCTATAGCTTCACTAATTACAGTATTGGGGCAATATCGCGTTGGTCATATTGATAATATCAGACGGTTTATAAGGGACGGGATGGTACATTTGTATGGAAGGTACCAAAAGGGGAGTTGCCAGACTTCCCAGTTCTGTCCGAAACTTTGTCTAGCTATAGCTTTACTAAATACATAATTTGGGTAAGATCGCGTTGGGCATATTGATATGATTACACGATTTCTAAAGTAGGCGGGATGGCACATTTGTATGGGAGGTACCAGAAGTTGAGTTGCCAGACTTCCAAGTTGTTGTCCAAAACTTTGTCTAGCTATAGCTTTACTAAATACATAATTTGGGTAAGATCGCGTTGGTCATATTGATAATATCAGACGGTTTATAAAGAGCGGGATGGTACATTTGTATGGGAGGTACCAAAAGTGGAGTTGCCAGACTTCCAAGTTTTGTCCGAAACTTTGTCTAGCTATAGCTTTACTAAATACAGTATTTGGGCAAGATCGCGTTGGTCATATTGATATTATTACATGTTATATAAGGTAGGCGGTATGGTACATTGGTATAGGGGGTACCAGAACGGCAGTTGCCAGTTTTCCAAGTTTTTGTGCAAAACTTTGTCTAGCTATAGCTTCACTAAATACAGTATTTGGGCAATATCGCGTTGGTCATATTGATAATATCAGACGGTTTATAAGGGACGGGATGGTACATTTGTATGGGAGGTACCAGAAGGGGAGTTGCCAGACTTCCCAGTTTTTGTCCGAAACTTTGTCTAGCTATAGCTTTACTAAATACATAATTTGGGTAAGATCGCGTTGGTCATATTGATATTATTACATGTTATATAAGGTAGGCGGTATGGTACATTGGTATAGGGGGTACCAGAACGGCAGTTGCCAGTTTTCCAAGTTTTTGTGCAAAACTTTGTCTAGCTATAGCTTCACTAAATACAGAATTTGGGCAAGATCGCGTTAATCATATTGATATTACACCGTTTAAAAGGAGCGGGATGGTACATTTGTATGGGAGGTACCAGAAGGGGAGTTGCCAGACTTCCAAGTTTTGTCCGAAACTTTGTCTAGCTATAGCTTTACTAAATACAGAATTTGGGCAAGATCGCGTTGGTCATATTGATAATATCAGACGGTTTATAAAGAGCGGGATGGTACATTTGTATGGGAGGTACCAAAAGTGGAGTTGCCAGACTTCCAAGTTTTGTCCGAAACTTTGTCTAGCTATAGCTTTACTAAATACAGTATTTGGGCAAGATCGCGTTGGTCATATTGATAATATCAGACGGTTTATAAAGAGCGGGATGGTACATTTGTATGGGAGGTACCAGAAGGGGAGTTGCCAGACTTCCAAGTTTTGTCCGAAACTTTGGTCATATTGATAATATCAGACGGTTTATAAGGGGCGGGATGGTACATTTGTATGGGAGGTACCAAAAGGGGAGTGTCCAGGCTTCCAAGTTTTGTCCGAAACTTTGTCTAGCAATAGCTTTACTAAATGGAAAACGTGGGGAAGATCGCGTTGGGCATATGGATTTTATTACACGATTTATAAAGTGGGTGGAATGGTGCATTTGTATAGTAGGTACCAGAATGGGAGTTGCCAGACGTCCAAGTTTTTGTCCAAAACTTTGTCTAGCTTTAGCTTTACTAAATACAGAATTTGGGCATGATCGCGTTAATCATATTGATATTACACCGTCTATAAGGAGGGGGTTGGTACATTTGTTTGGGAGGTTCCAGAAGGGCAGTTGCCAGACTTCCAACTTTTTGTGCAAAACTTTGTCTAGCTATAGCTTTACTAAATGCAAAACTTAGGGAAGATCGCGTTGGGCATCTTGATATTATTACACGATTTCTAAACTAGGCGGTTTGGCACATTTGTATTGCGGTACCAGAATGGGAGTTGCCAGACGTCCAAGTTTTTGTCCAAAACTTTGTCTAGCTATAGCTTTACTAAATACAGAATTTGGGCATGATCGCGTTAATCATATTGATATTACACCGTTTATAAGGAGGGGGTTGGTACATTTGTATGGGAGGTACCAGAAGGGCAGTTGCCAGACTTCCAAGTTTTTGTCCAAAACTTTGTCTAGCTATAGCTTTACTAAATACATAATTTGGGTAAGATCGCGTTGGTCATATTGATATTATTACATGTTATATAAGGTAGGCGGTATGGTACATTGGTATAGGAGGTACCAGAAGGGCAGTTGCCAGACTTCCAAGTTTTTGTGCAAAACTTTGTCTAGCTATAGCTTCACTAAATACAGTATTGGGGCAATATCGCGTTGGTCATATTGATAATATCAGACGGTTTATAAGGGACGGGATGGTACATTTGTATGGGAGGTACCAAAAGGGGAGTTGCCAGACTTCCCAGTTTTGTCCGAAACTTTGTCTAGCTATAGCTTTACTAAATACAGAATTTGGGCATGATCGCGTTAATCATATTGATATTACACCGTCTATAAGGAGGGGGTTGGTACATTTGTTTGGGAGGTACCAGAAGGGCAGTTGCCAGACTTCCAACTTTTTGTGCAAAACTTTGTCTAGCTATAGCTCTACTAAATGCAAAACATAGGGAAGATCGCGTTGGGCATATTGATATTATTACACGATTTCTAAACTAGGCGGTTTGGCACATTTGTATGGCAGGTACCAGAATGGGAGTTGCCAGACGTCCAAGTTTTTGTCCAAAACTTTGTCTAGCTATAGCTTTACTAAATACAGAATTTGGGCATGATCGCGTTAATCATATTGATATTACACCGTTTATAAGGAGGGGGTTGGTACATTTGTATGGGAGGTACCAGAAGGGCAGTTGCCAGACTTCCAAGTTTTTGTCCAAAACTTTGTCTAGCTATAGCTTTACTAAATACATAATTTGGGTAAGATCGCGTTGGTCATATTGATATTATTACATGTTATATAAGGTAGGCGGTATGGTACATTTGTATAGGAGGTACCAGAAGGGGAGTTGCCAGACTTCCAAGTTTTTGTCCAAAACTTTGTCTAGCTATAGCTTTACTAAATACATAATTTGGGTAAGATCGCGTTGGTCATATTGATATTATTACATGTTATATAAGGTAGGCGGTATGGTACATTGGTATAGGAGGTACCAGAAGGGCAGTTGCCAGACTTCCAAGTTTTTGTGCAAAACTTTGTCTAGCTATAGCTTCACTAAATACAGTATTGGGGCAATATCGCGTTGGTCATATTGATAATATCAGACGGTTTATAAGGGACGGGATGGTACATTTGTATGGGAGGTACCAAAAGGGGAGTTGCCAGACTTCCCAGTTTTGTCCGAAACTTTGTCTAGCTATAGCTTTACTAAATACATAATTTGGGTAAGATCGCGTTGGGCATATTGATATGATTACACGATTTCTAAAGTAGGCGGGATGGCACATTTGTATGGGAGGTACCAGAAGTGGAGTTGCCAGACTTCCAAGTTGTTGTCCAAAACTTTGTCTAGCTATAGCTTTACTAAATACATAATTTGGGTAAGATCGCGTTGGTCATATTGATATTATTACATGTTATATAAGGTAGGCGGTATGGTACATTTGTATAGGAGGTACCAGAAGGGGAGTTGCCAGACTTCCAAGTTTTTGTCCAAAACTTTGTCTAGCTATAGCTTTACTAAATACATAATTTTAGTAAGATCGCGTTGGTCATATTGATATTATTACACGATATCTACGGTAGTCGGGATGGTACATTTGTATGGAAGGTACCAGAAGGGAGTTGTCAGACTTCCAAGTTTTGTCCGAAACTTTGTCTAGCTATAGCTTTACTAAATGCAAAACTTGGGGAAGATCGCGTTGGGCATATTGATATGATTACACGATTTCTAAAGTAGGCGGGATGGCACATTTGTATGGGAGGTACCAGAAGTGGAGTTGCCAGACTTCCAAGTTGTTGTCCAAAACTTTGTCTAGCTATAGCTTTACTAAATACATAATTTGGGTAAGATCGCGTTGGTCATATTGATATTATTACATGTTATATAAGGTAGGCGGTATGGTACATTGGTATAGGGGGTACCAGAACGGCAGTTGCCAGTTTTCCAAGTTTTTGTGCAAAACTTTGTCTAGCTATAGCTTCACTAAATACAGAATTTGGGCAAGATCGCGTTAATCATATTGATATTACACCGTTTAAAAGGAGCGGGATGGTACATTTGTATGGGAGGTACCAGAAGGGGAGTTGCCAGACTTCCAAGTTTTGTCCGAAACTTTGTCTAGCTATAGCTTTACTAAATACAGAATTTGGGCAAGATCGCGTTGGTCATATTGATAATATCAGACGGTTTATAAAGAGCGGGATGGTACATTTGTATGGGAGGTACCAAAAGTGGAGTTGCCAGACTTCCAAGTTTTGTCCGAAACTTTGTCTAGCTATAGCTTTACTAAATACAGTATTTGGGCAAGATCGCGTTGGTCATATTGATAATATCAGACGGTTTATAAAGAGCGGGATGGTACATTTGTATGGGAGGTACCAGAAGGGGAGTTGCCAGACTTCCAAGTTTTGTCCGAAACTTTGGTCATATTGATAATATCAGACGGTTTATAAGGGGCGGGATGGTACATTTGTATGGGAGGTACCAAAAGGGGAGTGTCCAGACTTCCAAGTTTTGTCCGAAACTTTGTCTAGCAATAGCTTTACTAAATGGAAAACGTGGGGAAGATCGCGTTGGGCATATGGATTTTATTACACGATTTATAAAGTGGGTGGAATGGTGCATTTGTATAGTAGGTACCAGAATGGGAGTTGCCAGACGTCCAAGTTTTTGTCCAAAACTTTGTCTAGCTTTAGCTTTACTAAATACAGAATTTGGGCATGATCGCGTTAATCATATTGATATTACACCGTCTATAAGGAGGGGGTTGGTACATTTGTTTGGGAGGTACCAGAAGGGCAGTTGCCAGACTTCCAACTTTTTGTGCAAAACTTTGTCTAGCTATAGCTTTACTAAATGCAAAACTTAGGGAAGATCGCGTTGGGCATCTTGATATTATTACACGATTTCTAAACTAGGCGGTTTGGCACATTTGTATTGCGGTACCAGAATGGGAGTTGCCAGACGTCCAAGTTTTTGTCCAAAACTTTGTCTAGCTATAGCTTTACTAAATACAGAATTTGGGCATGATCGCGTTAATCATATTGATATTACACCGTTTATAAGGAGGGGGTTGGTACATTTGTATGGGAGGTACCAGAAGGGCAGTTGCCAGACTTCCAAGTTTTTGTCCAAAACTTTGTCTAGCTATAGCTTTACTAAATACATAATTTGGGTAAGATCGCGTTGGTCATATTGATATTATTACATGTTATATAAGGTAGGCGGTATGGTACATTGGTATAGGAGGTACCAGAAGGGCAGTTGCCAGACTTCCAAGTTTTTGTGCAAAACTTTGTCTAGCTATAGCTTCACTAAATACAGTATTGGGGCAATATCGCGTTGGTCATATTGATAATATCAGACGGTTTATAAGGGACGGGATGGTACATTTGTATGGGAGGTACCAAAAGGGGAGTTGCCAGACTTCCCAGTTTTGTCCGAAACTTTGTCTAGCTATAGCTTTACTAAATACAGAATTTGGGCATGATCGCGTTAATCATATTGATATTACACCGTCTATAAGGAGGGGGTTGGTACATTTGTTTGGGAGGTACCAGAAGGGCAGTTGCCAGACTTCCAACTTTTTGTGCAAAACTTTGTCTAGCTATAGCTCTACTAAATGCAAAACTTAGGGAAGATCGCGTTGGGCATATTGATATTATTACACGATTTCTAAACTAGGCGGTTTGGCACATTTGTATGGCAGGTACCAGAATGGGAGTTGCCAGACGTCCAAGTTTTTGTCCAAAACTTTGTCTAGCTATAGCTTTACTAAATACAGAATTTGGGCATGATCGCGTTAATCATATTGATATTACACCGTTTATAAGGAGGGGGTTGGTACATTTGTATGGGAGGTACCAGAAGGGCAGTTGCCAGACTTCCAAGTTTTTGTCCAAAACTTTGTCTAGCTATAGCTATACTAAATACATAATTTGGGTAAGATCGCGTTGGTCATATTGATATTATTACATGTTATATAAGGTAGGCGGTGTGGTACATTGGTATAGGAGGTACCAGAAGGGCAGTTGCCAGACTTCCAAGTTTTTGTGCAAAACTTTGTCTAGCTATAGCTTCACTAAATACAGTATTGGGGCAATATCGCGTTGGTCATATTGATAATATCAGACGGTTTATAAGGGACGGGATGGTACATTTGTATGGGAGGTACCAAAAGGGGAGTTGCCAGACTTCCCAGTTTTGTCCGAAACTTTGTCTAGCTATAGCTTTACTAAATACATAATTTGGGTAAGATCGCGTTGGGCATATTGATATGATTACACGATTTCTAAAGTAGGCGGGATGGCACATTTGTATGGGAGGTACCAGAAGTGGAGTTGCCAGACTTCCAAGTTGTTGTCCAAAACTTTGTCTAGCTATAGCTTTACTAAATACATAATTTGGGTAAGATCGCGTTGGTCATATTGATATTATTACATGTTATATAAGGTAGGCGGTATGGTACATTTGTATAGGAGGTACCAGAAGGGGAGTTGCCAGACTTCCAAGTTTTTGTCCAAAACTTTGTCTAGCTATAGCTTTACTAAATACATTATTTTAGTAAGATCGCGTTGGTCATATTGATATTATTACACGATATCTACGGTAGTCGGGATGGTACATTTGTATGGAAGGTACCAGAAGGGAGTTGTCAGACTTCCAAGTTTTGTCCGAAACTTTGTCTAGCTATAGCTTTACTAAATGCAAAACTTGGGGAAGATCGCGTTGGGCATATTGATATGATTACACGATTTATAAAGAATGGTGCATTTGTATAGTAAGTACCAGAATAGGAGTTGCCAGACGTCCAAGTTTTTGTCCAAAACTTTGTCTAGCTATAGCTTTAATAAATGCAAAACGTGGGAAAGATCGCGTTGGGCATAATGATATTATTACACGATTTCTTAGAGGCCGGGATGGTATATTTGTATAAGAGGTACCAGAAGGGGAGTTGCCATACTTCCAAGTATTTGTCCGAAACATTTTCCATCCATAGCTTTACTAAATACAGAATTTGGGCGTTGGTCATATTGATATTACACCGTTTATAAGGAGGGGGTTGGTACATTTGTATGGGAGGTACCAGAAGGGCAGTTGCCAGACTTCAAAGTTTTTGTGCAAAACTTTGTCTAGCTATAGCTTAACTAAATACAGAATTTGGGCAATATCGCGTTGGTCATATTGATAATATCAGACGGTTTATAAGGGGCGGGATGGTACATTTGTATGGGAGGTACCAAAAGGGGAGTTGCCAGACTTCCCAGTTTTGTCCGAAACTTTGTCTAGCTATAGCTTTACTAAATACATAATTTGGGTAAGATCGCGTTGGTCATATTGATATTATTACATGTTATATAAGGTAGGCGGTATGGTACATTGGTATAGGGGGTACCAGAACGGCAGATGCCAGTTTTCCAAGTTTTTGTGCAAAACTTTGTCTAGCTATAGCTTCACTAAATACAGTATTTGGGCAATATCGCGTTGGTCATATTGATAATATCAGACGGTTTATAAGGGACGGGATGGTACATTTGTATGGGAGGTACCAGAAGGGGAGTTGCCAGACTTCCAAGTTTTTGTCCAAAACTTTGTCTAGCTATAGCTTTACTAAATACATAATTTGGGTAAGATCGCGTTGGTCATATTGATATTATTACATGTTATATAAGGTAGGCGGTATGGTACATTTGTATAGGAGGTACCAGAAGGGGAGTTGCCAGACTTCCAAGTTTTTGTCCAAAACTTTGTCTAGCTATAGCTTTACTAAATACATAATTTGGGTAAGATCGCGTTGGTCATATTGATATTATTACATGTTATATAAGGTAGGCGGTATGGTACATTGGTATAGGGGGTACCAGAACGGCAGTTGCCAGTTTTCCAAGTTTTTGTGCAAAACTTTGTCTAGCTATAGCTTCACTAAATACAGTATTTGGGCAATATCGCGTTGGTCATATTGATAATATCAGACTGTTTATAAGGGACGGGATGGTACATTTGTATGGGAGGTACCAAAAGGGGAGTTGCCAGACTTCCCAGTTTTGTCCGAAACTTTGTCTAGCTATAGCTTTACTAAATACAGAATTTGGGCATGATCGCGTTAATCATATTGATATTACACCGTCAATAAGGAGGGGGTTGGTACATTTGTTTGGGAGGTACCAGAAGGGCAGTTGCCAGACTTCCAACTTTTTGTGCAAAACTTTGTCTAGCTATAGCTTTACTAAATGCAAAACTTAGGGAAGATCGCGTTGGGCATATTGATATTATTACACGATTTCTAAACTAGGCGGTTTGGCACATTTGTATGGCAGGTACCAGAATGGGAGTTGCCAGACGTCCAAGTTTTTGTCCAAAACTTTGTCTAGCTATAGCTTTACTAAATACAGAATTTGGGCATGATCGCGTTAATCATATTGATATTACACCGTTTATAAGGAGGGGGTTGGTACATTTGTATGGGAGGTACCAGAAGGGCAGTTGCCAGACTTCCAAGTTTTTGTCCAAAACTTTGTCTAGCTATAGCTTTACTAAATACATAATTTGGGTAAGATCGCGTTGGTCATATTGATATTATTACATGTTATATAAGGTAGGCGGTATGGTACATTTGTATAGGAGGTACCAGAAGGGGAGTTGCCAGACTTCCAAGTTTTAGTCCAAAACTTTGTCTAGCTATAGCTTTACTAAATACATAATTTGGGTAAGATCGCGTTGGTCATATTGATATTATTACATGTTATATAAGGTAGGCGGTATGGTACATTGGTATAGGAGGTACCAGAAGGGCAGTTGCCAGACTTCCAAGTTTTTGTGCAAAACTTTGTCTAGCTATAGCTTCACTAAATACAGTATTGGGGCAATATCGCGTTGGTCATATTGATAATATCAGACGGTTTATAAGGGACGGGATGGTACATTTGTATGGGAGGTACCAAAAGGGGAGTTGCCAGACTTCCCAGTTTTGTCCGAAACTTTGTCTAGCTATAGCTTTACTAAATACATAATTTGGGTAAGATCGCGTTGGGCATATTGATATGATTACACGATTTCTAAAGTAGTCGGGATGGCACATTTGTATGGGAGGTACCAGAAGTGGAGTTGCCAGACTTCCAAGTTGTTGTCCAAAACTTTGTCTAGCTATAGCTTTACTAAATACATAATTTGGGTAAGATCGCGTTGGTCATATTGATATTATTACATGTTATATAAGGTAGGCGGTATGGTACATTTGTATAGGAGGTACCAGAAGGGGAGTTGCCAGACTTCCAAGTTTTTGTCCAAAACTTTGTCTAGCTATAGCTTTACTAAATACATAATTTTAGTAAGATCGCGTTGGTCATATTGATATTATTACACGATATCTACGGTAGTCGGGATGGTACATTTGTATGGAAGGTACCAGAAGGGAGTTGTCAGACTTCCAAGTTTTGTCCGAAACTTTGTCTAGCTATAGCTTTACTAAATGCAAAACTTGGGGAAGATCGCGTTGGGCATATTGATATGATTACACGATTTATAAAGAATGGTGCATTTGTATAGTAAGTACCAGAATGGGAGTTGCCAGACGTCCAAGTTTTTGTCCAAAACTTTGTCTAGCTATAGCTTTAATAAATGCAAAACGTGGGAAAGATCGCGTTGGGCATAATGATATTATTACACGATTTCTTAGAGGCCGGGATGGTATATTTGTATAAGAGGTACCAGAAGGGGAGTTGCCATACTTCCAAGTATTTGTCCGAAACATTTTCCATCCATAGCTTTACTAAATACAGAATTTGGGCGTTGGTCATATTGATATTACACCGTTTATAAGGAGGGGGTTGGTACATTTGTATGGGAGGTACCAGAAGGGCAGTTGCCAGACTTCAAAGTTTTTGTGCAAAACTTTGTCTAGCTATAGCTTAACTAAATACAGAATTTGGGCAATATCGCGTTGGTCATATTGATAATATCAGACGGTTTATAAGGGGCGGGATGGTACATTTGTATGGGAGGTACCAAAAGGGGAGTTGCCAGACTTCCCAGTTTTGTCCGAAACTTTGTCTAGCTATAGCTTTACTAAATACATAATTTGGGTAAGATCGCGTTGGTCATATTGATATTATTACATATTATATAAGGTAGGCGGTATGGTACATTGGTATAGGGGGTACCAGAACGGCAGTTGCCAGTTTTCCAAGTTTTTGTGCAAAACTTTGTCTAGCTATAGCTTCACTAAATACAGTATTTGGGCAATATCGCGTTGGTCATATTGATAATATCAGACGGTTTATAAGGGACGGGATGGTACATTTGTATGGGAGGTACCAGAAGGGGAGTTGCCAGACTTCCAAGTTTTTGTCCAAAACTTTGTCTAGCTATAGCTTTACTAAATACATAATTTGGGTAAGATCGCGTTGGTCATATTGATATTATTACATGTTATATAAGGTAGGCGGTATGGTACATTTGTATAGGAGGTACCAGAAGGGGAGTTGCCAGACTTCCAAGTTTTTGTCCAAAACTTTGTCTAGCTATAGCTTTACTAAATACATAATTTGGGTAAGATCGCGTTGGTCATATTGATATTATTACATGTTATATAAGGTAGGCGGTATGGTACATTGGTATAGGAGGTACCAGAACGGCAGTTGCCAGACTTCCAAGTTTTTGTGCAAAACTTTGTCTAGCTATAGCTTCACTAAATACAGTATTTGGGCAATATCGCGTTGGTCATATTGATAATATCAGACGGTTTATAAGGGACGGGATGGTACATTTGTATGGGAGGTACCAAAAGGGGAGTTGCCAGACTTCCCAGTTTTGTCCGAAACTTTGTCTAGCTATAGCTTTACTAAATACATAATTTGGGTAAGATCGCGTTGGGCATATTGATATGATTACACGATTTCTAAAGTAGGCGGGATGGCACATTTGTATGGGAGGTACCAGAAGTGGAGTTGCCAGACTTCCAAGTTGTTGTCCAAAACTTTGTCTAGCTATAGCTTTACTAAATACATAATTTTAGTAAGATCGCGTTGGTCATATTGATATTATTACACGATATCTACGGTAGTCGGGATGGTACATTTGTATGGAAGGTACCAGAAGGGAGTTGTCAGACTTCCAAGTTTTGTCCGAAACTTTGTCTAGCTATAGCTTTACTAAATGCAAAACTTGGGGAAGATCGCGTTGGGCATATTGATATGATTACACGATCTATAAAGAATGGTGCATTTGTATAGTAAGTGCCAGAATGGGAGTTGCCAGACGTCCAAGTTTTTGTCCAAAACTTTGTCTAGCTATAGCTTTAATAAATGCAAAACGTGGGAAAGATCGCGTTGGGCATAATGATATTATTACACGATTTCTAAGGTAGGGGGATGGTATATTTGTATTGGAGTTACCAGAAGGGGAGTTGCCAGACTTCCAAGTTTTGTCCGAAACTTTGTCTAGCTATAGCTTTACTAAATGCAAATCTTGGGGAAGATCGCGTTGGGCATATTTATATGATTACACGATTTCTAAAGTAGGCGGGATGGCACATTTGTATGGGAGGTACCAGAAGGGGAGTTGCCAGACTTCCAAGTTTTTGTCCAAAACTTTGACTATAGCTTTACTAAACACCGAATTTGGCACAATTGTATGGGAGGTACCAGAATGGGAGTTGCCAGACTTCCAAGTTTTGTCCGAAACTTTGTCTAGCTATAGCTTTACTAAATGCAAAACTTAGGGAAGATCGCGTTGGGCATATTGATATGATTACACGATTTCTAAAGTAGGCGGAATGGCTCATTTGTATGGGAGGTACCAGAAGGGGAGTTGCCAGACTTCCAAGTTTTTGTTCCAAACTTTGCTGAGTTATACCTTTACTAAATACAGAATTTGGCCAAGATCGAACTATGCGTATTGATATTATTACACGATATCTAAAGTGGGCGAAATTACAGATTTATATGGTAGGTACTCAAAGGGGTGTGGCCATATAGCCCATATGCAATCCCATAAGCAGTTTTGGAAAATATTAATCCATGCGAAATTTTAGAGTGATTGTTTAACTCTTTCGAAAGTTATAATGAGTACCAGCAGGACAGAGAGACGGACATGGCTCAAACGATTTAGAAAGTCATGAATCGAGTTTGGTTCAAAGACACCTGGGGTGTAATGTGAATATTTCAATATTGTGTTACACTTTGGGCTAAAAAAAATGGCCATTTTAATAATTTTTTGCAATCAAATTATGCATCAACCATATATATATTTGCCCGAACCACAAATATTAACTTGTGTACAGGTTGTAAATATATGTTCGTTTTCTACGAAGTGAACCTATACTTACGTGTAACAAACATTACTTACTTACTCGGAAGTATATACGTATTTCCCCCCAATCACGTACACGCTCTCGTAGAAGCACATGCATATATCCTTCCACACATGCTATTAATTAAGTGTAAGCACGTGCATGTTGCTGAGCAAACATGCATGTACTTATAAGAAAGTACTCGTTTATAATATAAATATTGTTTATTATTGCACATTTGATAGTAATAATACATGCATTACTATTCTAGTTGTTTCAATACATGGAATCTTGTCATCAGTTCCGGTTTCTTCGTTTAACGCCGGTTTCTTTCGTCAATTGCCAGTGAATAATAATTACTTTCGCAAAAGTTGGCAATTTGCTTGCAGTTTTCACAATATTTATTGCCCTTTAAAACCTTATTATATTCAAGTAATCTAGAACTGTAGTTCGAATATTATGTTCAGCAACAAATGCACTCAGTATAATTTCCATTTCTGATTCATCCACGAGAGATTTCACGACATTGACCGAAAAGTACTTTTTTATTTTTTACCTTAGATTCTCTCAGAGGACGTCTCTTCAAGTGACATTAACGACATGTTATTGGAACATCTTTGTTACATTCCATTTCACAATATATAAATTTGCACTTTACACAGCTTTTCTTCAAATTACTGACAAAAACAATAGATACGAAAATCTGTAAACTGTATTAAATTAGGCCCAAAAGTGCTGTATTATGGTACTTTCGATGGCGAAAATGTACCAAAACAGTACAATTGTATCCTCTTTTGCATCCCTGATGTACATGCAGTCCCATGTGTATGCATGTGTGTATAAAATGGTGTGTTACTCCTTTTTTGTGTTCTCTCTCTCTCTCTCTCTCTGTGAATTTATCTTTTTCTCTTGGTTATTATTACTCAGAGAACAGAGATACAAATACTTAAATATTTGAACGCAAATATTGTACTTAGTAGAATTAAACACGTCCATTGCGTGGTTTTTGTCGAACACTCTATTGCGTATATACGAATATGTAATACTAATAGCAAATGAGTTATATTTACATTGAAATAAGCTTTGTGTACAAGGAAATAAGCTTCACATGCTACATGTTCTAAACACACGTTTTACTTCTGTACAAACATTTAAAAAAGACGGATTTTTCAGAGTGTATGTGTTACACTTTTGAGCAGTATCAAATGATATATACCCCCAACCCGTAGGGTGAGGGTATAAATATTATATTACACGTTTTTACAAAAAGGACAGAATATAAACCAGAGTTTTTTCTTCAACATTTTATGTAGTTAAAGCTTTCCTAAATATAAATTTAGGAAAGATTCGATGAGCGGATGTATATAATTACACGATTTCTAAAGTGGGCGCAATGGTACATTTGTATGGCAGGTCCAGAAGGGCAGTTGCCAGACTTCCAAGTTTTTGTGCAAAACTTTGTCTAGCTATAGCTTCACTAAATACAGAATTTGGGTAATATCGCGTTGGTCATATTGATAATATCAGACGGTTTATAAGGGTCGGGATGGTACATTTGTATGGGAGGTACCAAAAGTGGAATTGCCAGATTTCCAAGTTTTGTCCGAAACTTTGTCTAGCTATAGCTTTACTAAATGCAAAACTTGGGGAAGATCTCGTTGGGCATATTGATATGATTACACGATTTCTAAAGTAGGCGAAATGGCACATTTGTATTTGAGGTACCAGAAGGGGAGTTGCCAGACTTCCAAGTTTTTGTCCAAAACTTTGACTATAGCTTTACTAAATACAGAATTTGGGTAAGATCGCGTTGGTCATATTGATATGATTACATGTTATATAAGGTAGGCGGGATGGTACATTTGTATAGGAGGTACCAGAAGGGGAGTAGCTAGACTTCCAAGTTTTTCTCCAAAACTTTGTCTAGCTATAGCTTTACTAAATACATAATTTTAGTAAGATCGCATTGGTCATATTGATATTATTACAAGATTTATAAAGTGGGTGGAATGGTGCATTTGTATAGTAGGTACCAGAAGGGCAGTTGCCAGACTGTCAAGTTTTTGTGCAAAACTTTGTCTAGCTATAGCTTTACTAAATACAGAATTTGGGCATGATCGCGTTAATCATATTGATATTACACCGTTTAAAAGGAGCGGGATGGTACATTTGTATGGGAGGTACCAGAAGGGGAGTTGCCAGACTTCCAAGTTTTGTCCGAAACTTTGTCTAGCTATAGCTTTACTAAATACAGAATTTGGGCAAGATCGCGTTGGTCATATTGATAATATCAGACGGTTTATAAAGAGCGGGATGGTACATTTGTATGGGAGGTACCAAAAGTGGAGTTGCCAGACTTCCAAGTTTTGTCCGAAACTTTGTCTAGCTATAGCTTTACTAAATACAGTATTTGGGCAAGATCGCGTTGGTCATATTGATAACATCAGACGGTTTATAAAGAGCGGGATGGTACATTTGTATGGGAGGTACCAGAAGGGGAGTTGCCAGACTTCCAAGTTTTGTCCGAAACTTTGGTCATATTGATAATATCAGACGGTTTATAAGGGGCGGGATGGTACATTTGTATGGGAGGTACCAAAAGGGGAGTGTCCAGACTTCCAAGTTTTGTCCGAAACTTTGTCTAGCAATAGCTTTACTAAATGGAAAACGTGGGGAAGATCGCGTTGGGCATATGGATTTTATTACACGATTTATAAAGTGGGTGGAATGGTGCATTTGTATAGTAGGTACCAGAATGGGAGTTGCCAGACGTCCAAGTTTTTGTCCAAAACTTTGTCTAGCTATAGCTTTACTAAATACAGAATTTGGGTAAGATCGCGTTGGTCATATTGATATTATTACACGATTTATAAAGTTTGTCCAAAAATGTGTCTAGCTATAGCTTTACTAAATGGAAAACGTGGGGAAGATCGCGTTGGGCATATGGATTTTATTACACGATTTATAAAGTGGGTGGAATGGTGCATTTGTATAGTAGGTACCAGAATGGGAGTTGCCAGACGTCCAAGTTTTTGTCCAAAACTTTGTCTAGCTTTAGCTTTACTAAATACAGAATTTGGGCATGATCGCGTTAATCATATTGATATTACACCGTCTATAAGGAGGGGGTTGGTACATTTGTTTGGGAGGTACCAGAAGGGCAGTTGCCAGACTTCCAACTTTTTGTGCAAAACTTTGTCTAGCTATAGCTTTACTAAATGCAAAACTTAGGGAAGATCGCGTTGGGCATATTGATATTATTACACGATTTCTAAACTAGGCGGTTTGGCACATTTGTATGGCGGTACCAGAATGGGAGTTGCCAGACGTCCAAGTTTTTGTCCAAAACTTTGTCTAGCTATAGCTTTACTAAATACAGAATTTGGGCATGATCGCGTTAATCATATTGATATTACACCGTTTATAAGGAGGGGGTTGGTACATTTGTATGGGAGGTACCAGAAGGGCAGTTGCCAGACTTCCAAGTTTTTGTCCAAAACTTTGTCTAGCTATAGCTTTACTAAATACATAATTTGGGTAAGATCGCGTTGGTCATATTGATATTATTACATGTTATATAAGGTAGGCGGTATGGTACATTGGTATAGGAGGTACCAGAAGGGCAGTTGCCAGACTTCCAAGTTTTTGTGCAAAACTTTGTCTAGCTATAGCTTCACTAAATACAGTATTGGGGCAATATCGCGTTGGTCATATTGATAATATCAGACGGTTTATAAGGGACGGGATGGTACATTTGTATGGGAGGTACCAAAAGGGGAGTTGCCAGACTTCCCAGTTTTGTCCGAAACTTTGTCTAGCTATAGCTTTACTAAATACAGAATTTGGGCATGATCGCGTTAATCATATTGATATTACACCGTCTATAAGGAGGGGGTTGGTACATTTGTTTGGGAGGTACCAGAAGGGCAGTTGCCAGACTTCCAACTTTTTGTGAAAAACTTTGTCTAGCTATAGCTTTACTAAATGCAAAACTTAGGGAAGATCGCGTTGGGCATATTGATATTATTACACGATTTCTAAACTAGGCGGTTTGGCACATTTGTATGGCAGGTACCAGAATGGGAGTTGCCAGACGTCCAAGTTTTTGTCCAAAACTTTGTCTAGCTATAGCTTTACTAAATACAGAATTTGGGCATGATCGCGTTAATCATATTGATATTACACCGTTTATAAGGAGGGGGTTGGTACATTTGTATGGGAGGTACCAGAAGGGCAGTTGCCAGACTTCCAAGTTTTTGTCCAAAACTTTGTCTAGCTATAGCTTTACTAAATACATAATTTGGGTAAGATCGCGTTGGTCATATTGATATTATTACATGTTATATAAGGTAGGCGGTATGGTACATTTGTATAGGAGGTACCAGAAGGGGAGTTGCAAGACTTCCAAGTTTTTGTCCAAAACTTTGTCTAGCTATAGCTTTACTAAATACATAATTTGGGTAAGATCGCGTTGGTCATATTGATATTATTACATGTTATATAAGGTAGGCGGTATGGTACATTGGTATAGGAGGTACCAGAAGGGCAGTTGCCAGACTTCCAAGTTTTTGTGCAAAACTTTGTCTAGCTATAGCTTCACTAAATACAGTATTGGGGCAATATCGCGTTGGTCATATTGATAATATCAGACGGTTTATAAGGGACGGGATGGTACATTTGTATGGAAGGTACCAAAAGGGGAGTTGCCAGACTTCCCAGTTCTGTCCGAAACTTTGTCTAGCTATAGCTTTACTAAATACATAATTTGGGTAAGATCGCGTTGGGCATATTGATATGATTACACGATTTCTAAAGTAGGCGGGATGGCACATTTGTATGGGAGGTACCAGAAGTGGAGTTGCCAGACTTCCAAGTTGTTGTCCAAAACTTTGTCTAGCTATAGCTTTACTAAATACATAATTTGGGTAAGATCGCGTTGGTCATATTGATAATATCAGACGGTTTATAAAGAGCGGGATGGTACATTTGTATGGGAGGTACCAAAAGTGGAGTTGCCAGACTTCCAAGTTTTGTCCGAAACTTTGTCTAGCTATAGCTTTACTAAATACAGTATTTGGGCAAGATCGCGTTGGTCATATTGATATTATTACATGTTATATAAGGTAGGCGGTATGGTACATTGGTATAGGGGGTACCAGAACGGCAGTTGCCAGTTTTCCAAGTTTTTGTGCAAAACTTTGTCTAGCTATAGCTTCACTAAATACAGTATTTGGGCAATATCGCGTTGGTCATATTGATAATATCAGACGGTTTATAAGGGACGGGATGGTATATTTGTATGGGAGGTACCAGAAGGGGAGTTGCCAGACTTCCCAGTTTTTGTCCGAAACTTTGTCTAGCTATAGCTTTACTAAATACATAATTTGGGTAAGATCGCGTTGGTCATATTGATATTATTACATGTTATATAAGGTAGGCGGTATGGTACATTGGTATAGGGGGTACCAGAACGGCAGTTGCCAGTTTTCCAAGTTTTTGTGCAAAACTTTGTCTAGCTATAGCTTCACTAAATACAGAATTTGGGCAAGATCGCGTTAATCATATTGATATTACACCGTTTAAAAGGAGCGGGATGGTACATTTGTATGGGAGGTACCAGAAGGGGAGTTGCCAGACTTCCAAGTTTTGTCCGAAACTTTGTCTAGCTATAGCTTTACTAAATACAGAATTTGGGCAAGATCGCGTTGGTCATATTGATAATATCAGACGGTTTATAAAGAGCGGGATGGTACATTTGTATGGGAGGTACCAAAAGTGGAGTTGCCAGACTTCCAAGTTTTGTCCGAAACTTTGTCTAGCTATAGCTTTACTAAATACAGTATTTGGGCAAGATCGCGTTGGTCATATTGATAATATCAGACGGTTTATAAAGAGCGGGATGGTACATTTGTATGGGAGGTACCAGAAGGGGAGTTGCCAGACTTCCAAGTTTTGTCCGAAACTTTGGTCATATTGATAATATCAGACGGTTTATAAGGGGCGGGATGGTACATTTGTATGGGAGGTACCAAAAGGGGAGTGTCCAGACTTCCAAGTTTTGTCCGAAACTTTGTCTAGCAATAGCTTTACTAAATGGAAAACGTGGGGAAGATCGCGTTGGGCATATGGATTTTATTACACGATTTATAAAGTGGGTGGAATGGTGCATTTGTATAGTAGGTACCAGAATGGGAGTTGCCAGACGTCCAAGTTTTTGTCCAAAACTTTGTCTAGCTTTAGCTTTACTAAATACAGAATTTGGGCATGATCGCGTTAATCATATTGATATTACACCGTCTATAAGGAGGGGGTTGGTACATTTGTTTGGGAGGTTCCAGAAGGGCAGTTGCCAGACTTCCAACTTTTTGTGCAAAACTTTGTCTAGCTATAGCTTTACTAAATGCAAAACTTAGGGAAGATCGCGTTGGGCATCTTGATATTATTACACGATTTCTAAACTAGGCGGTTTGGCACATTTGTATTGCGGTACCAGAATGGGAGTTGCCAGACGTCCAAGTTTTTGTCCAAAACTTTGTCTAGCTATAGCTTTACTAAATACAGAATTTGGGCATGATCGCGTTAATCATATTGATATTACACCGTTTATAAGGAGGGGGTTGGTACATTTGTATGGGAGGTACCAGAAGGGCAGTTGCCAGACTTCCAAGTTTTTGTCCAAAACTTTGTCTAGCTATAGCTTTACTAAATACATAATTTGGGTAAGATCGCGTTGGTCATATTGATATTATTACATGTTATATAAGGTAGGCGGTATGGTACATTTGTATAGGAGGTACCAGAAGGGGAGTTGCCAGACTTCCAAGTTTTTGTCCAAAACTTTGTCTAGCTATAGCTTTACTAAATACATAATTTGGGTAAGATCGCGTTGGTCATATTGATATTATTACATGTTAGATAAGGTAGGCGGTATGGTACATTGGTATAGGAGGTACCAGAAGGGCAGTTGCCAGACTTCCAAGTTTTTGTGCAAAACTTTGTCTAGCTATAGCTTCACTAAATACAGTATTGGGGCAATATCGCGTTGGTCATATTGATAATATCAGACGGTTTATAAGGGACGGGATGGTACATTTGTATGGGAGGTACCAAAAGGGGAGTTGCCAGACTTCCCAGTTTTGTCCGAAACTTTGTCTAGCTATAGCTTTACTAAATACATAATTTGGGTAAGATCGCGTTGGGCATATTGATATGATTACACGATTTCTAAAGTAGGCGGGATGGCACATTTGTATGGGAGGTACCAGAAGTGGAGTTGCCAGACTTCCAAGTTGTTGTCCAAAACTTTGTCTAGCTATAGCTTTACTAAATACATAATTTGGGTAAGATCGCGTTGGTCATATTGATATTATTACATGTTATATAAGGTAGGCGGTATGGTACATTTGTATAGGAGGTACCAGAAGGGGAGTTGCCAGACTTCCAAGTTTTTGTCCAAAACTTTGTCTAGCTATAGCTTTACTAAATACATAATTTTAGTAAGATCGCGTTGGTCATATTGATATTATTACACGATATCTACGGTAGTCGGGATGGTACATTTGTATGGAAGGTACCAGAAGGGAGTTGTCAGACTTCCAAGTTTTGTCCGAAACTTTGTCTAGCTATAGCTTTACTAAATGCAAAACTTGGGGAAGATCGCGTTGGGCATATTGATATGATTACACGATTTCTAAAGTAGGCGGGATGGCACATTTGTATGGGAGGTACCAGAAGTGGAGTTTCCAGACTTCCAAGTTGTTGTCCAAAACTTTGTCTAGCTATAGCTTTACTAAATACATAATTTGGGTAAGATCGCGTTGGTCATATTGATATTACACCGTTTAAAAGGAGCGGGATGGTACATTTGTATGGGAGGTACCAGAAGGGGAGTTGCCAGACTTCCAAGTTTTGTCCGAAACTTTGTCTAGCTATAGCTTTACTAAATACAGAATTTGGGCAAGATCGCGTTGGTCATATTGATAATATCAGACGGTTTATAAAGAGCGGGATGGTACATTTGTATGGGAGGTACCAAAAGTGGAGTTGCCAGACTTCCCAGTTTTGTCCGAAACTTTGTCTAGCTATAGCTTTACTAAATACATAATTTGGGTAAGATCGCGTTGGGCATATTGATATGATTACACGATTTCTAAAGTAGGCGGGATGGCACATTTGTATGGGAGGTACCAGAAGTGGAGTTGCCAGACTTCCAAGTTGTTGTCCAAAACTTTGTCTAGCTATAGCTTTACTAAATACATAATTTGGGTAAGATCGCGTTGGTCATATTGATATTATTACATGTTATATAAGGTAGGCGGTATGGTACATTGGTATAGGGGGTACCAGAACGGCAGTTGCCAGTTTTCCAAGTTTTTGTGCAAAACTTTGTCTAGCTATAGCTTCACTAAATACAGAATTTGGGCAAGATCGCGTTAATCATATTGATATTACACCGTTTAAAAGGAGCGGGATGGTACATTTGTATGGGAGGTACCAGAAGGGGAGTTGCCAGACTTCCAAGTTTTGTCCGAAACTTTGTCTAGCTATAGCTTTACTAAATACAGAATTTGGGCAAGATCGCGTTGGTCATATTGATAATATCAGACGGTTTATAAAGAGCGGGATGGTACATTTGTATGGGAGGTACCAAAAGTGGAGTTGCCAGACTTCCAAGTTTTGTCCGAAACTTTGTCTAGCTATAGCTTTACTAAATACAGTATTTTTGGCAAAATCGCGTTGGTCATATTGATAATATCAGACGGTTTATAAAGAGCGGGATGGTACATTTGTATGGGAGGTACCAGAAGGGGAGTTGCCAGACTTCCAAGTTTTGTCCGAAACTTTGGTCATATTGATAATATCAGACGGTTTATAAGGGGCGGGATGGTACATTTGTATGGGAGGTACCAAAAGGGGAGTGTCCAGACTTCCAAGTTTTGTCCGAAACTTTGTCTAGCAATAGCTTTACTAAATGGAAAACGTGGGGAAGATCGCGTTGGGCATATGGATTTTATTACACGATTTATAAATTGGGTGGAATGGTGCATTTGTATAGTAGGTACCAGAATGGGAGTTGCCAGACGTCCAAGTTTTTGTCCAAAACTTTGTCTAGCTTTAGCTTTACTAAATACAGAATTTGGGCATGATCGCGTTAATCATATTGATATTACACCGTCTATAAGGAGGGGGTTGGTACATTTGTTTGGGAGGTACCAGAAGGGCAGTTGCCAGACTTCCAACTTTTTGTGCAAAACTTTGTCTAGCTATAGCTTTACTAAATGCAAAACTTAGGGAAGATCGCGTTGGGCATCTTGATATTATTACACGATTTCTAAACTAGGCGGTTTGGCACATTTGTATTGCGGTACCAGAATGGGAGTTGCCAGACGTCCAAGTTTTTGTCCAAAACTTTGTCTAGCTATAGCTTTACTAAATACAGAATTTGGGCATGATCGCGTTAATCATATTGATATTACACCGTTTATAAGGAGGGGGTTGGTACATTTGTATGGGAGGTACCAGAAGGGCAGTTGCCAGACTTCCAAGTTTTTGTCCAAAACTTTGTCTAGCTATAGCTTTACTAAATACATAATTTGGGTAAGATCGCGTTGGTCATATTGATATTATTACATGTTATATAAGGTAGGCGGTATGGTACATTGGTATAGGAGGTACCAGAAGGGCAGTTGCCAGACTTCCAAGTTTTTGTGCAAAACTTTGTCTAGCTATAGCTTCACTAAATACAGTATTGGGGCAATATCGCGTTGGTCATATTGATAATATCAGACGGTTTATAAGGGACGGGATGGTACATTTGTATGGGAGGTACCAAAAGGGGAGTTGCCAGACTTCCCAGTTTTGTCCGAAACTTTGTCTAGCTATAGCTTTACTAAATACAGAATTTGGGCATGATCGCGTTAATCATATTGATATTACACCGTCTATAAGGAGGGGGTTGGTACATTTGTTTGGGAGGTACCAGAAGGGCAGTTGCCAGACTTCCAACTTTTTGTGCAAAACTTTGTCTAGCTATAGCTCTACTAAATGCAAAACTTAGGGAAGATCGCGTTGGGCATATTGATATTATTACACGATTTCTAAACTAGGCGGTTTGGCACATTTGTATGGCAGGTACCAGAATGGGAGTTGCCAGACGTCCAAGTTTTTGTCCAAAACTTTGTCTAGCTATAGCTTTACTAAATACAGAATTTGGGCATGATCGCGTTAATCATATTGATATTACACCGTTTATAAGGAGGGGGTTGGTACATTTGTATGGGAGGTACCAGAAGGGCAGTTGCCAGACTTCCAAGTTTTTGTCCAAAACTTTGTCTAGCTATAGCTTTACTAAATACATAATTTGGGTAAGATCGCGTTGGTCATATTGATAGTATTACATGTTATATAAGGTAGGCGGTGTGGTACATTGGTATAGGAGGTACCAGAAGGGCAGTTGCCAGACTTCCAAGTTTTTGTGCAAAACTTTGTCTAGCTATAGCTTCACTAAATACAGTATTGGGGCAATATCGCGTTGGTCATATTGATAATATCAGACGGTTTATAAGGGACGGGATGGTACATTTGTATGGGAGGTACCAAAAGGGGAGTTGCCAGACTTCCCAGTTTTGTCCGAAACTTTGTCTAGCTATAGCTTTACTAAATACATAATTTGGGTAAGATCGCGTTGGGCATATTGATATGATTACACGATTTCTAAAGTAGGCGGGATGGCACATTTGTATGGGAGGTACCAGAAGTGGAGTTGCCAGACTTCCAAGTTGTTGTCCAAAACTTTGTCTAGCTATAGCTTTACTAAATACATAATTTGGGTAAGATCGCGTTGGTCATATTGATATTATTACATGTTATATAAGGTAGGCGGTATGGTACATTTGTATAGGAGGTACCAGAAGGGGAGTTGCCAGACTTCCAAGTTTTTGTCCAAAACTTTGTCTAGCTATAGCTTTACTAAATACATTATTTTAGTAAGATCGCGTTGGTCATATTGATATTATTACACGATATCTACGGTAGTCGGGATGGTACATTTGTATGGAAGGTACCAGAAGGGAGTTGTCAGACTTCCAAGTTTTGTCCGAAACTTTGTCTAGCTATAGCTTTACTAAATGCAAAACTTGGGGAAGATCGCGTTGGGCATATTGATATGATTACACGATTTATAAAGAATGGTGCATTTGTATAGTAAGTACCAGAATAGGAGTTGCCAGACGTCCAAGTTTTTGTCCAAAACTTTGTCTAGCTATAGCTTTAATAAATGCAAAACGTGGGAAAGATCGCGTTGGGCATAATGATATTATTACACGATTTCTTAGAGGCCGGGATGGTATATTTGTATAAGAGGTACCAGAAGGGGAGTTGCCATACTTCCAAGTATTTGTCCGAAACATTTTCCATCCATAGCTTTACTAAATACAGAATTTGGGCGTTGGTCATATTGATATTACACCGTTTATAAGGAGGGGGTTGGTACATTTGTATGGGAGGTACCAGAAGGGCAGTTGCCAGACTTCAAAGTTTTTGTGCAAAACTTTGTCTAGCTATAGCTTAACTAAATACAGAATTTGGGCAATATCGCGTTGGTCATATTGATAATATCAGACGGTTTATAAGGGGCGGGATGGTACATTTGTATGGGAGGTACCAAAAGGGGAGTTGCCAGACTTCCCAGTTTTGTCCGAAACTTTGTCTAGCTATAGCTTTACTAAATACATAATTTGGGTAAGATCGCGTTGGTCATATTGATATTATTACATGTTATATAAGGTAGGCGGTATGGTACATTGGTATAGGGGGTACCAGAACGGCAGTTGCCAGTTTTCCAAGTTTTTGTGCAAAACTTTGTCTAGCTATAGCTTCACTAAATACAGTATTTGGGCAATATCGCGTTGGTCATATTGATAATATCAGACGGTTTATAAGGGACGGGATGGTACATTTGTATGGGAGGTACCAGAAGGGGAGTTGCCAGACTTCCAAGTTTTTGTCCAAAACTTTGTCTAGCTATAGCTTTACTAAATACATAATTTGGGTAAGATCGCGTTGGTCATATTGATATTATTACATGTTATATAAGGTAGGCGGTATGGTACATTTGTATAGGAGGTACCAGAAGGGGAGTTGCCAGACTTCCAAGTTTTTGTCCAAAACTTTGTCTAGCTATAGCTTTACTAAATACATAATTTGGGTAAGATCGCGTTGGTCATATTGATATTATTACATGTTATATAAGGTAGGCGGTATGGTACATTGGTATAGGGGGTACCAGAACGGCAGTTGCCAGTTTTCCAAGTTTTTGTGCAAAACTTTGTCTAGCTATAGCTTCACTAAATACAGTATTTGGGCAATATCGCGTTGGTCATATTGATAATATCAGACTGTTTATAAGGGACGGGATGGTACATTTGTATGGGAGGTACCAAAAGGGGAGTTGCCAGACTTCCCAGTTTTGTCCGAAACTTTGTCTAGCTATAGCTTTACTAAATACAGAATTTGGGCATGATCGCGTTAATCATATTGATATTACACCGTCAATAAGGAGGGGGTTGGTACATTTGTTTGGGAGGTACCAGAAGGGCAGTTGCCAGACTTCCAACTTTTTGTGCAAAACTTTGTCTAGCTATAGCTTTACTAAATGCAAAACTTAGGGAAGATCGCGTTGGGCATATTGATATTATTACACGATTTCTAAACTAGGCGGTTTGGCACATTTGTATGGCAGGTACCAGAATGGGAGTTGCCAGACGTCCAAGTTTTTGTCCAAAACTTTGTCTAGCTATAGCTTTACTAAATACAGAATTTGGGCATGATCGCGTTAATCATATTGATATTACACCGTTTATAAGGAGGGGGTTGGTACATTTGTATGGGAGGTACCAGAAGGGCAGTTGCCAGACTTCCAAGTTTTTGTCCAAAACTTTGTCTAGCTATAGCTTTACTAAATACATAATTTGGGTAAGATCGCGTTGGTCATATTGATATTATTACATGTTATATAAGGTAGGCGGTATGGCACATTTGTATAGGAGGTACCAGAAGGGGAGTTGCCAGACTTCCAAGTTTTAGTCCAAAACTTTGTCTAGCTATAGCTTTACTAAATACATAATTTGGGTAAGATCGCGTTGGTCATATTGATATTATTACATGTTATATAAGGTAGGCGGTATGGTACATTGGTATAGGAGGTACCAGAAGGGCAGTTGCCAGACTTCCAAGTTTTTGTGCAAAACTTTGTCTAGCTATAGCTTCACTAAATACAGTATTGGGGCAATATCGCGTTGGTCATATTGATAATATCAGACGGTTTATAAGGGACGGGATGGTACATTTGTATGGGAGGTACCAAAAGGGGAGTTGCCAGACTTCCCAGTTTTGTCCGAAACTTTGTCTAGCTATAGCTTTACTAAATACATAATTTGGGTAAGATCGCGTTGGGCATATTGATATGATTACACGATTTCTAAAGTAGGCGGGATGGCACATTTGTATGGGAGGTACCAGAAGTGGAGTTGCCAGACTTCCAAGTTGTTGTCCAAAACTTTGTCTAGCTATAGCTTTACTAAATACATAATTTGGGTAAGATCGCGTTGGTCATATTGATATTATTACATGTTATATAAGGTAGGCGGTATGGTACATTTGTATAGGAGGTACCAGAAGGGGAGTTGCCAGACTTCCAAGTTTTTGTCCAAAACTTTGTCTAGCTATAGCTTTACTAAATACATAATTTTAGTAAGATCGCGTTGGTCATATTGATATTATTACACGATATCTACGGTAGTCGGGATGGTACATTTGTATGGAAGGTACCAGAAGGGAGTTGTCAGACTTCCAAGTTTTGTCCGAAACTTTGTCTAGCTATAGCTTTACTAAATGCAAAACTTGGGGAAGATCGCGTTGGGCATATTGATATGATTACACGATTTATAAAGAATGGTGCATTTGTATAGTAAGTACCAGAATGGGAGTTGCCAGACGTCCAAGTTTTTGTCCAAAACTTTGTCTAGCTATAGCTTTAATAAATGCAAAACGTGGGAAAGATCGCGTTGGGCATAATGATATTATTACACGATTTCTTAGAGGCCGGGATGGTATATTTGTATAAGAGGTACCAGAAGGGGAGTTGCCATACTTCCAAGTATTTGTCCGAAACATTTTCCATCCATAGCTTTACTAAATACAGAATTTGGGCGTTGGTCATATTGATATTACACCGTTTATAAGGAGGGGGTTGGTACATTTGTATGGGAGGTACCAGAAGGGCAGTTGCCAGACTTCAAAGTTTTTGTGCAAAACTTTGTCTAGCTATAGCTTAACTAAATACAGAATTTGGGCAATATCGCGTTGGTCATATTGATAATATCAGACGGTTTATAAGGGGCGGGATGGTACATTTGTATGGGAGGTACCAAAAGGGGAGTTGCCAGACTTCCCAGTTTTGTCCGAAACTTTGTCTAGCTATAGCTTTACTAAATACATAATTTGGGTAAGATCGCGTTGGTCATATTGATATTATTACATATTATATAAGGTAGGCGGTATGGTACATTGGTATAGGGGGTAGCAGAACGGCAGTTGCCAGTTTTCCAAGTTTTTGTGCAAAACTTTGTCTAGCTATAGCTTCACTAAATACAGTATTTGGGCAATATCGCGTTGGTCATATTGATAATATCAGACGGTTTATAAGGGACGGGATGGTACATTTGTATGGGAGGTACCAGAAGGGGAGTTGCCAGACTTCCAAGTTTTTGTCCAAAACTTTGTCTAGCTATAGCTTTACTAAATACATAATTTGGGTAAGATCGCGTTGGTCATATTGATATTATTACATGTTATATAAGGTAGGCGGTATGGTACATTTGTATAGGAGGTACCAGAAGGGGAGTTGCCAGACTTCCAAGTTTTTGTCCAAAACTTTGTCTAGCTATAGCTTTACTAAATACATAATTTGGGTAAGATCGCGTTGGTCATATTGATATTATTACATGTTATATAAGGTAGGCGGTATGGTACATTGGTATAGGAGGTACCAGAACGGCAGTTGCCAGACTTCCAAGTTTTTGTGCAAAACTTTGTCTAGCTATAGCTTCACTAAATACAGTATTTGGGCAATATCGCGTTGGTCATATTGATAATATCAGACGGTTTATAAGGGACGGGATGGTACATTTGTATGGGAGGTACCAAAAGGGGAGTTGCCAGACTTCCCAGTTTTGTCCGAAACTTTGTCTAGCTATAGCTTTACTAAATACATAATTTGGGTAAGATCGCGTTGGGCATATTGATATGATTACACGATTTCTAAAGTAGGCGGGATGGCACATTTGTATGGGAGGTACCAGAAGTGGAGTTGCCAGACTTCCAAGTTGTTGTCCAAAACTTTGTCTAGCTATAGCTTTACTAAATACATAATTTTAGTAAGATCGCGTTGGTCATATTGATATTATTACACGATATCTACGGTAGTCGGGATGGTACATTTGTATGGAAGGTACCAGAAGGGAGTTGTCAGACTTCCAAGTTTTGTCCGAAACTTTGTCTAGCTATAGCTTTACTAAATGCAAAACTTGGGGAAGATCGCGTTGGGCATATTGATATGATTACACGATCTATAAAGAATGGTGCATTTGTATAGTAAGTGCCAGAATGGGAGTTGCCAGACGTCCAAGTTTTTGTCCAAAACTTTGTCTAGCTATAGCTTTAATAAATGCAAAACGTGGGAAAGATCGCGTTGGGCATAATGATATTATTACACGATTTCTAAGGTAGGGGGATGGTATATTTGTATTGGAGTTACCAGAAGGGGAGTTGCCAGACTTCCAAGTTTTGTCCGAAACTTTGTCTAGCTATAGCTTTACTAAATGCAAATCTTGGGGAAGATCGCGTTGGGCATATTTATATGATTACACGATTTCTAAAGTAGGCGGGATGGCACATTTGTATGGGAGGTACCAGAAGGGGAGTTGCCAGACTTCCAAGTTTTTGTCCAAAACTTTGACTATAGCTTTACTAAACACCGAATTTGGCACAATTGTATGGGAGGTACCAGAATGGGAGTTGCCAGACTTCCAAGTTTTGTCCGAAACTTTGTCTAGCTATAGCTTTACTAAATGCAAAACTTAGGGAAGATCGCGTTGGGCATATTGATATGATTACACGATTTCTAAAGTAGGCGGAATGGCTCATTTGTATGGGAGGTACCAGAAGGGGAGTTGCCAGACTTCCAAGTTTTTGTTCCAAACTTTGCTGAGTTATACCTTTACTAAATACAGAATTTGGCCAAGATCGAACTATGCGTATTGATATTATTACACGATATCTAAAGTGGGCGAAATTACAGATTTATATGGTAGGTACTCAAAGGGGTGTGGCCATATAGCCCATATGCAATCCCATAAGCAGTTTTGGAAAATATTAATCCATGCGAAATTTTAGAGTGATTGTTTAACTCTTTCGAAAGTTATAATGAGTACCAGCAGGACAGAGAGACGGACATGGCTCAAACGATTTAGAAAGTCATGAATCGAGTTTGGTTCAAAGACACCTGGGGTGTAATGTGAATATTTCAATATTGTGTTACACTTTGGGCTAAAAAAATGGCCATTTTAATAATTTTTTGCAATCAAATTATGCATCAACCATATATATATTTGCCCGAACCACAAATATTAACTTGTGTACAGGTTGTAAATATATGTTCGTTTTCTACGAAGTGAACCTATACTTACGTGTAACAAACATTACTTACTTACTCGGAAGTATATACGTATTTCCCCCCAATCACGTACACGCTCTCGTAGAAGCACATGCATATATCCTTCCACACATGCTATTAATTAAGTGTAAGCACGTGCATGTTGCTGAGCAAACATGCATGTACTTATAAGAAAGTACTCGTTTATAATATAAATATTGTTTATTATTGCACATTTAATAGTAATAATACATGCATTACTATTCTAGTTGTTTCAATACATGGAATCTTGTCATCAGTTCCGGTTTCTTCGTTTAACGCCGGTTTCTTTCGTCAATTGCCAGTGAATAATAATTACTTTCGCAAAAGTTGGCAATTTGCTTGCAGTTTTCACAATATTTATTGCCCTTTAAAACCTTATTATATTCAAGTAATCTAGAACTGTAGTTCGAATATTATGTTCAGCAACAAATGCACTCAGTATAATTTCCATTTCTGATTCATCCACGAGAGATTTCACGACATTGACCGAAAAGTACTTTTTTATTTTTTACCTTAGATTCTCTCAGAGGACGTCTCTTCAAGTGACATTAACGACATGTTATTGGAACATCTTTGTTACATTCCATTTCACAATATATAAATTTGCACTTTACACAGCTTTTCTTCAAATTACTGACAAAAACAATAGATACGAAAATCTGTAAACTGTATTAAATTAGGCCCAAAAGTGCTGTATTATGGTACTTTCGATGGCGAAAATGTACCAAAACAGTACAATTGTATCCTCTTTTGCATCCCTGATGTACATGCAGTCCCATGTGTATGCATGTGTGTATAAAATGGTGTGTTACTCCTTTTTTGTGTTCTCTCTCTCTCTCTCTCTCTGTGAATTTATCTTTTTCTCTTGGTTATTATTACTCAGAGAACAAAGATACAAATACTTAAATATTTGAACGCAAATATTGTACTTAGTAGAATTAAACACGTCCATTGCGTGGTTTTTGTCGAACACTCTATTGCGTATATACGAATATGTAATACTAATAGCAAATGAGTTATATTTACATTGAAATAAGCTTTGTGTACAAGGAAATAAGCTTCACATGCTACATGTTCTAAACACACGTTTTACTTCTGTACAAACATTTAAAAAAGACGGATTTTTCAGAGTGTATGTGTTACACTTTTGAGCAGTATCAAATGATATATACCCCCAACCCGTAGGGTGAGGGTATAAATATTATATTACACGTTTTTACAAAAAGGACAGAATATAAACCAGAGTTTTTTCTTCAACATTTTATGTAGTTAAAGCTTTCCTAAATATAAATTTAGGAAAGATTCGATGAGCGGATGTATATAATTACACGATTTCTAAAGTGGGCGCAATGGTACATTTGTATGGCAGGTCCAGAAGGGCAGTTGCCAGACTTCCAAGTTTTTGTGCAAAACTTTGTCTAGCTATAGCTTCACTAAATACAGAATTTGGGTAATATCGCGTTGGTCATATTGATAATATCAGACGGTTTATAAGGGTCGGGATGGTACATTTGTATGGGAGGTACCAAAAGTGGAATTGCCAGATTTCCAAGTTTTGTCCGAAACTTTGTCTAGCTATAGCTTTACTAAATGCAAAACTTGGGGAAGATCTCGTTGGGCATATTGATATGATTACACGATTTCTAAAGTAGGCGGAATGGCACATTTGTATTTGAGGTACCAGAAGGGGAGTTGCCAGACTTCCAAGTTTTTGTCCAAAACTTTGTCTAGCTATAGCTTTAATAAATGCAAAACGTGGGAAAGATCGCGTTGGGCATAATGATATTATTACACGATTTCTTAGAGGCCGGGATGGTATATTTGTATAAGAGGTACCAGAAGGGGAGTTGCCATACTTCCAAGTATTTGTCCGAAACATTTTCCATCCATAGCTTTACTAAATACAGAATTTGGGCGTTGGTCATATTGATATTACACCGTTTATAAGGAGGGGGTTGGTACATTTGTATGGGAGGTACCAGAAGGGCAGTTGCCAGACTTCAAAGTTTTTGTGCAAAACTTTGTCTAGCTATAGCTTAACTAAATACAGAATTTGGGCAATATCGCGTTGGTCATATTGATAATATCAGACGGTTTATAAGGGGCGGGATGGTACATTTGTATGGGAGGTACCAAAAGGGGAGTTGCCAGACTTCCCAGTTTTGTCCGAAACTTTGTCTAGCTATAGCTTTACTAAATACATAATTTGGGTAAGATCGCGTTGGTCATATTGATATTATTACATATTATATAAGGTAGGCGGTATGGTACATTGGTATAGGGGGTACCAGAACGGCAGTTGCCAGTTTTCCAAGTTTTTGTGCAAAACTTTGTCTAGCTATAGCTTCACTAAATACAGTATTTGGGCAATATCGCGTTGGTCATATTGATAATATCAGACGGTTTATAAGGGACGGGATGGTACATTTGTATGGGAGGTACCAGAAGGGGAGTTGCCAGACTTCCAAGTTTTTGTCCAAAACTTTGTCTAGCTATAGCTTTACTAAATACATAATTTGGGTAAGATCGCGTTGGTCATATTGATATTATTACATGTTATATAAGGTAGGCGGTATGGTACATTTGTATAGGAGGTACCAGAAGGGGAGTTGCCAGACTTCCAAGTTTTTGTCCAAAACTTTGTCTAGCTATAGCTTTACTAAATACATAATTTGGGTAAGATCGCGTTGGTCATATTGATATTATTACATGTTATATAAGGTAGGCGGTATGGTACATTGGTATAGGAGGTACCAGAACGGCAGTTGCCAGACTTCCAAGTTTTTGTGCAAAACTTTGTCTAGCTATAGCTTCACTAAATACAGTATTTGGGCAATATCGCGTTGGTCATATTGATAATATCAGACGGTTTATAAGGGACGGGATGGTACATTTGTATGGGAGGTACCAAAAGGGGAGTTGCCAGACTTCCCAGTTTTGTCCGAAACTTTGTCTAGCTATAGCTTTACTAAATACATAATTTGGGTAAGATCGCGTTGGGCATATTGATATGATTACACGATTTCTAAAGTAGGCGGGATGGCACATTTGTATGGGAGGTATCAGAAGTGGAGTTGCCAGACTTCCAAGTTGTTGTCCAAAACTTTGTCTAGCTATAGCTTTACTAAATACATAATTTTAGTAAGATCGCGTTGGTCATATTGATATTATTACACGATATCTACGGTAGTCGGGATGGTACATTTGTATGGAAGGTACCAGAAGGGAGTTGTCAGACTTCCAAGTTTTGTCCGAAACTTTGTCTAGCTATAGCTTTACTAAATGCAAAACTTGGGGAAGATCGCGTTGGGCATATTGATATGATTACACGATCTATAAAGAATGGTGCATTTGTATAGTAAGTGCCAGAATGGGAGTTGCCAGACGTCCAAGTTTTTGTCCAAAACTTTGTCTAGCTATAGCTTTAATAAATGCAAAACGTGGGAAAGATCGCGTTGGGCATAATGATATTATTACACGATTTCTAAGGTAGGGGGATGGTATATTTGTATTGGAGTTACCAGAAGGGGAGTTGCCAGACTTCCAAGTTTTGTCCGAAACTTTGTCTAGCTATAGCTTTACTAAATGCAAATCTTGGGGAAGATCGCGTTGGGCATATTTATATGATTACACGATTTCTAAAGTAGGCGGGATGGCACATTTGTATGGGAGGTACCAGAAGGGGAGTTGCCAGACTTCCAAGTTTTTGTCCAAAACTTTGACTATAGCTTTACTAAACACCGAATTTGGCACAATTGTATGGGAGGTACCAGAAGTGGAGTTGCCAGACTTCCAAGTTGTTGTCCAAAACTTTGTCTAGCTATAGCTTTACTAAATACAGAATTTTAGTAAGATCGCGTTGGTCATATTGATATTATTACACGATATCTACGGTAGTCGGGATGGTACATTTGTATGGAAGGTACCAGAAGGGAGTTGTCAGACTTCCAAGTTTTGTCCGAAACTTTGTCTAGCTATAGCTTTACTAAATGCAAAACTTGGGGAAGATCGCGTTGGGCATATTGATATGATTACACGATCTATAAAGAATGGTGCATTTGTATAGTAAGTGCCAGAATGGGAGTTGCCAGACGTCCAAGTTTTTGTCCAAAACTTTGTCTAGCTATAGCTTTAATAAATGCAAAACGTGGGAAAGATCGCGTTGGGCATAATGATATTATTACACGATTTCTAAGGTAGGGGGATGGTATATTTGTATTGGAGTTACCAGAAGGGGAGTTGCCAGACTTCCAAGTTTTGTCCGAAACTTTGTCTAGCTATAGCTTTACTAAATGCAAAACTTAGGGAAGATCGCGTTGGGCATATTGCTATGATTACACGATTTCTAAAGTAGGCGGAATGGCTCATTTGTATGGGAGGTACCAGAAGGGGAGTTGCCAGACTTCCAAGTTTTTGTTCCAAACTTTGCTGAGTTATACCTTTACTAAATACAGAATTTGGCCAAGATCGAACTATGCGTATTGATATTATTACACGATATCTAAAGTGGGCGAAATTACAGATTTATATGGTAGGTACTCAAAGGGGTGTGGCCATATAGCCCATATGCAATCCCATAAGCAGTTTTGGAAAATATTAATCCATGCGAAATTTTAGAGTGATTGTTTAACTCTTTCGAAAGTTATAATGAGTACCAGCAGGACAGAGAGACGGACATGGCTCAAACGATTTAGAAAGTCATGAATCGAGTTTGGTTCAAAGACACCTGGGGTGTAATGTGAATATTTCAATATTGTGTTACACTTTGGGCTAAAAAAATGGCCATTTTAATAATTTTTTGCAATCAAATTATGCATCAACCATATATATATTTGCCCGAACCACAAATATTAACTTGTGTACAGGTTGTAAATATATGTTCGTTTTCTACGAAGTGAACCTATACTTACGTGTAACAAACATTACTTACTTACTCGGAAGTATATACGTATTTCCCCCCAATCACGTACACGCTCTCGTAGAAGCACATGCATATATCCTTCCACACATGCTATTAATTAAGTGTAAGCACGTGCATGTTGCTGAGCAAACATGCATGTACTTATAAGAAAGTACTCGTTTATAATATAAATATTGTTTATTATTGCACATTTGATAGTAATAATACATGCATTACTATTCTAGTTGTTTCAATACATGGAATCTTGTCATCAGTTCCGGTTTCTTCGTTTAACGCCGGTTTCTTTCGTCAATTGCCAGTGAATAATAATTACTTTCGCAAAAGTTGGCAATTTGCTTGCAGTTTTCACAATATTTATTGCCCTTTAAAACCTTATTATATTCAAGTAATCTAGAACTGTAGTTCGAATATTATGTTCAGCAACAAATGCACTCAGTATAATTTCCATTTCTGATTCATCCACGAGAGATTTCACGACATTGACCGAAAAGTACTTTTTTATTTTTTACCTTAGATTCTCTCAGAGGACGTCTCTTCAAGTGACATTAACGACATGTTATTGGAACATCTTTGTTACATTCCATTTCACAATATATAAATTTGCACTTTACACAGCTTTTCTTCAAATTACTGACAAAAACAATAGATACGAAAATCTGTAAACTGTATTAAATTAGGCCCAAAAGTGCTGTATTATGGTACTTTCGATGGCGAAAATGTACCAAAACAGTACAATTGTATCCTCTTTTGCATCCCTGATGTACATGCAGTCCCATGTGTATGCATGTGTGTATAAAATGGTGTGTTACTCCTTTTTTGTGTTCTCTCTCTCTCTCTCTCTCTGTGAATTTATCTTTTTCTCTTGGTTATTATTACTCAGAGAACAGAGATACAAATACTTAAATATTTGAACGCAAATATTGTACTTAGTAGAATTAAACACGTCCATTGCGTGGTTTTTGTCGAACACTCTATTGCGTATATACGAATATGTAATACTAATAGCAAATGAGTTATATTTACATTGAAATAAGCTTTGTGTACAAGGAAATAAGCTTCACATGCTACATGTTCTAAACACACGTTTTACTTCTGTACAAACATTTAAAAAAGACGGATTTTTCAGAGTGTATGTGTTACACTTTTGAGCAGTATCAAATGATATATACCCCCAACCCGTAGGGTGAGGGTATAAATATTATATTACACGTTTTTACAAAAAGGACAGAATATAAACCAGAGTTTTTTCTTCAACATTTTATGTAGTTAAAGCTTTCCTAAATATAAATTTAGGAAAGATTCGATGAGCGGATGTATATAATTACACGATTTCTAAAGTGGGCGCAATGGTACATTTGTATGGCAGGTCCAGAAGGGCAGTTGCCAGACTTCCAAGTTTTTGTGCAAAACTTTGTCTAGCTATAGCTTCACTAAATACAGAATTTGGGTAATATCGCGTTGGTCATATTGATAATATCAGACGGTTTATAAGGGTCGGGATGGTACATTTGTATGGGAGGTACCAAAAGTGGAATTGCCAGATTTCCAAGTTTTGTCCGAAACTTTGTCTAGCTATAGCTTTACTAAATGCAAAACTTGGGGAAGATCTCGTTGGGCATATTGATATGATTACACGATTTCTAAAGTAGGCGGAATGGCACATTTGTATTTGAGGTACCAGAAGGGGAGTTGCCAGACTTCCAAGTTTTTGTCCAAAACTTTGACTATAGCTTTACTAAATACAGAATTTGGGTAAGATCGCGTTGGTCATATTGATATGATTACATGTTATATAAGGTAGGCGGGATGGTACATTTGTATAGGAGGTACCAGAAGGGGAGTAGCTAGACTTCCAAGTTTTTCTCCAAAACTTTGTCTAGCTATAGCTTTACTAAATACATAATTTTAGTAAGATCGCATTGGTCATATTGATATTATTACAAGATTTATAAAGTGGGTGGAATGGTGCATTTGTATAGTAGGTACCAGAAGGGCAGTTGCCAGACTGTCAAGTTTTTGTGCAAAACTTTGTCTAGCTATAGCTTCACTAAATACTGAATTTGGGCAATATCGCGTTGGTCATATTGATAATATCAGACGGTTTATAAGGGGCGGGATGGTTCATTTGTATGGGAGGTACCAAAAAGGGGAATTGCCAGACTTCCAACTTTTTGTCCGAAACATTTTCCATCCATAGCTTTACTAAATACAGAGTTTGGGCGTTGGTCATATTGATATTACACCGTTTATAAGGAGGGGGTTGGTACATTTGTATGGTAGGTACCAGAAGGGCAGTTCCCAGATTTCCAAGTTTTTTTTTTTGAAAATTTGTCTAGTTATATCTTTACTAAATACAGAATTTGGGCAATATCGCGTTGGTCATATTTATAATATCTGACGGTTTATAAGGGGCGGGATGGTACATTTGTATGGGAGGTACCAAAAGGGGAATTGCCAGATTTCCAAGTTTTGTCCGAAACTTTGTCTAGCTATAGCTTTACTAAATGCAAAACATGGGGAAGATCGCGTTGGGCATATTGATATTATTACACGATTTATAAAGTGGGTGGAATGGTGCATTTGTATAGTAGGTACCAGAAGGGGAGTTGTCAGACTTCCAAGTTTTGTCCGAAACTTTGTCTAGCTATAGCTTTACTAAATGCAAAACTTGGGGAAGATCGCGTTGGGCATATTGATATGAGTACACGATTTCTAAAGTAGTCGGGATGGCACATTTGTATGGGAGGTACCAGAAGGGGAGTTGCCAGACTTCCAAGTTTTGTCTGAAACTTTGTCTAGCTATAGCTTTACTAAATGCAGAACTTGGGGAAGATCGCGTTGGGCATATTGATATGATTACACGATTTCTAAAGTAGGCGGGATGGCACATTTGTATGGGAGGTACCAGAAGGGGAGTTGCCAGACTTCCAAGTTTTCTTCGAAAATTTGTCTAGTTATATCTTCACTAAATACATATTTTGGGCAAGATCGCGGTGGGCATATTGATATAATTACACGATTTCTTAAGTAGGCGGGATGACACATTTGTATGGGAGTTGCCAGACTTCCAAGTCTTTGTTCGAAACTTCGTTCAGTTATACCTTTACTAAATACAGAATTTGGCCAAGATCGAACTACGCGTATTGATATTATTACACGATTTCTAAAGTGGGCGAAATTACAGATTTATATGGTAGGTACTCGAAGGGGTGTGGCCATATAGCCCATATGCAATCCCATAAGCAGTTTTGAAAAATATTTCGCCATGCTAAATTTTAGAGTGATTGTTTAACTCTTTCGAAAGTTATACTGAGTACCAGCAGCACAGAGAGACGGACATGGCTCAAACGATTTAGAAAGTCATGAATCGAGTTTGGTTCAAAGACACCTGGGGTGTAATGTGAATATTTCTATGTGTTACACTTTGGGCTAAAAAAAAATGGCCATTTTAATAAATTTTTGCCCGAACAACAAATATTAACTTGTTTGCATGTTGTAAATATTTGTTCGTTTTCTACGAAGTGAACATACACTTACGTGTAACAAACATTACCTACTTACTCGGAAGTATATATGGATTCCCCTCAATCACGTACACGCTCTCGTAGAAGCACACGCATATTTCCTTGCACACATGCAATTAATTAAGTGTAAGCACGTGCATGTTGCTGAGCAAACATGCATGTACTTATGAGAAAGTACTCGTTTATAATATAAATATTGTTTATTATTGCACATTTGATAGTAATAATACATGCATTAGTATTTATACGTATAAATCTAGTTGTTTCAATACATGGCATCTTGTCATCAGTTCGGGTTTCTTCGTTTAACGCCGCGATTTGCTGAAATGTAAATTGTATTAGTTTACAAAACTTATGTATATGTAAATCTATTTATGTATATACCTTGTACTCCCGTATGAATCCGTGAAGGCGTTTTCTTCTTTACACTCAATGCGCACATCTATTGGCAAAATATGAAGGGCAATAAAACGATTTTGACGAAAGCAATCGGTGCTTTCGTCAATTGCCAGTGAATAATAATTTCTTTCGCATAAGTTGGAAATTTGCTTGCAGTTTTCACAATATTTATTGCCCTTTTAAACCTTATTATATTCAAGTAATCTAGAACTGTAGTTCGAATATTATGTTCTGCTACAAATGCGTTCAGTATAATTTCGATTTCTGATTCATCCACGAGAGATTTCACATTGGCCGAAAAGTTTTTTTTTTATTTTTTACCTTAGATTCTCGCAGAGCACGTCTCTTAAAGTGACATTAACGACATGTTATTGGAACATCATTGTTACATTCCATTTCACAATATATAAATTTGCACTTTACACAGCTTTTCTTCAAATTACTGACAAAAACAATAGATACGAAAATCTGTAAACTGTACTAAATTAGGCCCAAAAGTGCTGTATCATGGTACTTTCGATGGTGAAAATGTACCAAAACAGTACAATTGTATCCTCTTTTGCATCCCTGATGTACATGCATTCCCATGTGAATGCATGTGTGTATAAAATGGTGTGTTACTCCTTTTTTGTGTTCTCTCTCTCTCTCTCTCTGTGAATTTATCTTTTTCTCTTGGTTATTATTACTCAGAGAACAGAGATACAAATACCTAAATATTTGAACGCAAATATTGTACTTAGTAGAATTTAACACGTCCATTGCGTGGTTTTTGCCAAAAACTCTATTGCGTATATCCGAATATGTAATACTAATAGCAAATGAGTTATATTTACATTGAAATAAGAATTGTGTACAAGGAAATAAGCTTCACTTGCTACATGTTCTAAACACGCGTTTTACTTCCGTACAAACATTTAAAAAAGACGGATTTTTCAACGTGTATGTGTTACACTTTTGAGCCGTATCAAATGATATATACCCTCCTACCCGTAGGGTGAGGGTATAAATATTATATTACACGTTTCTACAAAACGGACAGAATATGAACCAGAGTTTTTTTCTTGAAAATTGTATGCAGTTAAAGCTTTACTAAATATAAATTTCGGAGAGATTCGATGAGCGGATTTATATAATTACACGATTTCTAAAGTGGGTGCAATGGTACATTTGTATGGCAGGTACCAGAATGGGAGTTGCCAGACGTCCAAGTTTTTGTCCTAAACTTTGTCTAGTTACAGCTTTACTAAATACAGAATTTGAGCAATATCGCGTTGGTCATATTTATAATATCAGGTTTATAAAGGACGGGATGGGACATTTGTATGGGAGGTACCAAAAGCGAAGTTGCCAGACTTCCAAGTTTTGTCCGAAACTTTGTCTAGCTATAGCTTTACTAAATACAGAATTTGGGCAAGATTGCGTTGGTCATATTGATAATATCAGACGGTTTATAATGGGCGGGATGGTAAATTTGTATGGGAGTTACCAGAAGGGGAGTTGCCAGAATTGCAAGTTTTTGTCCAAAACTTTGTCTAGCTATAGCTTTACTAAATACAGAATTTGGGTAAGATCGCGTTGGTCATATTGATATTATTACATGTTATATAATGTAGGCGGGATGGTACATTTGTATGGGAGGTACCAAAAGGGGAGTTGCCAGACTTTGTCCGAAACTTCTTCCAGCCATAGCTTTACTAAATGCAAAACTTGGGGAAGATCGCGTTGGGCATATTGATATGATTACACGATTTCTAAAGTGGGTGCAATGGTACATTTGTATGGCAGGTACCAGAAGGGCAGTTCCCAGACTTCCAAGTTTTTGTGCAAAACTTTGTCTATTTACAGCTTTACTAAATGCAGAATTTGAGCAATATCGCATTGGTCATATTTATAATATCAGGTTTATAAAGGACGGGATGGGCCATTTGTATGGGAGGTACCAAAAGCGAAGTTGCCAGACTTCCAAGTTTTGTCCGAAACTTTGTCTAGCTATATCTTTACTAAATACAGAATTTGGGCAAGATCGCGTTGGTCATATTGATAATATCAGACGGTTTATAAGGGGCGGGATGGTACATTTGTATGGGAGGTACCAGAAGGGGAGTTGCCAGACTTCCAAGTTTTTCTCCGAATCTTTGCTCAGTTATACCTTTACTAAATACATAATTTGGCCAAGATCGAACTACGCGTATTGATATTATTACACGATTTCTAAAGTGGGCGAAATTACAGATTTATATGGTAGGTACTCGAAGGGGTGTGGCCACATGCAATCCCATAAGCAGTTTTGGAAAATATTAAGCCATGCTAAATTTTAGAGTGATTGTTTAACTCTTTCGAAAGTTATAGTGAGTACCAGCAGGACAGACATACGGATATGGCTCAAACGATTGAGACAGTCATGAATCGAGTTTAGTTCAAAGACACCTGGGGTGTAATGTGAATATTTCTATGTGTTACACTTTGGGCTAAAAAAAAACGGCCATTTTAAAAAATGTTTGCAAACAAATTATGCATCAGCCATATATATATTTGCCCGAACCACAAATATTAACTTGTTTACAGGTTGTAAATATATGTTCGTTTTCTACGAAGTGAACATATACTTACGTGTAACAAACATTACTTACTTACTCGGAAGTACATACTTATTTCCCTCCAAACACGTACACGCTCTCGTACAAGCACATGCATATTTCCTTGCAAACATGCAATTAATTAAGTGTAAGCACGTGCATGTTGCTGAGCAAACATGCATGTACTTATAAGAAAGTACTCGTTTATAATATAAATATTGTTTATTATTGCACATTGTTTATTGATAGTAATAATACATGCATTAGTATTTATACGTATAAATCTAGTTGTTAAAAAAATAAACAATAAGTAATGAGTTTTCGTTTCAATACATGGCATCTTGTCATCAGTTCGGGTTTCTTCGTTTAACGCCGCGATTTGCTGAAATGTAAATTGTATTAGTTTACAAAACTCATGTATTTGTAAATCTATTTATGTATATACCTTGTACTCCCGTATGAATCCGTGAAGGCGTTTGCTTCTTTACACTCAATGCGCACATCTATTGGCAAAATATGAAGGGCAATAAAACGATTTTGACGAAAGCAACCAGTGCTTTCGTCAATTGCCAGTGAATAATAATTTCTTTCGCAAAAGTTGGCAATTTGCTTGCAGTCTTCACAATGTTTATTGCCCTTTAAAACCTAATTATATTCAAGTGATCTAGAACTGTAGTTCGAATATTATGTTCAGCTACAAATGCGCTCAGTATAATTTCCATTTCTGATTCATCCACGAGAGATTTCACGACATTGGCCAAAAAGTTATTTTTTTATTTTTTACCTTAGATTCTCGCAGAGGACGTCTCTTCAAGGGACATTAACTACCTGTTATTGGAACATCTTTATTACATTCCATTTCACAATATATAAATTTGCACTTTACACAGAAAATCTGTAAACTGTATTAAATTAGGCCCAAAAGTGCTGTATCATGGTACTTTCGATGGCGAAAATGTACCAAAACAGTACAATTGTATCCTCTTTTGCATCCCTGATATACATGCATTCCCATGTGTATGCATGTGTGTATAAAATGGTGTGTTACTCCTTTTTTGTGTTCTCTCTCTCTCTCTCTGTGAATTTATCTTTTTCTCTTGGTTATTATTACTCAGAGAACAGAGATACAAATACCTAAATATTTGAACGCAAATATTGTACTTAGTAGAATTTAACACGTCCATTGCGTGGTTTTTGTCAAACACTCTATTGCGTATATCCAAATATGTAATACTAATAGCAAATGAGTTATATTTACATTGAAATAAGCATTGTGTACAAGGAAATAAGCTTCACTTGCTACATGTTCTAAACACGCGTTTTACTTATGTACAAACATTTAAAAAAGACGGATTTTTCAACGTGTATGTGTTACACTTTTGAGCCGTATCAAATGATATATACCCTCCTACCCGTATGGTGAGGGTATAAATATTATATTACACGTTTTTACAAAAAAAGACAGAATATAAACCAGAGTTTTTTCTTGAAAATTTTATGTAGTTAAAGCTTTACTAAATATAAATTTAGGAAGGATTCGATAAGCGGATTTATATAATTACACGATTTCTACAGTGGGTGCAATGGTACATTTGTATGGCAGGTACCAGAATGGGAGTTGCCAGACGTCCAAGTTTTTGTCCGAAACTTTTTCCATCCATAGCTTTACTAAATATAGAATTTGGGCAAGATCGCGTTGGTCATATTGATAGTACACCGTTTATAAGGAGCGGGATGGCACATTTGTATGGGAGGTACCAGAAGGGAGTTGCCAGACTTCCAAGATTTTGTCCAAAACTTTGCCTATAGCTTTACTAAATACAGAATTTGGGTAAGATCGCGTTGGTCATATTGATATTATTACATGTTATATAAGGTAGGCGGGAAGGTACATTTGTATAGGAGGTACCAGAATGGGAGTTGCCAGACGTCCAAGTTTTTGTCCGAAACTTTTTCCATCCATAGCTTTACTAAATATAGAATTTGGGAAAGATCGCGTTGGTTATATTGATAGTACACCGTTTATAAGGAGCGGAATGGCACATTTGTATGGGAGGTACCAGATGGGGAGTTGGCAGACTTCCGTGTTTTGTCCGAAACTTTGTCTAGCTATAGCTTTACTAAATGCAAAACTTGGGGAAGATCGCGTTGGGCATATTGATACGATTACACGATTTCTAAAGTAGGCGCGATGGCACATTTGTATGGGAGGTACCAGAAGGGGAGTTGCCAGACGTCCAAGTTTTTGTCCGAAACTTTTTCCATCCATAGCTTTACTAAATATAGAATTTGGGCAAGACCGTTTATAAGGAGCGGGATGGCACATTTGTATGGGAGATACCAGAAGGGAGTTGCCAGACTTCCAAGATTTTGTCCAAAACTTTGCCTATAGCTCTACTAAATACAGAATTTGGGTAAGATCGCGTTGGTCATATTGATATTATTACATGTTATATAAGGTAGGCGGGAAGGTACATTTGTATAGGAGGTACCAGAAGGGGAGTTGCCAAACTTCCAAGTTTTTGTCCAAAACTTTGTCTAGCTATATCTTTACTAAATGCAAAACGTGGGGAAGATCGCGTTGGGCATATTGATTTTATTACACGATTTATAAAGTGGGTGGAATGGTGCATTTGTATAGTAGGTACCAGAATGGGAGTTGCCAGACGTCCAAGTTTTTGTCCAAAACTTTGTCTACCTATAGCTTTACTAAATGCAAAACGTGGGGAAGATCGCGTTGGGCATATTGATATTATTACACGACTTCTTAGAGGCCGGGGTGGTATATTTGTGTAAGAGGTACCAGAAGGGGAGTTGCCATACTTCCAAGTATTTGTCCAAAACTTTTTCTAGCTATAGCTTTACTAAATGCAAGACGTGCGGAAGATCGCGTTGGGCATATTGATATTATTACACGATTTCTAAAGTAGGCGGGATGGCACATTTGTATGGCAGGTACCAGAATGGGAGTTGCCAGACGTCCAAGTTTTTGTCCGAAACATTTTCCATCCATAGCCTAATACAGAATTTAGGCGTTAGCCATATTGATATTACACCGTTTATAAGGAGCGGGATGGTACATTTTTATGGGAGGTACCAGATGGGCAGTTCCCAGACTTCCAAGTTTTTGTTCAAAACTTTGTCTAGTTATAGCTTTACTAAATACAGAATTTGGGCAATATCGCGTTGGTCATATTTATAATATCAGGTTTATAAAGGGCGGGATGGTACATTTGTATTGGAGGTACCAAAAGGGGAGTTGCCAGACTTCCAAGTTTTGTCCGAAACTTTGTCTAGCTATAGCTTTACTAAATACAGAATTTGGGCAAGATCGCGTTGGTCATATTGATAATATCAGACGGTTTACAAGGGGCGGGATGGCACATTTGTATGGGAGGTACCAGAAGGGGAGTTGCCAGACTTCCAAGTTTTTGTCCGAATCTTTGCTCAGTTATACCTTTACTAAATACATAATTTGGCCAAGATCGAACTACGCGTATTGATATTATTACACGATTTCTAAAGTGGGCGAAATTACAGATTTATATGGTAGGTACTCGAAGGGGTGTGGCCACATGCAATCCCATAAGCAGTTTTGGAAAATATTAAGCCATGCTAAATTTTAGAGTGATTGTTTAACTCTTTCGAAAGTTATAGTGAGTACCAGCAGGACAGACATACGGATATGACTGAAACGATTGAGACAGTCATGAATGGAGTTTAGTTCAAAGACACCTGGGGTGTAATGTGAATATTTCTATGTGTTACACTTTGGGCTAAAAAAAACGCCCATTTTAAAAAATTTTTGCAAACAAATTATGCATCAGCCATATATATATTTGACCGAACCACAAATATTAACTTGTTTACAGGTTGTAAATATATGTTCGTTTTCTACGAAGTGAACATATACTTACGTGTAACAAACATTACTTACTTACTCGGAAGTACATACGTATTTCCCTCCAAACACGTACACGCTCTCGTACAAGCACATGCATATTTCCTTGCAAACATGCAATTAATTAAGTGTAAGCACGTGCATGTTGCTGAGCAAACATGCATGTACTTATAAGAAAGTACTCGTTTATAATATAAATATTGTTTATTATTGCACATTTGATAGTAATAATACATGCATTAGTATTTATACGTATAAATCTAGTTGTTAAAAAAATAAACAATAAGTAATGAGTTTTCGTTTCAATACATGGCATCTTGTCATCAGTTCGGGTTTCTTCGTTTAACGCCGCAATTTGCTGAAATGTAAATTGTATTAGTTTACAAAACTCATGTATTTGTAAATCTATTTATGTATATACCTTGTACTCCCGTATGAATCCGCGAAGGCGTTTGCTTCTTTACACTCAATGCGCACATCTATTGGCAAAATATGAAGGGCAATAAAACGATTTTGACGAAAGCAACCAGTGCTTTCGTCAATTGCCAGTGAATAATAATTTCTTTCGCAAAAGTTGGCAATTTGCTTGCAGTCTTCACAATGTTTATTGCCCTTTAAAACCTAATTATATTCAAGTAATCTAGAACTGTAGTTCGAATATTATGTTCAGCTACAAATGCGCTCAGTATAATTTCCATTTCTGATTCATCCACGAGAGATTTCACGACATTGGCCAAAAAGTTATTTTTTTATTTTTTACCTTAGATTCTCGCAGAGGACGTCTCTTCAAGGGACATTAACTACCTGTTATTGGAACATCTTTATTACATTCCATTTCACAATATATAAATTTGCACTTTACACAGAAAATCTGTAAACTGTATTAAATTAGGCCCAAAAGTGCTGTATCATGGTACTTTCGATGGCGAAAATGTACCAAAACAGTACAATTGTATCCTCTTTTGCATCCCTGATATACATGCATTCCCATGTGTATGCATGTGTGTATAAAATGGTGTGTTACTCCTTTTTTGTGTTCTCTCTCTCTCTCTCTGTGAATTTATCTTTTTCTCTTGGTTATTATTACTCAGAGAACAGAGATACAAATACCTAAATATTTGAACGCAAATATTGTACTTAGTAGAATTTAACACGTCCATTGCGTGGTTTTTGTCAAACACTCTATTGCGTATATCCGAATATGTAATACTAATAGCAAATGAGTTATATTTACATTGAAATAAGCATTGTGTACAAGGAAATAAGCTTCACTTGCTACATGTTCTAAACACGCGTTTTACTTCTGTACAAACATTTAAAAAAGACGAATTTTTCAACGTGTATGTGTTACACTTTTGAGCCGTATCAAATGATATATACCCTCCTACCCGTAGGGTGAGGGTATAAATATTATATTACACGTTTTTACAAAAAAAGACAGAATATAAACCAGAGTTTTTTCTTGAAAATTTTATGTAGTTAAAGCTTTACTAAATATAAATTTAGGAAAGATTCGATGAGCGGATTTATATAATTACACGATTTCTAAAGTGTGTGCAATGGTACATTTGTATGGCAGGTACCAGAATGGGAGTTGCCAGACGTCCAAGTTTTTGTCCGAAACTTTTTCCATCCATAGCTTTACTAAATATAGAATTTGGGCAAGATCGCGTTGGTCATATTGATAGTACACCGTTTATAAGGAGCGGGATGGCACATTTGTATGGGAGGTACCAGAAGGGAGTTGCCAGACTTCCAAGATTTTGTCCAAAACTTTGCCTATAGCTTTACTAAATACAGAATTTGGGTAAGATCGCGTTGGTCATATTGATATTATTACATGTTATATAAGGTAGGCGGGAAGGTACAGTTGTATAGGAGGTACCAGAATGGGAGTTGCCAGACGTCCAAGTTTTTGTCCGAAACTTTTTCCATCCATAGCTTTACTAAATATAGAATTTGGGCAAGATCGCGTTGGTCATATTGATAGTACACCGTTTATAAGGAGCGGGATGGCACATTTGTATGGGAGGTACCGGATGGGGAGTATAGCTTTACTAAATTCAAAACTTGGGGAAGATCGCGTTGGGCATATTGATACGATTACACGATTTCTAAAGTAGGCGCGATGGCACATTTGTATGGGAGGTACCAGAAGGGGAGTTGCCAGACTTCCAAGTTTTTGTCCAAAACTTTGACTATAGCTTTACTAAATACAGAATTTGGGTAAGATCGCGTTGGTCATATTGATATTTTTACATGTTATATAATGTAGGCGGGATGGTACATTTGTATGGGAGGTACCAAAAGGGGAGTTGCCAGACTTCCAAGTTTTGTCCGAAACTTTGACTATAGCTTTACTAAATACAGAATTTGGGTAAGATCGCGTTGGGCATATTGATATGATTACACGATTTCTAAAGTGGGTGCAATGGTACATTTGTATGGCAGGTACCAGAATGGGAGTTGCCAGACGTCCAAGTTTTTGTCCGAAACTTTTTCCATCCATAGCTTTACTAAATATAGAATTTGGGCAAGATCGGGTTGGTCATATTGATAGTACACCGTTTATAAGGAGCGGGATGGCACATTTGTATGGGAGGTACAAGAAGGGAGTTGCAAGACTTCCAAGATTTTGTCCAAAACTTTGCCTATAGCTTTACTAAATACAGAATTTGGGTAAGATCGCGTTGGTCATATTGATATTATTACATGTTATATAAGGTAGGCGGGAAGGTACATTTGTATAGGAGGTACCAGAAGGGGAGTTGCCAAACTTCCAAGTTTTTGTCCAAAACTTTGTCTAGCTATAGCTTTACTAAATGCAAAACGTGGGGAAGATCGCGTTCGGCATATTGATTTTATTACACGATTTATAAAGTGGGTGGAATGGTGCATTTGTATAGTAGGTACCAGAATGGGAGTTGCCAGACGTCCAAGTTTTTGTCCAAAACTTTGTCTACCTATAGCTTTACTAAATGCAAAACGTGGGGAAGATCGCGTTGGGCATATTGATATTATTACACGATTTCTTAGAGGCCGGGGTGGTATATTTGTGTAAGAGGTACCAGAAGGGGAGTTGCCATACTTCCAAGTATTTGTCCAAAACTTTTTCTAGCTATAGCTTTACTAAATGCAAGACGTGCGGAAGATCGCGTTGGGCATATTGATATTATTACACGATTTCTAAAGTAGGCGGGATGGCACATTTGTATGGCAGGTACCAGAATGGGAGTTGCCAGACGTCCAAGTTTTTGTCCGAAACATTTTCCATCCATAGCCTAATACAGAATTTAGGCGTTGGCCATATTGATATTACACCGTTTATAAGGAGCGGGATGGTACATTTTTATGGGAGGTACCAGATGGGCAGTTCCCAGACTTCCAAGTTTTGTCCGAAACTTTGTCTAGCTATAGCTTTACTAAATACAGAATTTGGGCAAGATCGCGTTGGTCATATTGATAATATCAGACGGTTTACAAGGGGCTGGATGGCACATTTGTATGGGAGGTACCAGAAGGGGAGTTGCCAGACTTCCAAGTTTTTGTCCGAATCTTTGCTCAGTTATACCTTTACTAAATACATAATTTGGCCAAGATCGAACCACGCGTATTGATATTATTTCTAAAGTGGGCGAAATTACAGATTTATATGGTAGGTACTCGAAGGGGTGTGGCCACATGCAATCCCATAAGCAGTTTTGGAAAATATTAAGCCATGCTAAATTTTAGAGGGATTGTTTAACTCTTTCGAAAGTTATAGTGAGTACCAGCAGGACAGACATACGGATATGGCTCAAACGATTGAGACAGTCATGAATGGATTTTAGTTCAAAGACACCAGGGGTGTAATGTGAATATTTCTATGTGTTACACTTTGGGCTAAAAAAAACGGCCATTTTAAAAATTTTTTGCAAACAAATTATGCATCAACCATATATATATTTGCCCGAACCACAAATACTAACTTGTTTACAGGTTGTAAATATATGTATGTTCGTTTTCTACGAAGTGAACATATACTTACGTGTAACAAACATTACTTACTTACTCGGAAGTACATACGTATTTCCCTCCAAACACGTACACGTCTCGTACAAGCACATGCATATTTCCTTGCAAACATGCAATTAATTAAGTGTAAGCACGTGCATGTTGCTGAGCAAACATGCATGTACTTATAAGAAAGTACTCGTTTATAATATAAATATTGTTTATTATTGCACATTGTTTATTGATAGTAATAATACATGCATTAGTATTTATACGTATAAATCTAGTTGTTAAAAAAATAAACAATAAGTAATGAGTTTTCGTTTCAATACATGGCATCTTGTCATCAGTTCGGGTTTCTTCGTTTAACGCCGGGATTTGCTGAAATGTAAATTGTATTAGTTTACAAAACTCATGTATTTGTAAATCTATTTATGTATATACCTTGTACTCCCGTATGAATCCGTGAAGGCGTTTGCTTCTTTACACTCAATGCGCACATCTATTGGCAAAATATGAAGGGCAATAAAACGATTTTGACGATAGCAACCAGTGCTTTCGTGAATTGCCAGTGAACAATAATTTCTTTCGCAAAAGTTGGCAATTTGCTTGCAGTTTTCACAATATTTATTGCCCTTTAAAACCTAATTATATTCAAGAAATCTAGAACTGTAGTTCGAATATTATGTTCAGCTACAAATGCGCTCAGTATAATTTCCATTTCTGATTCATCCACGAGAGATTTCACGCAATGTCGTGTTATTTTTTTATTTTTTACCTTAGATTCTCGCAGAGGACGTCTCTTCAAGGGAATTAACGACATGTTATTGGAACATCTTTATTACATTCCATTTCACAATATATAAATTTGAACTTTACACAGAAAATCTGTAAACTGTATTAAATTAGGCCCAAAAGTGCTGTATCATGGTACTTTCGATGGCGAAAATGTACCAAAACAGTACAATTGTATCCTCTTTTGCATCCCTGATATACATGCATTCCCATGTGTATGCATGTGTGTATAAAATGGTGTGTTACTCCTTTTTTGTGTTCTCTCTCTCTCTCTCTGTGAATTTATCTTTTTCTCTTGGTTATTATTACTCAGAGAACAGAGATACAAATACCTAAATATTTGAACGGAAATATTGTACTTAGTAGAATTTAACACGTCCATTGCGTGGTTTTTGTCAAACACTCTATTGCGTATATCCGAATATGTAATACTAATAGCAAATGAGTTATATTTACATTGAAATAAGCATTGTGTACAAGGAAATAAGCTTCACTTGCTACATGTTCTAAACACGCGTTTTACTTCTGTACAAACATTTAAAAAAGACGGATTTTTCAACGTGTATGCAGCGTTGCCGTTGATGATACTAAAGTATCAAAATTACACTTTTTTCGGTCTTGCCACTTTTTTGATACTTTTTGTTTTTGATACTAAATTTGATACTTTTTTTTTTAGATCTCTCTATGATCAAATGTTGATATAGATTATTTCGATTTAATATCTAAATCTATCTATATATATAAAAATGGATGTGTGATTTTGATGAAATTTTCAGGGAATCTTCCGAATAACCCCGCAAGTAACATAGGCTACACATTGTTTGGATTTATCTACATTTAGGGGGTGAAAATGGCAAAAGGGAAAAAAACTCCCCTTTCCTATATAAATATGTGTAATACAACACTAATGTTTGCTTAGGGCCAGCAACGCGGACCGGGTCAGCTTCTTTAATTATAAAATTAAAGATGCAGATGAATTTGTGAGCGAATATCAATCTTTGGAGGCTTTAACAAAAGAAAAAACATGGGAGCGCCTTTTCCAAATTAGGGATGCTGAGGAGTTTTGGGGGAAAGTAGCAAACATGACAAATTCCTACAACGAGCCCTTGTTCCCTACATTAAATAAATTTGTGTCATATATTTTTACACTGCCACACAGCAGTGCTTGCGCTAAGCGTATTTTTTCAAAACTTTCTCTTATGAAAAATAAGCTAACAAATAGACTCAAAGTTCAGACCTGTAATGAGAGACTATCAGCTCTTAATTTGGTAGATACTGATTTAGGAGATTGGAAACCAAACCCGGAATTAATTGACAAACTCCGAAAAAAAATTACAAAAAATAATTACCAAGTACATAAGTGCCAAATTTTCATTGACAGTTGTTTTTTAGTTTTATTGTATTATTATTTTTTGTTACTTTACGTGAATTCGTATTTTTTACCTTGTTTTATTGTTGTGCTTACTTTGTACCTAATTTGAAGTAATTTTTAAATAAAAAAATCGTTTTAAAACGTTTTATACTTTTTTTTTTAAAATTTATACCTTTTTTTTGGTACTTTTTTTTGAAAATGATACTTTTTGTGATACTTTTGAGCCGTATCAAATGATATATACCCTCCTACCCGTAGGGTGAGGGTATAAATATTATATTACACGTTTTTACAAAAAAAGACAGAATATAAACCAGAGTTTTTTCTTGAAAATTTTATGTAGTTAAAGCTTTACTAAATATAAATTTAGGAAAGATTCGATGATCGGATTTATATAATTACACGATTTCTAAAGTGGGTGCAATGGTACATTTGTATGGCAGGTACCAGAATGGGAGTTGCCAGACGTCCAAGTTTTTGTCCAAAACTTTGACTATAGCTTTACTAAATACAGAATTTGGGTAAGATCGCGTTGGTCATATTAATATTATTACATGTTATATAATGTAGGCGGGATGGTACATTTGTATGGGAGGTACCAAAAGGGGAGTTGCCAGACTTCCAAGTTTTGTCCGAAACTTTGACTATAGATTTACTAAATACATAATTTGGGTAAGATCGCGTTGGGCATATTGATATGATTACACGATTTCTAAAGTAGGCGGGATGTTACATTTGTGTGGGAGGTACCAGAAGGGGAGTTGCTGGACTTCCAAGTTTTTGTCCAAAACTTTTTCTAGCTATATCTTTACTAAATGCAAAGCTTGGGGAAGATCGCATTGGGCATATTGATATGATTATACGATTTCTAAAGTAGGCGGGATGACACATTTGTATGGGAGGTACCAGAAGGGGAGTTGCCAGACTTCCAAGTTTTTGTCCAAAACTTTGACTATAGCTTTACTAAATACAGAATTTGGGCAAGATCGAACTACGCGTATTGATATTATTACACGATTTCTAAAGTGGGCGAAATTACAGATTTATATGGTGGGTACTCAAAGGGGTGTGGCCATATAGCCCATATGCAATCCCATAAGCAGTTTTGGAAAATATCAAGCCATGCTAAATTTTAGAGTGATTGTTTAACTCTTTCGAATGTTATAGTGAGTACCAGCAGGACAGAGAGACGGACATGGCTCAAACGATTTAGAAAGTCATGAATCGAGTTTGGTTCAAAGACACCTGGGGTGTAGTGTGAATATTTCTATGTGTTACACTTTGGGCTAAAAAATGGGCATTTTAATAATTTTTTGCAAACAAATTATGCATCAACCATTTATATTTGCCCGAACCACAAATATTAACTTGTTTACATGTTGTAAATAGATGTTCTTTTTCTACGAAGTGAGCATACACTCACGTGTAACAAACATTACTTACTTACTCGGAAGTATATACGTATTTCCCCACAATCACGTACACGCTCTCTTAGAAGCACATGTATATTTCCTTGCAAACATGCAATTAATTAAGTGTAAGCACGTGCATGTTGTTGCGCAAACATGAATGTACTTATGAGAAAGTACTCGTTTATAATATAATATATTGTTTATTATTGCATATTTGATAGTAATAATACATTCATTAGTATTTATACGTATAAATCTAGTTGTTAAAAAAATAAACAATAAGTAATGAGTTTTCGTTTCAAAACATGGCATCTTGTCATCAGTTCGGGTTTCTTCGTTTAACGCCGCGATTTGCTGAAATGTAAATTGTATTAGTTTACAAAACTCATGTATATGTAAATCTATTTATGTATATAGCTTGTACTCCCGTATGAGTCCGTGAAGGCATTTTCTTCATTACACTCAATGCGCACATCTATTGGCAAAATAAGTTAAAAAGGGAAATAAAACGATTTTGGTAAAAAACAAAAAGGGTTCAATATTTTATTACGGTTGCGTTGCAATTTCCCTACTTTTATTACGGTCGCTTGTTGTGTATCGATGTGCGAAAATGCATTGGGCTTGGAATTTCGTGGAATAGTGTGTTGACTATTGCGACTGCGCGACGCCGTCGATAGTAGAGAACATTCTGGTTCTGTGTTCATATGTAGAGTAATTATTGACGTGTGCCTAACGTGTGCATAAAAATGAAAATCTCGATGCAGACGTTTGGCTTCAACTCTGTAAATACAAAATGTTCAACATGTACGTATTAATCATTGCACGAATTACTTACGAACGTCCAAGGAACTGCCAACCAATTGTATCTGCCCAAACTGTCACTATTTCATTGAGTTTCTTATTTGTTGCTTCTACGTTTTAATTTTTTTTTTTTCACTGAAAGGAACAAATTATTTTATTTGCCATACTCATTCATACTTACTGACGGTTGTTCTTTAACATGATTTTACAGTTTATGCAGAAAAACTTCTAACACTTTTCGCACATTCAGGACTATGCAGCACAACTACTGATTGACGACTGATCGTTAGAAAACAAAACTTAATAACTCAAAAAAGAAGAATATGTATATCAGGGATGAGAAATCAGTTTCTTCGTTTTGTACTTTCCGTTCATTGAAATTGTACTTTTTGATGCGATGGTACCAAAATCAAAAAAGATATTTTGTTTTCTGAATTAATTTTATTCAAGTAAAAAGACATATGTACATAAACATTCTATTTAATGTTTGGGTACTCTGCAAATAGTGCTTTCGTATATTGCCAGTGAATAATAATTTCTTTGGCAAAAGTTGGAAAATTGCTGCCAGTTATTGGCCTTTAAAACCTTATTTTACCATCATATTCAATGTAGAACTGTAATTGGAATATTATAATGCGCTGAGAATAATTTCCATTTCTGATTCAGTCACGAGTGATCTCACGACATTGGCTGAAAAGTTCTTATTTTTATTTTTTACCTGAGAATCTCACATATCTCGTCTTAGGGTCACATTAACGACATGTTATTGGAACATCTTCGTTACATTCCATTTCACAATATATAAATTTGCACTTTACACAGCTTTTCTTCAAATTACTGAAAAAAATAATAGATATGAAAATCTGTAAGCTGTATTTAATTAGGCCCAAAAGTGCTGTATCATGGTACTTTCGATGGCGAAAATATACCAAAACAGTACAATTGTATCATCTTTTGCATCCCTGATGTACATGCATTCCCATGTCTATGCATGTGTGTATAAAATGGTGTGTTACTCCTTTTTTGTGTTCTCTCTCTGTGAATTTATCTTATTCTCTTGGTTATTATTATTCAGAGAACAGAGATACAAATACATAAATATTTGAACGCAAATATTGTACTTTTATGTAGTTAAAGCTTTACTAAATATAAATTTCGGAAAGATTCGATGAGCGGATATATACAATTACACGATTTCTAAAGTGGGAGCAATGGTACATTTGTATGGCAGGTACCAGAATGGGAGTTGCCAGAATTCCAAGCTTTGTACGAAACTTTTTCCATCCATAGATTTACTAAATACAGAATTTGGGTAAGATCGCGTTGGTCATATTGATATTACACTGTTTATAAGGAGCGGGATGGTAGATTTGTATGGGAGGTACCAGAAGGGGAGTTACCAGACTTCCAAGTTTTTGTCCAAAACTTTGACTATAGCTTTACTAAATACAGAATTTGGGGAAGATCGCGTTGGGCATATTGATATTACTACACGCTTTATAAAGTGGGTGGAATGGTGCATTTGTATAAGAGGTACCAGAAGGGGAGTTGCCAGACTTCCAAGTTTTTGTCCAAAACTTTGTCTAGCTATAGCCTTACTAAATACAGAATTTGGGGAAGATCGCGTTGGGCATATTATTATGATTATACGATTTCTAAAGTAGGCGGGGTGACACATTTGCATGGGAGGTACCAGAAGGGGAGTTGCCAGACTTTTAAGTTTTTGACCAAAACTTTGTCAAGCTATAGCTTTACTAAATACAGAATTTGGGGAAGATCGCGTTGGGCATATTGATATTACTAAAAGATTTCTAAAGTAGGCGGGATGGCACATTTGTATGGGAGGTACCAGAAGGGGAGTTGCCAGACTTCCAAGTTTTTGTCCAAAACTTTGACTGTAGCTTTACTAATTTCTTTCGCAAAAGGTGACAATTTGCTTGCAGTTTTCACAATATTTGTTGCCCTTTAAAACCTTATTATATTCAAGAAATCTAGAACTGTAGTTCGAATATTATGTTCAGCTACAAATGCGCTCCGTATAATTTCCATTTCTGATTCATCCACGAGAGATTTCACGACATTGGCCGAAAAGTTATTTTTTTATTTTTTACCTTAGATTCTCGCAGAGCACGTCTCTTAAAGTGACATTAACGACATGTTATTGGAACATCTTTGTTACATTTCACAATATATAAATTTGCACTTTACACAGCTTTTCTTCAAATTACTGACAAAAACAATAGATACGAAAATCTGTAAACTGTATTAAATTAGGCCCAAAAGTGCTGTATCATGGTACTTTCGATGGCGAAAATCTACCAAAAACAGTACAATTGTATCATCTTTTGCATCCCTGATGTACATACATTCCCATGTGTATGCATGTGTGTATAAAATGGTGTGTTACTCCTTTTTTGTGTTCTCTCTCTCTCTGTGAATTTATCGTATTCTCTTGGTTATTATTACTCAGAGAACAGAGATACAAATACTTAAATATTTGAACGCAAATATTGTACTTAGTAGTATTTAACACGTCCATTGCGTGGTTTTTGTCAAAAACTCTATTGCGTATATCCGAATATGTAATACTAATAGCAAATGAGTTATATTTACATTGAAATAAGCTTTGTGTACAAGGAAATAAGCTTTACTTGCTACATGTTGTAAACACGCGTTTTACTTCTGTACAAACATTTAAAAATGACGGATTTTTCAGCGTGTATGTGTTACACTTTTCAAATGATATATACTAAAGGCATGCAAGAGTATAACTGAAAGTATTGTTGAAACAAATATACCATATACATATTTGTTACTACTGGTATAAACAAGAGAATGGGTATAACAGTTATTGTATGGTTTTACTTGCACGCACTCACTTCACTTGTAAAGAGAGTAATAGTTATCTCTTGTTTTGCATTGAGTGGGAAATATATTTGTTTATTATACTCAAATAACTGTTGTACCACAAGTATATTCTGACTATTGTTTCTACAACAAGTAATAAAGTCCATTTTGGCGATCATCTAAATAATACATTTAAAGCAAAAAAAAATTTAAAAAATGAATAATTTTTTTTATTTTTTTTTTATTTCTAGAAACGTAAATGGTTTTAGTTACGTATATAAATCGGACGTCGGGATTTCCACAATACATATATATCTGCGACAATGTGACTAGATAACTTAATTCGACATATTAGTTAATAATAAAAGATATACTTTAAAGTATTATAAATCAATAGTTTGAGGTGTTGCAAACGGAATGACAAAATTAATATACCCCCCACCCTGTAGTGTTGGAGATAAAAATTTAAAATTTTTGGAATGCCCTCTTAAATGTAAACTACTGTCATATTGACAGATATTTATGAGCATCGTACAATAAGTACTTATGGTGCTACCTTCATTATCAATTATATTTGTTTGATCACAATGTAGGAAAACAAATATTTTACTCTCGCTCTCTTTTTATTCACTCACACCCACTCTCATAGAGAGAATAACAATACCAACTTGTAACACAACCCCTTCAACACTCATCTATACGCATTCACAACAGAAGTCGCATACAAACTGGTGTGTTCAGATATAACTGTGCACGTGTGTAATGTACATACCAAACTTACAACGAACAATACATAAAAACCAGTGAAAAAGTTGCAGTCGGGTAAACCGACTTATATATACCCTCACCCTCAGTAAAAAAATACAAGTCTCATATTCCATAATAGCAACCTCAAAATACCGAATGTTATAGAAAAAAAATATTGTATTACGCGTTTTTACAAAACGGGCGGAATATAAAGCAGAGTTTTTACTAGAAAATTGTATATAGCTAAAGCTTTACTAAATATAGAATTTCGGAAAGATTCGTTGAGCGAAATTATATAAATACTAGATTTCTAAAGTGGGTGGAATGGTACATTTGTATGGGAGGTACCAGAAGGAGAGTTGCCAGACTTCCAAGTTTTTGTCCAAAACTTTGTCTTGCTATAGCTTTACTAAATACAAAATGTGGGCAAGATCGCGTTGGTCATATTGGTGTTATTACACGATTTCTAAGGTAGGAGGGATGGTACATTTGTATGACAGGTACCAGAAGTGGAGTTGCCAGACTTCCAAGTTTTTGTCCGAAACTTTGTCCAGTTATACCTTTACTAAATACAGAATTTGGGCAAGATCGCGTTGGTCATATTAGTGTTATTACACGATTTCTAAGGTAGGCGGGATGGTACATTTGTATTACAGGTACCAGAAGGGGAGTTACCAGACTTCCAAGTTTTTGTCCGAAACTTTGTCCACTTATACCTTTACTAAATACGGAATTTTGGCAAGATAGCGTTGGTCATACTGATAGTATTAGGTTTATCAGGGGCGGGATGGTACATTTGTATGGCGGGTACCAGAAGGAGAGTTGCCAGACTGCCAAGTTTTTGTCCAAAACTTAGTCCAACTATACGTTTACTAAATACAAAATTTGGACAAGATCGCGTTGGGCATATTGGATATATTACACGATTTCTAAGGTAGGCGGAATGGTACTTTTGTATGGGCGGTACCAGAAGGGGAGTCGCCAGACTGACAAGTTTTTGTCCGAAACTTTGTCCAGTTATACCTTTACTAAATACAGAATTTGGGCAAGATCGCGTTGGTCATATTGGTGTTATTACACGATTTCTAAGGTAGGCGGGATGGTACATTTGTATGACAGGTACCAGAAGTGGAGTTGCCAGACTTCCAAGTTTTTGTCCGAAACTTTGTCCAGTTATACCTTTACTAAATACAGAATTTGGGCAAGATCGCGTTGGTCATATTAGTGTTATTACACGATTTCTAAGGTAGGCGGGATGGTACATTTGTATTACAGGTACCAGAAGGGGAGTTGCCAGACTTCCAAGTTTTTGTCCGAAACTTTGTCCACTTATACCTTTACTAAATACGGAATTTTGGCAAGATAGCGTTGGTCATACTGATAGTATTAGGTTTATCAGGGGCGGGATGGTACATTTGTATGGCGGGTACCAGAAGGAGAGTTGCCAGACTGCCAAGTTTTGGTCCAAAACTTAGTCTAACTATACGTTTATTAAATACAAAATTTGGGCAAGATCGCATTGGGCGTATTGGTGTTATTACACGATTTCTAAGGTAGGCGGGATGGTACATTTGTATGGGAGGTGCCAGAAGGGGAGTTGCCAGACTTCCAAGTTTTTGTCCGAAACTTTGTCCAGTTATACCATTACTAAATACGGAATTTGGCCAAGATCGAACATGCGCGTGTTGTTATTATTATACGATTTATAAAGTGGGCGAAATAGCAGATTTGTATGGGATGTACCCGAAGGGGTGTGGCCATATAGCCCATATGCAATCCCATAAGCAGTTTTGGGAAAATATTCAGTCATGCCAAATTTCAGAGTGATTGCTTAACTCTTTCGAAAGTTATCGTGCGTACCAGCAGGACAGACGGACGGACGGACAGACGGACATGGCTCAAACGATTCAGAAAGTCATGAATCGAATTTGGTTCAAAGACACCTGGGGTCTAATGTGAATATTTCTATGTGTTACACTTTTGGGTCGTATCAAATGATATATACCCTCCTACCCGTAGGGTGAGGGTATAACTATATAAAGGGTGTTTTTTATTGAGGTATAGAACTTCGAATTGAAATAAAACACTAGAAAATCGTTTTAATGTCCATCAATTTGGCTTTATTGGAAGGATAATTTTATGCCATTAATGTTTAAATATGATTTCGGGCATGTGGCCGCCGCGGCTGGCTCGAATAAAGCCAATTCTACAGGTCCAATTTTCAACCACTTGTTGGAACCACAACTCATCCACATTCATGCCATCCAATTCGGGAACAAAATAGTGGGTTATCATGGCTCTATACCCGTCTCCATTCACGGTAACTGACTCTCCAGCATTATTTCGGAAGAAGTATGGAACAATGACTCCACCAGCCCATAGAGCACACCAAACAGTCAGTTTTTGTGGATGTAATGGCATAACATGGACGGAGCTTGCGGTGAACTTCGCGAACTGAACCATTACTTTCGAAATAAATTTGCACGATTTGCAAGCGTTGTTCTTTTGTCAACCTGTTCATGATGAAATGGCAAACCAAACTAAATATTAATCACTTGACAGCTGACAAAATGGCCGCCAGTTAAAAAAGTGATGCCAACTTAAAGTTCTATACCCCAATAAAAAACACCCTTTAAATGCACCAATGCAGTTTAGGGTAGATATTAAGTTAGTTGCTTATATACCTTCTTATACCTTGAGTTTTGCAACTTTGGTGATATCTGATGCCTGCGCGTGTTGACACAACGCGATCGTCAGTACTGAGGTGTTGTAATATTGGCAGCCTGCGTTGTCAGCGTCTTTGAATATTTGATGGGAACTTGCAATTCAGCAAATTTACACGTTTGGGGTTGTGGAGGTTTGAATGTATGAGTGATATGTTGGAATATGTTTGGTATTAACTTATATACCTTCCTACCCGTAGGGTGAGGGTGTAAATATTGTATTACACATTTTTACAGAAAGGGCGGAATATAATGCAGAGTTTTTACTCGAAAATGTTATGTAATTAAAGCTTTACTAAATATAGAAAAAAAAAAAAAAAAAAAAAAAAAAAAACCAATGCAGTTTAGGGTAGATATTAAGTTAGTTGCTTATATACCTTTTTATACCTTGAGTTTTGCAACTTTGGTGATATCTGATGCCTGCGCGTGTTGACACAACGCGATCGTCAGTACTGAGGTGTTGTAATATTGGCAGCCTGCGTTGTCAGCGTCTTTGAATATTTGATGGGAACTTGCAATTCAGCAAATTTACACGTTTGGGGTTGTGGAGGTTTGAATGTATGAGTGATATGTTGGAATATGTTTGGTGTTAACTTATATACCTTCCTACCCGTAGGGTGAGGGTGTAAATATTGTATTACACATTTTTACAGAAAGGGCGGAATATAATGCAGAGTTTTTACTCGAAAATTTTATGTAATTAAAGCTTCACTAAATATAGAATTTCGGAAAGATTCGTTGAGCGAATTTATATAATTATATATAATAATAACTTTCGAAAGTTATCGTGCGTACCAGCAGGACAGACGGACGGACGGACAGACGGACGGACGGATAGACGGACGTGTCTCAAACGATTTAGAAAGTCATGAATCGAATTTGGTCCAAAGAGACTTGGGTTCTAATGTGAATATTTCTATTCCCGTAGATTGAGGGTATAAATATTGTATTACACATTTTTACAGAAAGGGCGGAATATAAAGCAGAGTTTTTTTTCTCGAAAATTTTATGTAATTAAAGCTTTACTAAATATAGAATTTCGGAAAGATTCGTTGAGCGAATTTATATAATTATATATAATAATAACTTTCGAAAGTTATCGTGCGTACCAGCAGGACAGACGGACGGACGGATAGACGGACGTGTCTCAAACGATTTAGAAAGTCATGAATCGAATTTGGTCCAAAGAGACTTGGGTTCTAATGTGAATATTTCTATTCCCGTAGATTGAGGGTATAAATATTGTATTACACATTTTTACAGAAAGGGCGGAATATAAAGCAGAGTTTTTTTTCTCGAAAATTTTATGTAATTAAAGCTTTACTAAATATAAAATTTCGGCAAGATTCGTTGAGCGAATTTATATAATTACACGATTTCTAAAGTTGGTGGAATGGTAAATTTGTACGGGAGGTACCAGAAGGAGTCCGACTAGGGGTCCAATTTTTGGTGGGCGGTGGTGGGTGCATACCGTACGAAAGACTGAAAGAAACAATTGAATGTGATATTGATTACAATTTTTTTTTGCGATTTAATGGCATACGACGATAAGTTCAAATGATTCAATCAATTTGTTGTTGTTTTATGTTTTCTTTTCGACATTTCGGTGTGGAAGCCTTTTTTTTAAGATTAATTAAAAAAAAAACGTCACCAGTGAATTCCTTCAGAATTGAATGATTGTGTCAGTTTGAGGACTGTAACGTGGGCAGGAATTCGATAAATTGACATTTTGTTTCAATGGATTTATTTTGATGGCATGTTACATGGGTCACAGTTGTTTCTGTGATTTTCAAATAATTTACAAAAATCAATATGAAAATTAGGAAGTAAACAGGTATTTCTGCCCTAGCACACCTTCTAAATATGGGTATCCAGAATGCTTCTTTAGATGTTTATAGATTTATAAAATACGGAATTTGGGCGAGATCGCGTTGGTCGTATTGATATTATTACACGATTTCTAAAGTGGATGGAATGACACGCTTGTATGGAAGATACCTGAAGGGGAGTTGCCAGACTTCCAAGTTTTGTTCCAAAACTTTGTCTAGCTATAGATTTACTAAATACAGAATTTGGGCAAGATCGCGTTGGTTATATTGATCATATTACAGGTTTATAAGGGGCGGGATGGTACATTTGTATGGGAGGTACCAGAAGGGGAGTTGCCAGACCAACAAGTTTTTCTCCCTCGCGAAGGGGTAACCATCTGGACACGATGCGAGGTCAGACGAGCTGGCCATGCTGACGGGACTCCTCTTCAAGAAATGGATAATCCTTTACGGAAACTCCCTCAGGTCCAACCATGTCAGAAGGGCGATCGACACTAACTAAGAGTTCCCCATCCCCGACTCTCAAGTCAACAAATCCATCCAGCGTTTGTTTCTTCCCATATTGGCGGCAGTATTTACCACACCTGGCAGTAGGTATAAAAGGCTACCCCCCCAACCAAGATGAGCCAAATATTAATAAACTCTGCAGGTGCTACCCAGGTAGAACCTGGAAATCCACACGAAGAATCTCCCTCGGGGGATTCTTCGGCCGGGGCAGAATATTTGGAGGCCCCAAACTCATCAGCCCCTACAACGACTATAACAAACACGGAAACGGATACGAATACGAACAGAAATACAAATACGACGAACAAAGCAGTGGGTGACTTGGGTGCCTTGTACGAAGACGCAGCAAGAATACAAACACCAGGTGAATTGGCAAGCGAAGGGAGTCAAAGACTAACTTCAGGAGCCGATGAATCTGACTCCTCCGGGGACGGAAACGTCACAAGCCTTGCAGGCCCATTAGCGGCTAGCAAAGACCGGAAGGATGAAGCAGGCAAGAGCCTTGCTAAAAAGAAAAAGTTGTCAGGAGCCCGGAGGAAAAAGCTCCGAAGAATGCGACTGGCAAACGAAAAAGCAACTCTGCAGCAGACTCCCAAAGATACATCGGAGCCTACTCCTGCATCCGCAGGTAAAAGAATCCGCTCTCCAGAGGAGGAATCTGCCGAAGCTGCAACAAAGAAGAGAAAGAGCTTCCTGACATCAGGTAGGACAAAATCGTCCAAACCGATACCAAAAGGAGTCTCTAAGCAGAATTCTGGCGTTAGTAAGAAGGGAGGTCGAAATTCTACCACGACGTCGGATAACTTGCCTTCCACCTCAAGGAAAAGCAACCTTCCAAAGGAACGCCCGTCACTTAAGAGGAAGGCAAATGTTGAAACTGGTAAGAAGCCGCCATCTTACGCCAAAGTAGCAAAACGTCAAAAATGGGACGAGCTATGCTTTGGCATAACCGACACAAAAAGTGCCACGGGAAAAATCCCGGAAGAGCATAGGTCAGCCATAGAAGAGCTGATAAATACCAAAATCTTGGAGCACGTCCTCGGGAAGGGAGACGATTGCGACGAGATTGAGATCATAAGCTGCTGCTACGCCAAGGGCATCTTGATGATGCAACTCGCATCAAATAAATGCGTAAACACCTTGGCACGCCTAGTGAAGGATGTTCCTACACGTTGGGAGGGCGGTAAGCTCGACCTCATTAGGAAAAGGGACATTCTGGAACTCCCAAAGGCGTCCTTCTTCCTGAAGGGTTGGGGCAGCAAACTCCCACCCGGGAAAGTCCTTGACGTCCTGGGTAAGCAGAATAAGGGTCTGGAGACGGGCAAATGGGAGATCTTCCACAGGGAAGAGAGCCAGGAGTTGTCAACTGCGGATGCGACGGTGCTTAGACTTGGGGATGGTAGCCTGTACCTTGCGTCGATGTACCTTCCATTCGACTCGCCGACGCTTCCACCAACGGCTGAACTACAACATCTGGTAAGAGAAGCCAAAACAAAAGGTAACAAATTACTAGTAGGCTGCGACTCGAAAGCACGCCACATCACCTGGGGTAGTTCGAATTGCAACAAAAGAGGAATAACCTTATTTGAATTCCTTAATAAGCATGATCTTATTACAATAAATACGGGCAACAAAGCCACCTTTATAAATCGAATCAGAGAGGAGGTATTTGATATCACTTTCAGGAACAAGACCAAAACCATCAGGATCAGGAGAAACCCTGGATGACGGGGCAGATTAGAAACCTAAGCAAAGAAGTCCGTAGATCTTACAACAGAGCTAGACGTAAACAACTTCAAGTATACTGGGATGAATACAAGTCCAAACATAGATTGTACAACAAAGCACTAAGAACGGCGAAACGAGGGTCGTGGAGACTGTTCTGCAAACAGGTCGACACCGTTAACGTCATGTCTAAAATAAAGAAATTTCTATCTAAGACACATACACAGGTGGAAGCCTTAGTGAACAAAGACGGGAATAAAAGAGAAACGTTACAACAATCAATCAAATTGTTAATAAACACACACTTCCCCACGGGTACAGAAGACCCAATAGAGGAACTCAGTCCGACCAGGGAAGTACAACATATACCCGAGACCATCACGCCAGAAATGGTTAGAGAAGAAATGGTTAAAAGCTTCTCTCCGTTTAAGGCGGCTGGACCAGATGGCATATTCCCGCGCTTCTACAAAGGAGTATAGGTATAGTGGGAGGTGTTTGGCAGGCATATTTACATGATGCCTCAGACTAGCCTATATCCCCAGAACTGGCAAAAAGCACGAGTTGTTTTCATACAAAAACCGGGGACGGAAAGATACCCATAAGCCTTACATCCTTCTTATTAAAAACTAATGAGAGATTAATAGACTCTATGGTTAAAAGACAGATCCCGAGTGATCAGCTAAAATGTCAACAACACGCCTATGTCAAGGGAAGATCAGTAGAGACATCCGTGCATGAGGTAATGCATCTCATAGAAAGCTCTTTCGACGATAAAATATACACACTTGGTGTTTTTATCGACATAGAAGGGGCCTTCAATAACGTGAGCACGCAGACGTTAATCCACTCCTTATACCAGTTTGGAGTGAACAGGTTGATAATCGACTGGGTATATAATCGATAATCTATGCTAAGGCATAGGTGGATTAATTGCGGATCCCACGGCATACATATAAGGGAGAGAGTACACAGAGGGACACCACAGGGATTTATATTATCACCACTCGTGTGGGTGACTACAATAAACGATCTCCTAAGGAGGCTGACTGATGAAGGATTCAAGTCAGTCTGCTATGCAGACTACGTTGCGATACTTTTGAAGGGGAAAGATCCGAACAAATTATGCGGAGAAGCCGAAAAAGTGCGAACTCTGGCATACAACTGGGCGAAGCCTAGGGGACTGAACGTCAACCCGGACAAAACAGAACTATGTGTGTTCACAAGGAAGACAAAAATTGCACAATACGTCCAACGTTGATTCAGGAACAAGAGCATAGAAATAAACACGAACGTCAAATATCTGGGAGTAGTTCTGGACAGAAAACCATCAACAGCAGAGCCGAAAAAGCCCTCAGATGCTGGTCAATATGCCGCAGAGCAATTGGCTCCACATGGGGCATCCGCCCAAGCATGTCGCACTGGCTATACAAAAGCGTAATAAGGCCGATTATAACTTATTCATCAATAGTATGGTGGACGGCAATGACAATGAAATGTAACGTGAAGAAACTACAAGGGATTCAAAGAATTTGCTGAGTAGGAATATGCGGAACAATGAGGACCGCGCCAACGAGCGCCTTCGAACTTTTGCTATACATCCACCCAATAGATATCCAAATCAAATCTGAGGCAGCGATCTCAGAAAGGAGAATAAGGGTATTGAATGAGTGGATTGAGGATGAACCTCAAACACAACATCAGAGAATATTGGGACAACTAGGAGGGTTCAGACAGATCGCATCTCAGAAACACAAGTGGTTGAGAACTGCACGACAAGAATCGAAGATAGACACGGACAAGAACACGACACATAAACCCAAGATGGGGGAATAGTGCAGTGCTACACAGACGCATCCAAATCCGAGTTAGGAGTAGGCATAGGGATCTACATCCACAATCCGAGCATTGAATTAGTATACCAATTACCAAAGTACTCAACGATTCTACAAGCAAAGATCAAGTCCATCACAGAATGCCTAGAATGGCAGCGAATATTTCTCCAAAAAGATCAGTGGCAGCAAACCTCTTTCTGCTTTTCTACAACCCAAAACTAAGGAAGAAAGAATTGAAGAAATCGTATCCCTAGAACGTCTCAACAAACTTAACATAAAAAACATCGAGATGAAAAACATTAGAGAAGAAGAAGAAAAAATCACCAAGTCTCTACAATCTTTATCCATTATGAGCAATTGGGACGTGAAGAAGAAAAAATCAAGAAGTCTCTACAATCTTTATCCATTATGAGCAATCGGGACGATTGCATTTAATAGGGGAAGAGGTACAACCATACATATTCCAACATTCCAATATATCACTCATACATTCAAACGTCCACAACCCCAAACGTGTACCTTTGCTGAATTGCAAGTTCCCATCAAATATTCAAAGACGCTGACAACGCAGGCTGCCAATATTGCAACACCTCAGTAGTGACGATCGCGTTGTGCCAATACCCGCAGGCATCAGATATCACCAAAGGTGCAAAACCGAATTGCTGGCCTAGGTATATGTCAGTGACATGATCCTCCATTCAACCTAACCTAACCCTAACCCACAAGTTTTTCTCCAAAACTTTGTCTAGCTATAGATTTCCTAAATACAGAATTTTGACGAGATCGCATTGGACATATTAATCATATTACACGGTTTATAAGGGGCGGGATGGTACATTTGTATGGGAGGTACCAGAAAGGGAGTTGCCAGACTTACAAGTTTTTCTCCAAAATTTTGTCTAGCTATAGCTTTACTAAATCCAGAATTTGTGTAAAATTGCTTTAGGCATATTCACATTATTACACGGTTTATAAGGGGTGGGATCGTTCATTTGTACGGGAGGTACCAGAAGGGGAGTTGCCAGACTTCCAAGTTTTTGTTCGAAACTCTGCTCAGTTATACCTTTACTAAATACAGAATTTGGGCAAGATCGCGTTGGTCATATTGATAGTACACCGTTTATAAGGAGCGGGATGGTACATTTTTATGGGAGGTACCAGAAGGGCAGTTCCCAGACTTCCAAGTTTTTGTTCAAAACTTTGTCTAGTTATAGCTTTACTAAATACAGAATTTGGGCAAGATCGCGTTGGTCATATTGATATTACACTGTTTATAAGGAGCGAGATGGTACATTTGTATGGGAGGTACCAGAAGGGCAGTTGTCAGACTTCCAAGTTTTTGTCCAAAACTTTGTCTAGTTATAGCTTTACTAAATACAGAATTTGGGCAAGATCGCGTTGGTCATATTGATAATATCAGACGGGTTATAAGGGGCGGGATGGTACATTTGTATGGGAGGTACCGGAATGGGAGTTGCCAGACTTCCAAGTTTTGTCCTAAACTTTGTCTAGCTATAGCTTTACAAAATGAAAAACTTAGGGAAGATCGCGTTGGGCATATTGATATGATTACTCGATTTCTAAAGTAGGCGGGATGACACATTTGTATGGGAGGTACCAGAAGGGGAGTTGCCAGACTTCCAAGTTTTGTCCGAAACTTTGTCTAGCTATAGCTTTACTAAATGCAAAACTTAGGGAAGATCGCGTTGGGCATATTGATATGATTACACGATTTCTAAAGTAGGCGGGATGGCTCATTTGTATGGGAGGTACCAGAAGGGGAGTTGCCAGACTTCCAAGTTTTTGTTCGAAACTCTGCTCAGTTATACCTTTACTAAATACAGAATTTGGGCAAGATCAAGTTGGTCATATTGATATTACACCGTTTATAAGGAGCGGGGTGGTACATTTGTATGGGAGGTACCAGAAGGGAAATTGCCAGACTTCCAAGTTTTGTCCGAAACTTTGTCTAGCTATAGCTTTACTAAATGCAAAACTTGGGGAAGATCGCAATGGGCATATTGATATGATTATACGATTTCTAAAGTAGGCGGGATGACAAATTTGTATGGGAGGTACCAAAAGGGGAGTTGCCAGACTTCCAAGTTTTGTCCGAAACTTTGTCTAGCTATATCTTTACTAAATGCAAAGCTTGGCGAAGATCGCATTGGGCATATTGATATGATTATACGATTTCTAAAGTAGGCGGGATGACGCATTTGTATGGGAGGTACCAGAAGGGGAGTTGCCAGACTTCCAAGTTTTTGTCCAAAACTTTGACTATAGCTTTACTAAATACAGAATTTGGGCAAGATCGAACTACGCGTATTGATATTATTACACGATTTCTAAAGTGGGCGAAATTACAGATTTATATGGTGGGTACTCAAAGGGGTGTGGCCATATAGCCCATATGCAATCCCATAAGCAGTTTTGGAAAATATCAAGCCATGCTAAATTTTAGAGTGATTGTTTAACTCTTTCGAATGTTATAGTGAGTACCAGCAGGACAGAGAGACGGACATGGCTCAAACGATTTAGAAAGTCATGAATCGAGTTTGGTTCAAAGACACCTGGGGTGTAGTGTGAATATTTCTATGTGTTACACTTTGGGCTAAAAAATGGGCATTTTAATAATTTTTTGCAAACAAATTATGCATCAACCATTTATATTTGCCCGAACCACAAATATTAACTTGTTTACATGTTGTAAATAGATGTTCTTTTTCTACGAAGTGAGCATACACTCACGTGTAACAAACATTACTTACTTACTCGGAAGTATATACGTATTTCCCCACAATCACGTACACGCTCTCTTAGAAGCACATGTATATTTCCTTGCAAACATGCAATTAATTAAGTGTAAGCACGTGCATGTTGTTGCGCAAACATGAATGTACTTATGAGAAAGTACTCGTTTATAATATAATATATTGTTTATTATTGCATATTTGATAGTAATAATACATTCATTAGTATTTATACGTATAAATCTAGTTGTTAAAAAAATAAACAATAAGTAATGAGTTTTCGTTTCAAAACATGGCATCTTGTCATCAGTTCGGGTTTCTTCGTTTAACGCCGCGATTTGCTGAAATGTAAATTGTATTAGTTTACAAAACTCATGTATATGTAAATCTATTTATGTATATAGCTTGTACTCCCGTATGAGTCCGTGAAGGCATTTTCTTCATTACACTCAATGCGCACATCTATTGGCAAAATAAGTTAAAAAGGGAAATAAAACGATTTTGGTAAAAAACAAAAAGGGTTCAATATTTTATTACGGTTGCGTTGCAATTTCCCTACTTTTATTACGGTCGCTTGTTGTGTATCGATGTGCGAAAATGCATTGGGCTTGGAATTTCGTGGAATAGTGTGTTGACTATTGCGACTGCGCGACGCCGTCGATAGTAGAGAACATTCTGGTTCTGTGTTCATATGTAGAGTAATTATTGACGTGTGCTTAACGTGTGCATAAAAATGAAAATCTCGATGCAGACGTTTGGCTTCAACTCTGTAAATACAAAATGTTCAACATGTACGTATTAATCATTGCACGAATTACTTACGAACGTCCAAGGAACTGCCAACCAATTGTATCTGCCCAAACTGTCACTATTTCATTGAGTTTCTTATTTGTTGCTTCTACGTTTTAATTTTTTTTTTTTCACTGAAAGGAACAAATTATTTTATTTGCCTTACTCATTCATACTTACTGACGGTTGTTCTTTAACATGATTTTACAGTTTATGCAGAAAAACTTCTAACACTTTTCGCACATTCAGGACTATGCAGCACAACTACTGATTGACGACTGATCGTTAGAAAACAAAACTCAATAACTCAAAAAAGAAGAATATGTATATCAGGGATGAGAAATCAGTTTCTTCGTTTTGTACTTTCCGTTCATTGAAATTGTACTTTTTGATGCGATGGTACCAAAATCAAAAAAGATATTTTGAATTCTGAATTAATTTTATTCAAGTAAAAAGACATATGTACATAAACATTCTATTTAATGTTTGGGTACTCTGCAAATAGTGCTTTCGTATATTGCCAGTGAATAATAATTTCTTTGGCAAAAGTTGGAAAATTGCTGCCAGTTATTGGCCTTTAAAACCTTATTTTACCATCATATTCAATGTAGAACTGTAATTGGAATATTATAATGCGCTGAGAATAATTTCCATTTCTGATTCAGTCACGAGTGATCTCACGACATTGGCTGAAAAGTTCTTATTTTTATTTTTTACCTGAGAATCTCACATATCTCGTCTTAGGGTCACATTAACGACATGTTATTGGAACATCTTCGTTACATTCCATTTCACAATATATAAATTTGCACTTTACACAGCTTTTCTTCAAATTACTGAAAAAAACAATAGATATGAAAATCTGTAAGCTGTATTTAATTAGGCCCAAAAGTGCTGTATCATGGTACTTTCGATGGCGAAAATATACCAAATCAGTACAATTGTATCATCTTTTGCATCCCTGATGTACATGCATTCCCATGTCTATGCATGTGTGTATAAAATGGTGTGTTACTCCTTTTTTGTGTTCTCTCTCTGTGAATTTATCTTATTCTCTTGGTTATTATTATTCAGAGAACAGAGATACAAATACATAAATATTTGAACGCAAATATTGTACTTTTATGTAGTTAAAGCTTTACTAAATATAAATTTCGGAAAGATTCGATGAGCGGATATATACAATTACACGATTTCTAAAGTGGGAGCAATGGTACATTTGTATGGCAGGTACCAGAATGGGAGTTGCCAGAATTCCAAGTTTTTGTACGAAACTTTTTCCATCCATAGATTTACTAAATACAGAATTTGGGTAAGATCGCGTTGGTCATATTGATATTACACTGTTTATAAGGAGCGGGATGGTAGATTTGTATGGGAGGTACCAGAAGGGGAGTTACCAGACTTCCAAGTTTTTGTCCAAAACTTTGACTATAGCTTTACTAAATACAGAATTTGGGGAAGATCGCGTTGGGCATATTGATATTACTACACGCTTTATAAAGTGGGTGGAATGGTGCATTTGTATAAGAGGTACCAGAAGGGGAGTTGCCAGACTTCCAAGTTTTTGTCCAAAACTTTGTCTAGCTATAGCCTTACTAAATACAGAATTTGGGGAAGATCGCGTTGGGCATATTATTATGATTATACGATTTCTAAAGTAGGCGGGGTGACACATTTGCATGGGAGGTACCAGAAGGGGAGTTGCCAGACTTTTAAGTTTTTGACCAAAACTTTGTCAAGCTATAGCTTTACTAAATACAGAATTTGGGGAAGATCGCGTTGGGCATATTGATATTACTACAAGATTTCTAAAGTAGGCGGGATGGCACATTTGTATGGGAGGTACCAGAAGGGGAGTTGCCAGACTTCCAAGTTTTTGTCCAAAACTTTGACTGTAGCTTTACTAAATACAGAATTTGGGGAAGATCGCATTGGGCATATTGATATGTTTATACGATTTCTAAAGTAGGCGGGATGACACATTTGTATGGGAGGTACCAGAAGGAGAGTTGCCAGACTTTCAAGTTTTTGACCAAAACTTTGTCAAGCTATAGCTTTACTAAATACAGAATTTGAGTAAGATCGCGTTTACGGTAGGCGGGATGGTACATTTGTATAGGAGGTACCAGAAGGAGAGTTGCCAGACTTTCAAGTTTTTGACCAAAACTTTGTCAAGCTATAGCTTTACTAAATACAGAATTTGAGTAAGATCGCGTTTACGGTAGGCGGGATGGTACATTTGTATAGGAGGTACCAGAAGGGCAGTTGCCAAACTTCCAAGATTTTGTCCAAAGATTTGTCTAGCAATAGCTTTACTAAATGCAAAACTTGGGGAAGATCGCGTTGGGCATATTGATATTATTAATCGATTTATAAAGTGGGAGGAATGGTGCATTTGAAGAGTAGGTACCAGAAGGGGAGTTGCCAGACTTCCAGCTTTTTGTCCAAAATTTTGTCTGGCTAAAGCTTTACTAAAAACATGGGGAAGACCGCGTTGGTCATATTGATATTATTACACTGCAATCGGTGCTTTCGTCAATTGCCATGTGTTTAAGCGCCCCGGTAGGCGAGTTGGTAGCGTGCTTGCCTATCAGCGTGGGGGTTGTGGGTTCGATTCCCACCAGAGGCTTTGGTCTGTCGCTGCAAAAATCAAGCCAAATAGTCTTTGTCACTCGGTTTATCCTTGGACCCAAAAATTAGAATATAAATTTACTTTGTATTGTAATTAATAAATAAATAAATAAATAAAAAAAAATGTGTGTATAAAATGGTGTGTTACTCCTTTTTTGTGTTCTCTCTCTCTCTGTGAATTTATCGTATTCTCTTGGTTATTATTACTCAGAGAACAGAGATACAAATACTTAAATATTTGAACGCAAATATTGTACTTAGTAGTATTTAACACGTCCATTGCGTGGTTTTTGTCAAAAACTCTATTGCGTATATCCGAATATGTAATACTAATAGCAAATGAGTTATATTTACATTGAAATAAGCTTTGTGTACAAGGAAATAAGCTTTACTTGCTACATGTTGTAAACACGCGTTTTACTTCTGTACAAACATTTAAAAATGACGGATTTTTCAGCGTGTATGTGTTACACTTTTCAAATGATATATACTAAAGGCATGCAAGAGTATAACTGAAAGTATTGTTGAAACAAATATACCATATACATATTTGTTACTACTGGTATAAACAAGAGAATGGGTATAACAGTTATTGTATGGTTTTACTTGCACGCACTCACTTCACTTGTAAAGAGAGTAATAGTTATCTCTTGTTTTGCATTGAGTGGGAAATATATTTGTTTATTATACTCAAATAACTGTTGTACCACAAGTATATTCTGACTATTGTTTCTACAACAAGTAATAAAGTCCATTTTGGCGATCATCTAAATAATACATTTAAAGCAAAAAAAAATTTAAAAAATGAATAATTTTTTTTATTTTTTTTTTATTTCTAGAAACGTAAATGGTTTTAGTTACGTATATAAATCGGACGTCGGGATTTCCACAATACATATATATCTGCGACAATGTGACTAGATAACTTAATTCGACATATTAGTTAATAATAAAAGATATACTTTAAAGTATTATAAATCAATAGTTTGAGGTGTTGCAAACGGAATGACAAAATTAATATACCCCCCACCCTGTAGTGTTGGAGATAAAAATTTAAAATTTTTGGAATGCCCTCTTAAATGTAAACTACTGTCATATTGACAGATATTTATGAGCATCGTACAATAAGTACTTATGGTGCTACCTTCATTATCTATTATATTTGTTTGATCACAATGTAGGAAAACAAATATATTACTCTCGCTCTCTTTTTATTCACTCACACCCACTCTCATAGAGAGAATAACAATACCAACTTGTAACACAACCCCTTCAACACTCATCTATACGCATTCACAACAGAAGTCGCATACAAACTGGTGTGTTCAGATATAACTGTGCACGTGTGTAATGTACATACCAAACTTACAACGAACAATACATAAAAACCAGTGAAAAAGTTGCAGTCGGGTAAACCGACTTATATATACCCTCACCCTCAGTAAAAAAATACAAGTCTCATATTCCATAATAGCAACCTCAAAATACCGAATGTTATAGAAAAAAAATATTGTATTACGCGTTTTTACAAAACGGGCGGAATATAAAGCAGAGTTTTTACTAGAAAATTGTATATAGCTAAAGCTTTACTAAATATAGAATTTCGGAAAGATTCGTTGAGCGAAATTATATAAATACTAGATTTCTAAAGTGGGTGGAATGGTACATTTGTATGGGAGGTACCAGAAGGAGAGTTGCCAGACTTCCAAGTTTTTGTCCAAAACTTTGTCTTGCTATAGCTTTACTAAATACAAAATGTGGGCAAGATCGCGTTGGTCATATTGGTGTTATTACACGATTTCTAAGGTAGGAGGGATGGTACATTTGTATGACAGGTACCAGAAGTGGAGTTGCCAGACTTCCAAGTTTTTGTCCGAAACTTTGTCCAGTTATACCTTTACTAAATACAGAATTTGGGCAAGATCGCGTTGGTCATATTAGTGTTATTACACGATTTCTAAGGTAGGCGGGATGGTACATTTGTATTACAGGTACCAGAAGGGGAGTTGCCAGACTTCCAAGTTTTTGTCCGAAACTTTGTCCACTTATACCTTTACTAAATACGGAATTTTGGCAAGATAGCGTTGGTCATACTGATAGTATTAGGTTTATCAGGGGCGGGATGGTACATTTGTATGGCGGGTACCAGAAGGAGAGTTGCCGGACTGCCAAGTTTTTGTCCAAAACTTAGTCCAACTATACGTTTACTAAATACAAAATTTGGACAAGATCGCGTTGGGCATATTGGATATATTACACGATTTCTAAGGTAGGCGGAATGGTACTTTTGTATGGGCGGTACCAGAAGGGGAGTCGCCAGACTGACAAGTTTTTGTCCGAAACTTTGTCCAGTTATACCTTTACTAAATACAGAATTTGGGCAAGATCGCGTTGGTCATATTGGTGTTATTACACGATTTCTAAGGTAGGCGGGATGGTACATTTGTATGACAGGTACCAGAAGTGGAGTTGCCAGACTTCCAAGTTTTTGTCCGAAACTTTGTCCAGTTATACCTTTACTAAATACAGAATTTGGGCAAGATCGCGTTGGTCATATTAGTGTTATTACACGATTTCTAAGGTAGGCGGGATGGTACATTTGTATTACAGGTACCAGAAGGGGAGTTGCCAGACTTCCAAGTTTTTGTCCGAAACTTTGTCCACTTATACCTTTACTAAATACGGAATTTTGGCAAGATAGCGTTGGTCATACTGATAGTATTAGGTTTATCAGGGGCGGGATGGTACATTTGTATGGCGGGTACCAGAAGGAGAGTTGCCAGACTGCCAAGTTTTGGTCCAAAACTTAGTCTAACTATACGTTTATTAAATACAAAATTTGGGCAAGATCGCATTGGGCGTATTGGTGTTATTACACGATTTCTAAGGTAGGCGGGATGGTACATTTGTATGGGAGGTGCCAGAAGGGGAGTTGCCAGACTTCCAAGTTTTTGTCCGAAACTTTGTCCAGTTATACCATTACTAAATACGGAATTTGGCCAAGATCGAAAATGCGCGTGTTGTTATTATTATACGATTTATAAAGTGGGCGAAATAGCAGATTTGTATGGGATGTACCCGAAGGGGTGTGGCCATATAGCCCATATGCAATCCCATAAGCAGTTTTGGGAAAATATTCAGTCATGCCAAATTTCAGAGTGATTGCTTAACTCTTTCGAAAGTTATCGTGCGTACCAGCAGGACAGACGGACGGACGGACAGACGGACATGGCTCAAACGATTCAGAAAGTCATGAATCGAATTTGGTTCAAAGACACCTGGGGTCTAATGTGACTATTTCTATGTGTTACACTTTTGGGTCGTATCAAATGATATATACCCTCCTACCCGTAGGGTGAGGGTATAACTATATAAAGGGTGTTTTTTATTGAGGTATAGAACTTCGAATTGAAATAAAACACTAGAAAATCGTTTTAATGTCCATCAATTTGGCTTTATTGGAAGGATAATTTTATGCCATTAATGTTTAAATATGATTTCGGGCATGTGGCCGCCGCGGCTGGCTCGAATAAAGCCAATTCTACAGGTCCAATTTTCAACCACTTGTTGGAACCACAACTCATCCACATTCATGCCATCCAATTCGGGAACAAAATAGTGGGTTATCATGGCTCTATACCCGTCTCCATTCACGGTAACTGACTCTCCAGCATTATTTCGGAAGAAGTATGGAACAATGACTCCACCAGCCCATAGAGCACACCAAACAGTCAGTTTTTGTGGATGTAATGGCATAACATGGACGGAGCTTGCGGTGAACTTCGCGAACTGAACCATTACTTTCGAAATAAATTTGCACGATTTGCAAGCGTTGTTCTTTTGTCAACCTGTTCATGATGAAATGGCAAACCAAACTAAATATTAATCACTTGACAGCTGACAAAATGGCCGCCAGTTAAAAAAGTGATGCCAACTTAAAGTTCTATACCCCAATAAAAAACACCCTTTAAATGCACCAATGCAGTTTAGGGTAGATATTAAGTTAGTTGCTTATATACCTTCTTATACCTTGAGTTTTGCAACTTTGGTGATATCTGATGCCTGCGCGTGTTGACACAACGCGATCGTCAGTACTGAGGTGTTGTAATATTGGCAGCCTGCGTTGTCAGCGTCTTTGAATATTTGATGGGAACTTGCAATTCAGCAAATTTACACGTTTGGGGTTGTGGAGGTTTGAATGTATGAGTGATATGTTGGAATATGTTTGGTGTTAACTTATATACCTTCCTACCCGTAGGGTGAGGGTGTAAATATTGTATTACACATTTTTACAGAAAGGGCGGAATATAATGCAGAGTTTTTACTCGAAAATGTTATGTAATTAAAGCTTTACTAAATATAGAAAAAAAAAAAAAAAAAAAAAAAAAACCAATTACGGTAGATATTAAGTTAGTTGCTTATATACCTTTTTATACCTTGAGTTTTGCAACTTTGGTGATATCTGATGCCTGCGCGTGTTGACACAACGCGATCGTCAGTACTGAGGTGTTGTAATATTGGCAGCCTGCGTTGTCAGCGTCTTTGAATATTTGATGGGAACTTGCAATTCAGCAAATTTACACGTTTGGGGTTGTGGAGGTTTGAATGTATGAGTGATATGTTGGAATATGTTTGGTGTTAACTTATATACCTTCCTACCCGTAGGGTGAGGGTGTAAATATTGTATTACACATTTTTACAGAAAGGGCGGAATATAATGCAGAGTTTTTACTCGAAAATTTTATGTAATTAAAGCTTTACTAAATATAGAATTTCGGAAAGATTCGTTGAGCGAATTTATATAATTATATATAATAATAACTTTCGAGAGTTATCGTGCGTACCAGCAGGACAGACGGACGGACGGACAGACGGACGGACGGATAGACGGACGTGTCTCAAACGATTTAGAAAGTCATGAATCGAATTTGGTCCAAAGAGACTTGGGTTCTAATGTGAATATTTCTATTCCCGTAGATTGAGGGTATAAATATTGTATTACACATTTTTACAGAAAGGGCGGAATATAAAGCAGAGTTTTTTTTCTCGAAAATTTTATGTAATTAAAGCTTTACTAAATATAGAATTTCGGAAAGATTCGTTGAGCGAATTTATATAATTATATATAATAATAACTTTCGAAAGTTATCGTGCGTACCAGCAGGACAGACGGACGGACGGATAGACGGACGTGTCTCAAACGATTTTGAAAGTCATGAATCGAATTTGGTCCAAAGAGACTTGGGTTCTAATGTGAATATTTCTATTCCCGTAGATTGAGGGTATAAATATTGTATTACACATTTTTACAGAAAGGGCGGAATATAAAGCAGAGTTTTTTTTCTCGAAAATTTTATGTAATTAAAGCTTTACTAAATATAAAATTTCGGCAAGATTCGTTGAGCGAATTTATATAATTACACGATTTCTAAAGTTGGTGGAATGGTAAATTTGTACGGGAGGTACCAGAAGGAGTCCGACTAGGGGTCCAATTTTTGGTGGGCGGTGGTGGGTGCATACCGTACGAAAGACTGAAAGAAACAATTGAATGTGATATTGATTACAATTTTTTTTTGCGATTTAATGGCATACGACGATAAGTTCAAATGATTCAATCAATTTGTTGTTGTTTTATGTTTTCTTTTCGACATTTCGGTGTGGAAGCCTTTTTTTTAAGATTAATTAAAAAAAAAACGTCACCAGTGAATTCCTTCAGAATTGAATGATTGTGTCAGTTTGAGGACTGTAACGTGGGCAGGAATTCGATAAATTGACATTTTGTTTCAATGGATTTATTTTGATGGCATGTTACATGGGTCACAGTTGTTTCTGTGATTTTCAAATAATTTACAAAAATCAATATGAAAATTAGGAAGTAAACAGGTATTTCTGCCCTAGCACACCTTCTAAATATGGGTATCCAGAATGCTTCTTTAGATGTTTATAGATTTATAAAATACGGAATTTGGGCGAGATCGCGTTGGTCGTATTGATATTATTACACGATTTCTAAAGTGGATGGAATGACACGCTTGTATGGAAGATACCTGAAGGGGAGTTGCCAGACTTCCAAGTTTTGTTCCAAAACTTTGTCTAGCTATAGATTTACTAAATACAGAATTTGGGCAAGATCGCGTTGGTTATATTGATCATATTACAGGTTTATAAGGGGCGGGATGGTACATTTGTATGGGAGGTACCAGAAGGGGAGTTGCCAGACCAACAAGTTTTTCTCCCTCGCGAAGGGGTAACCATCTGGACACGATGCGAGGTCAGATGAGCTGGCCATGCTGACGGGACTCCTCTTCAAGAAATGGATAATCCTTTACGGAAACTCCCTCAGGTCCAACCATGTCAGAAGGGCGATCGACACTAACTAAGAGTTCCCCATCCCCGACTCTCAAGTCAACAAATCCATCCAGCGTTTGTTTCTTCCCATATTGGCGGCAGTATTTACCACACCTGGCAGTAGGTATAAAAGGCTACCCCCCCAACCAAGATGAGCCAAATATTAATAAACTCTGCAGGTGCTACCCAGGTAGAACCTGGAAATCCACACGAAGAATCTCCCTCGGGGGATTCTTCGGCCGGGGCAGAATATTTGGAGGCCCCAAACTCATCAGCCCCTACAACGACTATAACAAACACGGAAACGGATACGAATACGAACAGAAATACAAATACGACGAACAAAGAAGTGGGTGACTTGGGTGCCTTGTACGAAGACGCAGCAAGAATACAAACACCAGGTGAATTGGCAAGCGAAGGGAGTCAAAGACTAACTTCAGGAGCCGATGAATCTGACTCCTCCGGGGACGGAAACGTCACAAGCCTTGCAGGCCCATTAGCGGCTAGCAAAGACCGGAAGGATGAAGCAGGCAAGAGCCTTGCTAAAAAGAAAAAGTTGTCAGGAGCCCGGAGGAAAAAGCTCCGAAGAATGCGACTGGCAAACGAAAAAGCAACTCTGCAGCAGACTCCCAAAGATACATCGGAGCCTACTCCTGCATCCGCAGATAAAAGAATCCGCTCTCCAGAGGAGGAATCTGCCGAAGCTGCAACAAAGAAGAGAAAGAGCTTCCTGACATCAGGTAGGACAAAATCGTCCAAACCGATACCAAAAGGAGTCTCTAAGCAGAATTCTGGCGTTAGTAAGAAGGGAGGTCGAAATTCTACCACGACGTCGGATAACTTGCCTTCCACCTCAAGGAAAAGCAACCTACCAAAGGAACGCCCGTCACTTAAGAGGAAGGCAAATGTTGAAACTGGTAAGAAGTCGCCATCTTACGCCAAAGTAGCAAAACGTCAAAAATGGGACGAGCTATGCTTTGGCATAACCGACACAAAAAGTGCCACGGGAAAAATCCCGGAAGAGCATAGGTCAGCCATAGAAGAGCTGATAAATACCAAAATCTTGGAGCACGTCCTCGGGAAGGGAGACGATTGCGACGAGATTGAGATCATAAGCTGCTGCTACGCCAAGGGCATCTTGATGATGCAACTCGCATCAAATAAATGCGTAAACACCTTGGCACGCCTAGTGAAGGATGTTCCTACACGTTGGGAGGGCGGTAAGCTCGACCTCATTAGGAAAAGGGACATTCTGGAACTCCCAAAGGCGTCCTTCTTCCTGAAGGGTTGGGGCAGCAAACTCCCACCCGGGAAAGTCCTTGACGTCCTGGGTAAGCAGAATAAGGGTCTGGAGACGGGCAAATGGGAGATCTTCCACAGGGAAGAGAGCCAGGAGTTGTCAACTGCGGATGCGACGGTGCTTAGACTTGGGGATGGTAGCCTGTACCTTGCGTCGATGTACCTTCCATTCGACTCGCCGACGCTTCCACCAACGGCTGAACTACAACATCTGGTGAGAGAAGCCAAAACAAAAGGTAACAAATTACTAGTAGGCTGCGACTCGAAAGCACGCCACATCACCTGGGGTAGTTCGAATTGCAACAAAAGAGGAATAACCTTATTTGAATTCCTTAATAAGCATGATCTTATTACAATAAATACGGGCAACAAAGCCACCTTTATAAATCGAATCAGAGAGGAGGTATTTGATATCACTTTCAGGAACAAGACCAAAACCATCAGGATCAGGAGAAACCCTGGATGACGGGGCAGATTAGAAACCTAAGCAAAGAAGTCCGTAGATCTTACAACAGAGCTAGACGTAAACAACTTCAAGTATACTGGGATGAATACAAGTCCAAACATAGATTGTACAACAAAGCACTAAGAACGGCGAAACGAGGGTCGTGGAGACTGTTCTGCAAACAGGTCGACACCGTTAACGTCATGTCTAAAATAAAGAAATTTCTATCTAAGACACATACACAGGTGGAAGCCTTAGTGAACAAAGACGGGAATAAAACAGAAACGTTACAACAATCAATCAAATTGTTAATAAACACACACTTCCCCACGGGTACAGAAGACCCAATAGAGGAACTCAGTCCGACCAGGGAAGTACAACATATACCCGAGACCATCACGCCAGAAATGGTTAGAGAAGAAATGGTTAAAAGCTTCTCTCCGTTTAAGGCGGCTGGACCAGATGGCATATTCCCGCGCTTCTACAAAGGAGTATAGGTATAGTGGGAGGTGTTTGGCAGGCATATTTACATGATGCCTCAGACTAGCCTATATCCCCAGAACTGGCAAAAAGCACGAGTTGTTTTCATACAAAAACCGGGGACGGAAAGATACCCATAAGCCTTACATCCTTCTTATTAAAAACTAATGAGAGATTAATAGACTCTATGGTTAAAAGACAGATCCCGAGTGATCAGCTAAAATGTCAACAACACGCCTATGTCAAGGGAAGATCAGTAGAGACATCCGTGCATGAGGTAATGCATCTCATAGAAAGCTCTTTCGACGATAAAATATACACACTTGGTGTTTTTATCGACATAGAAGGGGCCTTCAATAACGTGAGCACGCAGACGTTAATCCACTCCTTATACCAGTTTGGAGTGAACAGGTTGATAATCGACTGGGTATATAATCGATAATCTATGCTAAGGCATAGGTGGATTAATTGCGGATCCCACGGCATACATATAAGGGAGAGAGTACACAGAGGGACACCACAGGGATTTATATTATCACCACTCGTGTGGGTGACTACAATAAACGATCTCCTAAGGAGGCTGACTGATGAAGGATTCAAGTCAGTCTGCTATGCAGACTACGTTGCGATACTTTTGAAGGGGAAAGATCCGAACAAATTATGCGGAGAAGCCGAAAAAGTGCGAACTCTGGCATACAACTGGGCGAAGCCTAGGGGACTGAACGTCAACCCGGACAAAACAGAACTATGTGTGTTCACAAGGAAGACAAAAATTGCACAATACGTCCAACGTTGATTCAGGAACAAGAGCATAGAAATAAACACGAACGTCAAATATCTGGGAGTAGTTCTGGACAGAAAACCATCAACAGCAGAGCCGAAAAAGCCCTCAGATGCTGGTCAATATGCCGCAGAGCAATTGGCTCCACATGGGGCATCCGCCCAAGCATGTCGCACTGGCTATACAAAAGCGTAATAAGGCCGATTATAACTTATTCATCAATAGTATGGTGGACGGCAATGACAATGAAATGTAACGTGAAGAAACTACAAGGGATTCAAAGAATTTGCTGAGTAGGAATATGCGGAACAATGAGGACCGCGCCAACGAGCGCCTTCGAACTTTTGCTATACATCCACCCAATAGATATCCAAATCAAATCTGAGGCAGCGATCTCAGAAAGGAGACTAAGGGTATTGAATGAGTGGATTGAGGATGAACCTCAAACACAACATCAGAGAATATTGGGACAACTAGGAGGGTTCAGACAGATCGCATCTCAGAAACACAAGTGGTTGAGAACTGCACGACAAGAATCGAAGATAGACACGGACAAGAACACGACACATAAACCCAAGATGGGGGAATAGTGGAGTGCTACACAGACGCATCCAAATCCGAGTTAGGAGTAGGCATAGGGATCTACATCCACAATCCGAGGATTGAATTAGTATACCAATTACCAAAGTACTCAACGATTCTACAAGCAAAGATCAAGTCCATCACAGAATGCCTAGAATGGCAGCGAATATTTCTCCAAAAAGATCAGTGGCAGCAAACCTCTTTCTGCTTTTCTACAACCCAAAACTAAGGAAGAAAGAATTGAAGAAATCGTATCCCTAGAACGTCTCAACAAACTTAACATAAAAAACATCGAGATGAAAAACATTAGAGAAGAAGAAGAAGAAAAAATCACCAAGTCTCTACAATCTTTATCCATTATGAGCAATTGGGACGTGAAGAAGAAAAAATCAAGAAGTCTCTACAATCTTTATCCATTATGAGCAATCGGGACGATTGCATTTAATAGGGGAAGAGGTACAACCATACATATTCCAACATTCCAATATATCACTCATACATTCAAACGTCCACAACCCCAAACGTGTACCTTTGCTGAATTGCAAGTTCCCATCAAATATTCAAAGACGCTGACAACGCAGGCTGCCAATATTGCAACACCTCAGTAGTGACGATCGCGTTGTGCCAATACCCGCAGGCATCAGATATCACCAAAGGTGCAAAACCGAATTGCTGGCCTAGGTATATGTCAGTGACATGATCCTCCATTCAACCTAACCTAACCCTAACCCACAAGTTTTTCTCCAAAACTTTGTCTAGCTATAGATTTCCTAAATACAGAATTTTGACGAGATCGCATTGGACATATTAATCATATTACACGGTTTATAAGGGGCGGGATGGTACATTTGTATGGGAGGTACCAGAAAGGGAGTTGCCAGACTTACAAGTTTTTCTCCAAAATTTTGTCTAGCTATAGCTTTACTAAATCCAGAATTTGTGTAAAATTGCTTTAGGCATATTCACATTATTACACGGTTTATAAGGGGTGGGATCGTTCATTTGTACGGGAGGTACCAGAAGGGGAGTTGCCAGACTTGCAAGTTTTTGTCCAAAACTTTTTCCAGCCATAGCTTTACTAACTACCGAATTCGGGCAAGATCCCGTTTGGCATATTGATATTATTACACGGTTTATAATGGGGCGGGATGTTACATTTGTATGGGAGGTACCAGAAGGGGAGTTGCCAGACTTCCAAGTTTTTGTCCGAAACTTTGTCCACTTATACCTTTACCAAATACGAAATTTGGCCAATCGCGTTGTGCCAACACGCGCAGGCATCAGATATCACCAAAGGTGCAAAACTGAAGGTATAAGTTTGGGGTAGATATTAAGTTAGTTGCTCTCAGCAGTCATATTTTTTTTAAATAAATAAATTTGTTTAAATTTAATTGGCTCCCGAGCAGGGACCTGTTATAAATAACAGGTACGGTCGATACAACGTTTAAAAAAGTCAAGCCTTTGGAAGGTTTCCTTAGTAGTTTAAATACATACATGAGTGTACGTTAAGTCACTGCCCCAAAGACCGCGTCGCGATTATTAGTAATAATAAGCGCCCCGGTAGGCGAGTTGGTAGCGTGCTTGCCTATCAGCGTGGGGGTTGTGGGTTCGATTCCCACCAGAGGCTTTGGTCTGTCGCTGCAAAAAATCAAGCCAAATAGTCTTTGTCACTCGGTTTATCCTTGGACCCAAAATTAGAATATAAATTTACTTTGTATTGTAATTAAATAAAATAAAATAAATAAAATATTAGTAATAATTTAAATTAAGCAGAACAAAATAATTAAGAAAAAAAAAAAAAAAAACGTGAAAATTTAAATCAAAGAAAATAAAGAATACAAGTGAAAAAAAATTTAAACTATAAGGTGAACAAATATATAAGACAATATAAAGATAAAAATTCTCAAGAAACAAGAAATAAACAGTGAAAAAGAATCACATTCTAATAAAGAAACAAGAAATTAAATCATACTATTTTAAGAAAACTTGTGAATGTCTGTGAAATCAACAGAATCTAGAAAATAACTGAAAACAAATTTTGAAATTTTGAAAATTAATTGAGAACAATTTGTGAAAAATTAACAGCGAAAATTCTGAAAAATCCGTAGAAACAACGTCGAGGAAAGCAGATAAGCTGCATCATCAACCAACATCCCCATCTACACTGCTGATCATCATACTGTAAGAATTATTAATAAGTAATATAATAATTAATTCCATTGAAACATTGTTTAATTTTGTGAAAACCACTCTGAATAAATTGTATAAATTAAATTCCAACTTTCCAAATGCCTGAGACAATAGAACAACTAACTGAAAGAATGAATAAGACACTGACCCTAGGTCAAACTACTTCGGGGCTCAGTGAACTTCAAAGAAACGAAATTAAAAAAATTGTAAGTGACGTTTTATTAGGGTAAGATACCTTGACCGACGAAGGGACCGACCATCCAATAGGGACACTGTCCACAAGATTAGAGGAATTAGACAAGGTTCCGGACATTGTCAAGTCTCTCAGAGAATTCTCGGGAAAGCCGATTCTGCAATTCTGGACACAATTCGCACAAAAATTGTGGGAGTAGCTGATGCTGCATTAGAGTCCTACAGGACTCCATTGGATTGGCCAAGGATACGAAAGTGTCTAATGGTTCATTATTCTGACAAAAGGGACATTGGTACTCTGGAGTACCAAATGAATGTCCTGTGTCAAGGACAAAAATCTGTAATGGAGTTAAATATGCGGGGGGTGAATAAAATAATTCTACCCAAACAAATGAAAAGAAAACAACAAATTAGTTTTTCTTAAAATCTTTAAACATCGGGGTTTTTATTGAAAACGTACCTTCGGGTAATTCTTCGGGTTTGTGATTGTTTATTCTTTGTGCCTGACGTTGGTTTTTATTCGTGTCCTTTTGGTTCTTTTCTTCTTCGTTATAATTGTTGTATTTCATGTATATTCACAATAATATTAAAACTAAGCTTACAACTAGGGTGCCCAGCGTAGACATCCCGCCCCCCCTTGCAGGAATGCAAATCAAGGAGAGGCAGGAGCTAGTCTGGGCAGGAAAAATTTAATTTCATAGATAGAGGGGGAAGGGGTCTTAACAATTAACAGTAATGTTAATGTTTGGCGGCAATCCGCCATTGTTGCGGCGATTGTTGGTGCCGCGTCGGTTGTTGCTGATGTTGTTGTCGCCCAGGTTGTTGTTGCGACCACGCCGGCTACGAGTCTGGACGTGACTGTTGTCCCGATTGTTGTTGTTGGATCTATTGGCGTTGCTCCTGGTGTTGCCGGTGTCGCGGTTGCGGGTTCCGGTTTCGACGGTTGGGAAAGAGGCAACGAAAAGAAAAAAAATTTAAAAAAACGTGTTAGTGGTGTTTGGGGTTGGGTAGCAGTACGAGTTTAACTACTGGCCGCGAGAGGACGCCGTTTGCGGTCCGTACATCAGCCACTCGTACTTTGGTGATCCTATATAAACGTGTACGACCCTGCCTATATTCCACTCATTTGGAGGCAAATTGTCTTTTTAAAGGACGACCAAATCATTTTTTTTTTTTTTTTTTTTTTTTTTGACTAACACTCAGGGGATGCCCCCTATAAATGCAATGCACTGTGTTAGAGATGGGAAATAAGGGTATTGGAGGGAGGAAAGAGGGAGTAGTGTTTGTTGACGTTGGCCTTGAATTTGGTAATGTCATAACAGGCAGGAAAAACACTTGCAGGAAGATTATTCCACAAACGAACAGTCCGGCTGAAGAACGAATTTTCTCTATAGTGCGTCGTCCGGTCAACCGGCCATTTGACAATGAACGGATGAGAGACCCTGTATAGCCGAGTATTCCGGCTAAATGTTCTAACGTCAGGGACCAGACGACGGATATCTTCTGAACAGATACCATTAAAATATCTATAGAATAGCGATACACAACCCACATTTCGGCGATGCTGTAGGGAAACAATAGAGCTGGATACCCTACCATCCCCTATCATCACCACCGCTCTCCTCTGTACACGGTCCAGAAGCTTCAAAGATGTTAATGGAGCCCCTGCCCATATATGCGAGTTGTATTCCATTTTAGGCCGGATGTAGGTGGTGTAAATATTTACGAGATCAGATGGGGTGAAGTATTTCTTGCACCGCTTTAAAAAGCCCAAACACTTTTTTTTTTTTTTTTTTTTTTTTTTTTTATTTATAATTCATTTATGTATATTACAATTCTGTGATGCCTCGCGCCTATGATGGCATTGTGAGGCAAGTTGGCAAATACAATTGTTTTAATTTACACTATTTATTTACATATATACATTTTAATAGAAATAAAAAAACAATAATTATTATGTTAGAAAAAAGTTAATAGTCAAGAAGCATTTCAATGTTTTGTAAAAGATAGTCCTTCACATTTCTCTTAAAACTTGATAAAGAGTTGCATTGTTTCAAATCACTTGGTAAATTATTGAAATGTAAACTACCAGCGTATTCCATTCGTTGTCTAGTTGTTTCTAGTCTACATCTTGCAATTCTTAGATTTGACGAATTTCGCGTGTTAAAACGGTTTGAGTTTGAACATAGATCGATTGATCTATAGCCAATATTATGTATAGATTTATATACATATAATAATAGTTGTTTTTCATATAATCCATAAATAGGCAGAATGGTTTTGCAATAATCATTGAACAATGATACTGTATTGTGTCTAATGTTTAGATTAAAGACGCATTTCAGTGCTTTATTCTGGGCAGTTTGGAGCGATTTCAGGTCACAGCTTTTCTTATATCCATATATAATAGCCAAATACTCTAGGTGACTATGTACTAGTGCTTGGTACAGTAAACATTTTGTTTTTATATTTAACTTCCTCCTCAATCTGAAAAGCAGTCCGGATGCCGAAGCAATTTTAGTTTTCAAGTACTTAATGTGTGATTCCCATGATAAACTACTCTTGAAATTAATTCCCAAATATTTTATCTCATGCTCCTCTTTTAATAATTTTCCATCAATGAAGATACAAAAATTGTTATTCAATATTTGTGAATGCGGTCGAAACCTTAACATTTTGGTTTTATTTGGATTTAAAACAAGGCTATTAAGTCTTGCAAATTCAAAAATTAACGCTGAGTCTCTTTCCATTTGGGTTTTAAGATGCAAATCATGCTTGTAAGGGTAAAAAATGGCAATATCATCTGCAAACATAACAACAGTCCCAAACAAGCCAAGATTGTTTATGTCATTTAGATATATCATAAAAAGAAGAGGGCCTAAAACACTGCCTTGCGGTACCCCACATTCTACAGACAGTGTTGAACTTTTTCCATCTTCAATTTGAACAAATTGTTTTCTATTTGTCAAATAACTTTCAATAAGCTTTAATTCCTCGCCAATTATACCATAATATGCAAGTTTGTGAAGCAACGTTTTGTGATCTACTAGATCAAATGCTTTACTGAAATCATAAAATATGCCAGCGACACCATTAAAACCTTTGTCTAACCCTTCACATATGATATTCACAACTTTGATAACTGCTTCGTAGGTGCCACTGCCTTTCACGAATCCAAACTGATTTTTGCTCAACAGCGATTCTGTTTCAAAATACTCTGAAAGTTGGGAATGCATAATTTTTTCAAATACTTTATCTATTATAGGTAGCAACGCTATTGGTCTATATTGATCCACTGTATTGGCACGTGTTGTTTTTGGTATCGGAATAATTTTGTGCAGTTTTAAGACATCGGGATATATTGATGTATTTATCATGGAATTAAAGATGTTTGTTAAATATGGCGATAATGTGTCACTACAACGTATTAATAAATTTGACGAAATGTTATCATGACCTGGACTTTTGAATTTTTTTAAATTCAATATAATTGCATTTACCTCATTCGTGTTAACCATTCTAAACTTAAATCGTTTGCTATGTTGTCTCAATGTCCTTAAAAGGTTACAGTGATCACCTTGATGTTTAGGTATTTCCTCTCTTAACGTTTTTACCACATTCACAAAATATTGATTAAAAACGTTTGCCTTTACATTATTGTCATTAATGTATACTCCACTTTCATCAACGGTTTCGATATTAGTCTTCCGAGAACGTCCCATTATGCTGTTTAAAAATGTCCAACATCTTTTTGGATCTCCACTAAATTTTAACAAATTCTGCTCATAGAAATTATTCATACATTCTTTTGATGCCTTTTTTATGACCCTGCTAATTCTCTTCAGTTTCTCATTAACATTTGCGTTACTGCGATTTTTCCTTCGTACTTTCAATAGTTTCTGTTTAACTTCCATCAAAGACCATAGATTTTTATTTATCCATGGGGCTAAGTCATGTCTAATATGCTTCGTTTCTATAGTTTTTAATGTATTTAGATTAATTGCATCAGTAACTACAGTAATTAAATTTGACATTACTTCAGATGGGTTGTTCTCACTTTGAATAGTAGGAAGATGCATATCTAAATGATTTTGTACACATTCGTAATTTAAGTTCAGTTTGGTCTTCTGATAACAACTATGAGTTTCTATTTCTGTTTTTAATTTACAAAAAACTATATTGTGATCTGATAAGTCACATTCAATAGAATCAACAGAAATATCTCCGTAAATATTACTGAAGACATGATCAATACATGTTGCACTATTTGGCCTTGTTATTAATGTATGACAACTTTCAAAATCAAAACTACGAAAAAGATCAACAATATCATTAACTTGTGCATTATCTGACATTATATCTATATTTGAATCGCCCACAATGATTGATGGATTATGACCAAAAAGCTCCAATTTGCTTTCCAAAATATTAAAAAAGGTGGTAGGTTTACACTTTTGAGATCGATAGAATGACATTAATTCCAGTGGTTTACCATTGATTTTAATGTTTTGCAATTTAAGCTGTATTAAATTTACGTATTCATTACTTTCACAAAAATTTATCGTATATTGTAATCTTTCACTGACATAAACTGATGTTCCACCATATCCGTCGCTTCTACAGCAGTGTATGCAATTATAATGCGGAATTGTATAAAATTGAGATACTTTTTCATCAAACCAAGTTTCTTGTATTGCCAAAATATCTGGTAATCTTGGAAAAGTTGCAAGAATGTTTTTGAAACGATTAAATTTGTTTACTGAAGAAATGCTTCTTATATTCACTGACATAACACTCAAGAATTTATAATTTATTTCATTTAAAAAAACTTCCAAAAAAATTTATATTTTTAAAGTAATTGTTGATCATTTTACTGGAGGAAAAAGAAAAATAACGTAAAAGAAATTAACAAAGAAATATAATTGAAAATCACATAGGGTTCAGTGATGAACTGGTGATACGAAATCCACTTGAGCTCCGTCATCGCTACTCTCAACAGTATCGTTTACAACCGCAGCAGTTCTATTAAGGGATCTTCCTCTACTTGGCTTGTTTGTACTTGCTTCAAGCAACAGCTGGTCAACGTCATCTTCGCTCGAGATATCTCACTTTTTTTTACAAAAATAATTCCATGTTTCGGATACACAAATTTGTAGCCAACGTTTTTTAAAGTTTTTGCGTAATTGAATAATGCCAAAGTCTCTTTGCTGAGCAAATCATTGATAAAAACTTTTTTTGTTTCTTCCTTATTCTGCAGTTCAGATTTAGCGGCCATGAATTTGTCTTTTGACTTTTGTTCAGCAAATTTAACTATTACATTCTTCTTATCAGATGCTTGAATGCTTCTTTCGACACTTCGAATATATGGCTAGCCCAGCGAGCATCACCCTGTATCTTCATGCCCAGAACATCAAGAGTATCTGATACGTCGATATCCACACCACCCATAGATATTGACGACGGTGCTGGATCAGTGGAACGTTTGTGTGACAGCAAACAGCACTGGGTCTTTTGTGCATTAAAATCTACTCTGTTCATTTGGCCCCACTCACAAATCGTCGCCAAATCGCGGTTAAGTGAGTTATTCATCGTTCGCCTTTTGTCCTCTATCTCCGAGGGACTTGGCCGATGATCAAATGAGTACGAATGACAGAGGTTGCTGTCATACGCAAAGGAGTAGATTGGGTTCACAGTCTGCCCCAACAGGTCGTCAATGAAAATAAGAAATAGAGAAGGAGAGAGGACAGAGCCTTGTGGCACTCCTGCGGTCAACCTATGCTCGTTGGATGAGACCCCATCTATAACAACTCGTATAGAGCGATCCCTGAGAAAACTCGATATGAATCGAGAGAAGGTACTACCGACACCAAATGCAATAAGTTTTGATATGAGTGCTCCGTGCCAGACCCTATCGAACGCCTTGGAAATATCCAGAGCCACGACCTTACTTTCACCAAGGCGGTGAATGGATCGACTCCATCGCTCCGTAAGGAACGCCATCAGGTCTCCAGTAGATCGATTTCTACGGAAGCCATACTGTCGATCATTCAGGAGGCCGTTAGACTCTAGATACCTTACAAGATGGTGATTAACCATGCTCTCCATAACCTTCGAGAGCGCAGAACATATTGCAATTGGACGGTAGTTCACAGGATTGGTAGCCTCACCTTTCTTGGGGATCGGCTGAACATTGGCAACTTTCCAACGTGAAGGGTAAATACCAGCACGGTACGACATGCTGAAAAGATTGCGCAATGGACGAGCTAGCGTCGAAGAGCACTTACATAGGACAAGTGCTGAAATGCCATCCGGGCCCGGAGTTTTATTTACGTTGAGATCTGTAAGAACCCTTTTAACGCCACGTGTTCGAAAAAATATCTGAGGCATCGAACTAGATACGTTCTCGATCACGGGGAGTGGTTGACTGCTGTCTGGCAAAGATGAATTCCTTGCAAAAATTTCAGCCATAAGGTTAGCTTTGTCAACCGGGTCAGTGAATATCTGGTCACCGTTAACGAGGGTTGAAATAGAAGATGAAGAATTGTTCCTTACCCTTTTAACAAATGACCAAAAGCTCTTACTTCCCCTGGGAGAAGAAAGAACTTTTGCACGAAGACGCTGTTCGTGAAGAAGTTTTTCGCGCCTAAGTACTCTGGCACAATTTGATCTAGCCTGCTTGCGTAGCAGTTCAGTAGTGGTATTTTTATTTAAACGCCATTTTCTGAATGCTTCCTCTTTGGATCTGACAGCTTCTTTGCATGTCTGATTAAACCAACAATTTTTTGGAGGTTTAATCGAAGTAGTCTTCGAGGGAATAAACATGTTTATGCCAAGAAGAATTATTTTCTCAACCATTTCAGCAGCAGCATCGACATTATTGTCTAGGAAACATAATTTCCAGTTAAATTGCTGATAAAAATTGTTGAGCTCGGCCCAACGTGCCTTTTCGTATATATACATTGTCCGCTTCGTGACTGGTTTTGAAGTGGCTCGAAGATCGGAGAACGAAAAGGATGCTGAAATGGTGCAATGATCCGAGTTACCAAGAGGTGCAAGAATGTTAACCTCATACTTTTCAGGGTGAGAGGTCAAGAATATTTTGATGTTGCCCTTCAACACGCGGAATGTGTGTTGGTTCATTCACTAATTGCGCCAAGTCATTGTGCGCGGCAAATAACTCAGCGTACTGGCCCTCCGGAGATGTATGGCTCGAATGGGAAAGCCAAGAATTATTATGGACATTGAAATCCCCAGCAACTACAATTTCACTGTCCGGATAATATTCTAATATTTTCGAAATTGAGTCAGAAAGGTCGTCGAAGCCATTCAGGGTAGCCTCCCTTTCCAGGTTTGGGCTTCTGTAAAGAAACCCGAAATGTAAGGTGTGCGATCCAATTCTGAACTTAACCCAAAGGGAGTTAAATTCTGGATCTAGTGAGTTCAAATGTTGCTGACTCTGGAACACAACACCATTACGTATGAATACCACAAGGCCTCTGTGTGAAGAAAAAGAGGAAAGAGTGTGATAACCAGGAATGTGAAAATCCTGTGGATCAGAATCCTCACATACCTGGGTCTCACATAGAGCGAGGACATCCGGCCTATGGAAATTTATGTGTGCATATACCGCAAAAAAATTCGTCCTCAACCCGCGTATGTTCGCGAAGTGAATTCGAAACCTGCCATAACACTACCAAATAACAAGATAACGTCAAAGCAAAACACAAATATTACTGCACCCCTCCCGCCGCTGTTATTTCTGTTAGTTGTTCAGTGTTATACCTACAACAACTAACAGAACAGCGACAAGAAGAGCGCAGTATTATTTGTATTAAGCGAAAAGGTTAGGGAAGGGGGGAAACACAAGTACAAGACAGAAAAGGGAACATAAAAAAGCCCTTAGTGTTGTCTGTTGTGTTGGATGCGTTTGGAGTTGAAATTTGAGTTGTTGTTGTTGTTGTTGTCAATGTGCGTGGGCGATGGTGGTTGTTGTTTTGTAGGTAGCCGGTTTATTGTTTTGTTATTGGAGTATTGATATTGTGTGTTATTATTGTGGAGTTTTGTTATTATTGTTGCTGTTTTTTTTTTTTTTTTTGTTATGTTTTTAGTTTTCTTAGTTTTTTTTTTTCCTTATATTTTTAAAACAGACGACACAGAGAAACGCGACGGACGGAACAAATTGTACGTGCACACCGAACGAGGGACAAACACAAACTGTTCGACTAAATACTCCTAGTTCGACTAAATACTCCTCTTTCCATCTTCTAGCGAAAAAGTGATGTAGAACCTTCAGTTTTTGCCAACGGTTTTGGTAACTTAACTTTTCTGAGTTCACATCAGGTTCTGGGGGAGAAAGCAAAGCATTTCCTATCAAAAAGTGTCCAGGAGTCAACGGGTTTAAATCACTCGGATCATCATTCATCGGACTAAGCGGCCTGGAATTCAAACATGCTTCGATTCTTGCTAACATAGTAGTAAATTCTTCAAAGGTGAACCTTTGGGCATTGGAAACCTTTTTCAGATGAGTTTTGAAACTTTTGACTCCAGCTTCCCAGAGACCACCCATATGTGGAGCTCCGGGTGGAATAAAATGCCATTCCATCAATTGAAAATCATTGAGATTTAAGTTTTGGCGTTTTACGTCGAGGTGAAATTGGGTCTGATCTTTTTTGAAAATATTGGACGCTCCAACAAAGGTAGTTCCATTATCAAAAAAAATTTTTCAGGGGCATCCTCGACGAGAGAAAAAACGGGTAAACGCAGCAATGAAGCAATTTGTCGACAAAACATTTGTGGCTTCAAGATGTATAGCCTTTGTTGCGAAACAGACAAAGACCAAAACGTATCTCGACAACCTCTGCCGATATAGGATTTTATTTCAAAGGGTCCGGCAGAGTCAACGCCGTTGCAAGTAAAAGGACGAGATAGTGAAGTTCTCTCAGGGGGAAGAGCGGCCATAATCTGCTCGGCAGATTTCTTTTTCAGCAGGACACACTCACGACAATTGTGTGTCACAGTTCGCACTAGATTTTTGAGTTTTGGGACCCAAAATTCGAGTCACATAAGTCGTAACATTAACGAGTTTTCTCCATGTATAGAGTACTGATGAACATATTCTAAGTAGAGTTTTGTAAAACGACCGCTATATGGAAGAATTTTCGGGAAATGCTCATCGTACGTAAGCGTCTGAGATCGGCTTAATCTGCCATTCATTCGTAGAAAGCCATTCGAATCTATAAAGGGGTTAAAACACAAAAGGGGGCTTTTACGGGAGACTTCAATTCCTTGCTCGAGGAAGGAGTATTCGGGAAAATGTGTTCGTTGGCACAAAACTACCAAACGACCTTTTACGAAATTGATTTCACCTTGACCAAGTTCCAAGGTAGAATGCGAGTGGGTCGACTTGAATTTTGATAACGATAGGTGGTAAAACGGAAAATATATGATATCACCCTCATAGCTAGAGGGAGACTGGAAAATCGCATTAAAATATCTTCTGTAAAGGATACCTGAGTCGTATGCACTTTCACAGAACGGGTTTCCAGATTTGTCATGATTCTGAATGTCTGTTTGGGCCATTCCGTGCGAGGAAGGCTTAACCAATTGGGACCTTTCCACCAATGGTAGTGTGATTTTAAATCTCGTGCTAAAATACCACGAGATGCAATATCAGCCGGGTTGTCGTGGGGGACGACATGATGCCAGTTTTCAGTACCAACTTTATTCTGAAGTTTTGAGACTCTGTTAGCTACAAAAGTGGGCTAAGTACACGGGGGCTTTTGAAGCCAAGATAAGACAATTGTCGAATCTGTCCAATAAAACACTTCCAGCGAGTTGAGACACATCTCTTCGCGAAGCGTATGCACCATTTCGGCAAGTATAGTTGCACCACACAGCTCTAATCTGGGTAAGGATTCAACCTTAATTGGCGCCACTTTGGTTTTTGCAGCAATTAAACGGGTGGTGATATCACCAATCGGGTTCTGGATTCGAATATACAGAGTGGCCGCGTATGCACTTTCAGATGCATCACAAAACACATGAAGTTCGACTTCATGGTCAGGATTAAAACCAACCCATCGGGGGACCTCAATCCTTTCTATCTCAGAATAATCATCTAAGAAGGCGAGCCATCTGTTTAGAGTCAAGGGTTTCAAAGAGTCGTCCCAACCAATCTAATCCTTCCAGATTTGCTGCATTATTATCTTTGCAACGATAATTTTCGGGGCCAGCCATCCTGCTGGATCAAACAACTTAGCAATTTCAGATAAGACGGCTCGTTTGGTGACGACAGATTTATCGGGCGTGGAAGCAAGCTTGAAAAAGAAAACATCTTTTCCAGCGTTCCAACGCAAACCCAATGTTTTGGCAGTACTAGCATCCGAAATATTCAGAAATTCAGAGTCTAAAAAATAGTCAGCGGATAGATCCTCTAGCAGATTTTAACTGTTCGCAGTCCATTTTCGCAGTCTCATTCCAGCAGAAGATAGAACTGTAATAAGTTGATCGCGACCTCTGGTCGCTTCTTCGATGCTATGAGCTCCGCCCAAGACATCATCGACGTACATTTGTGATTTAATAATCTGGGCTGCTAGGGGATATTGCGTTTCGGAATCATCAGCTATCTGGAACAAAGTTCTAATAGCTAAGTACGGGGCACAAATCACTCCAAAAGTGACTGTGTTCAATTCGAAATCGCAAATTTCACGTTTCGGGTCCTTGCGGAAAACTAATCACTGATATGCTGTTTGATGTGGGTGTACCAGGATTTGCCTGTACATTTTGTCAATATCGGCATTGAAGACATACCGGAAGATTCTCCAGCGGAGAATCAAAATCATTAAATCTGACTGTAATACGGGTCCGGTGTACAATACATTATTTAAACTTATGCCATTAGAAGTTGGGTACGACGCATTAAAAACTACTCGAAGTTTGGTAGTTAAACTGTCAGGCTTCAAAACAGGGTGATGTGGTAGATAATATATAGGTCTCGAAGGCGTTGGGTTTTCATTTTCAACTTTGGACATCTGTTCCAAAGAATAATATTCTTCTATGACAGAGTCATATTGAGCCTTGAGAGCGGGGGTTTTCAACAAAAGGGTTTCATTTATCATAAATTGGGAATCAGCACCCTTTCGACATTGAGCTAACTGTAGCTCTAAGGGGTATTCACGTTTAAAAGGGAGAGAAACAACGTATCTACCATCCCCATTTCGGTATGTGGTGTCACGATATGACGATATAACAGAAGTTATCTTCGTCTGAAAGAATTCTCATCTTGGGCACTTCTTCAATCTCCCAAAAGCGAGACAATGTGTCATTCAGCTCCAGATGGTTATAGAATGTTACGACAGATTGTAATGGTTTGGGTTGGGAGATCTTACCGGTGACTATTCAGCCGAACACGGTTTTCTGTGCGATAAGGTCGCCGCTAGGATGTTTGTGAACATCGGTGAGCATAATTTTGGAGTATATGTCTCCACCTAATAGCAAATCCATATGAGAACATTTTAGATCGTTCATGGAAATTTCGGGTAAAATAGAATCTAAAAATTGGGCCAACGAATATGTTGGTAGACGACCGGTGAGCTTTTCGACAACATAAGCTTCGGTGGTCACTTCAAATTGGGGGTCAATAGGAGAACCAATAGAAATTCGGCATATCTTAGTCGATCTTGCTGCAATAGCACCATTAATGCCAATAATTTCGGCTGTAGGAGCACTAAATGTTGGTAAGGAATGTTTTCTTTGTAACTTTCGCGGAATGAAAGTCGCTTGAGATGCTGGGTCCATTAGAGCTCTTGCAGATGTACGCACATATCCACTACGGTTGTCCCTAAAAGGACCGTGGAGTACATACCAGATTGCATTTGGGTTGCAAAAGTCTGAAAAGAGCGGGTACCAGTCGATGTAGAAGGGCCATCATCATTTGAATTCGATTGTTGGTGAGAGGATCGAGGGTCTGAATTTGACGAGGAGGGTGTACGAGTTCCGTTACGTCGAAATATATTTTCGATGCAACATCGAATGGTGTTTCTGTTTGCAGAAATAACAAACATTAGACCTCGTACAATTACTATATGTGTGACCGGTCGCTAAACAATTCGAGCAGCATTTAAATCTTTTTACCGCTTCCAGACGTTCTGGTATAGATAGTTTTTGAAATTCTGCGCATAATCTCAACGGATGAGAATCAGAACATAAAGATCATTTAGTTTTATTTGGTTGAGCGGGGATAGTGGTGGCGAAGCTTTTGAACTTGCTACTATCATTCGAATTTACTTTTTGACCGATGGGCTTTTTATAGGGTGTCGTGTTAGCAAAAAAAGCTGGGTTATGAGCACCTCGAATGTCGAATACCGATTCAAGAGTTTGATATCTCGAAGTCAGAAATTTGTCCATGTTTGCCCATTTTGGAAGATCAGAACTTGTGCCTTGGCTCTGTTCCCAAAGTCCGAGAGTAACTTCAGGAAGTCGTGTCGAACAGATGAATACAAAAATTGCATCCCAGTTCGTCGTTTCAATGCCAAGTAAAGCAAGATTCGTGATGCAATCGTTCAACGTACATTGCAATTTGTTTAGAGTGGGACCAGATTCTTTCACGATAGGAGCTAAATTAAATAACGTCTTAAGTTGAGCGTTAACCAGAATTCGCTTATTCTCATATCTGTCAACTAAGTTCTGCCAGGCCATGGCGATCGGACAATGTCATCGGACAAGTTTTTATAATATCTCGGGCTTCACCCTCAGTTTTCTGCATCAGATAATACATTTTTTGAATGTCACTGATGTGGGTGTTTTCTTTGTAAATAGCTGAAAACATGTCTCTAAACGTTGGCCATTTTTTATAATCACCGGTAAAAACTTCGGTGTCACAAGGGGGAAGATTAATGGGAATGTGCGAACTATTCGACCTTTTCTTAGCGTTGATCATTTCAATATGATCTTCTATATACGCTAATGCCCGGGAATATGTTTTATATATCGAAATATAATTATTTTTAATTTCCGCAATATTTGAGGCCTTTTTGTCTAAAGAATCCGATAATTCTTCATAACAATTTCGGAGAGTTTCCCACAAACGTTCCATTTCTTTCTTATGGGTGTCGAGAGAATGAACCGTGTGCTCTTCGTCTTTCATAGTAGTTACTAAGAACTCAAAATCTACGATACGGTCGCCGCTTCTAATAAGGGTAGTTAGAGCAGACATCTTTGTTTGTTTAACGGGCGTTGAAATATTAAAAAAACGATCAATATAATGCAAAAATCTCTGGAAAAATAACTGTTCCCTTTCGATTTGGACAAAAATTCAACGGACTTTAGACGGATTTGAGAGCAAACGCGATGTAAAAGTTGTAGAAACTTTTCAAAATCGCTAATAAATCGAAAACGATACCTAAAAATTCAACAAATTGAATTTCTAAGTATGTATTTATAGGGACGAAATCAATATTAAATTTAAAATTCGAAATCAAAATAAAAAACTTCGAAGACTTCGAGTTTTGTTGTTGTAAAATGTACGTTTGTAGGTAAAACGAAACGCGAAACAACAGAGAAACAATTTTAACAAACTAAAACGCGCACTGCACTGATATTTATTATTTTTGTTTATTTTCACACACACACACTATATATGATGAATTTCATATCAAAACCTATAAAAAAGGGACATTTTGAACCCGACCCTCTCAGATTTTAATGAAATTTTGCATACAGCTAGATTTTAGGTATAGAAACACAACCTCATTTTTAGAAATTGCATTTTTGAAAATATGTGGGCGTGGCAAGGTATCGAAATATTTGAAAAATGACTGTAATGGGTACTTTTAAGATGCGATTACTATGGAATGACTCAACCGATTTGAATGATCTTGGTGCCATTAGAAAGGTATATAAGTCAGCTTTCGAAAACATACACTGTACAAATTTTATATTACACTGAAAAAATGTTTTTGCCAAAAATAAAACTTTAAACTTGGAAAACACTTTAAAGATCAAGTTTTTTTTACCAAAAATATTTTTTTAGATAGGTCTATTTAATATATATAACATATCTAAAAACTAAAATGGGGTTTTTTTTAGTTTTTTTTTTAAAATTTTTTAAGTAAATGCATCTCTTGTTAACTTCCTTATATTTTAATATCTTTGTGTGACAAAAAAGAATAAAGTAGCTATACTTTGGAAGTTATACAGAATTTTTTGGTAATTCTAATAGATTAGAACAAGAATCGTATTATCAAATTTTTCAGACATCCCCAAAAATAGGGACTTAACCTTGTTAAATTTTTTTTAATATATTTTTTTTCAGTTGAATACTACATTTCAGAAGAGTTAAACGTGAAAGTGTTAAAACAGGTGAACAAGAATAAAAATAAATATGGAATCAACTAATATGTACAGATATGCAACAGAATGTGAAACTGATGTTCGAAAAATCCGGTTTGAAATCGATGGAAACTGAAGGTCAACATAATTTCATAAACTATAAAGATGTTATTAAATTCGTTGTTTGTAATGACAATATACAAAACAGCGAGTGTTGCGTATTAATCATTTTTGAAATATACAGATGAACTGCTATGCTATCATGGATATTACAATCGGATACTATGGCAAAGGTTCTATGAATTAATTGTTCGTTATCTTTGTAATAAACAACGAACGGATGTATCGTGGCTTGATTATTATTCCAATGGTATCCTTGAACGGCATCTTGTATAACAAACGCATAGTTTTCAGCGAAATCCATTTGAATTAGCATTTCTCCTTGCAGCAATGTCATTTTTTTTCACTTACGAATCGGGACTGGCGCTTAGCTATGAAATGATGTGGCACCAGCTTCTTTATGTGCAAAATCGTCAACAAATGTGTCTGTAGTAGAGGAAATGGTTTCGAGATTACATCTGGGAGTTGTGTTCCATTTTTTGTAAATGACTTCTTCAATTCCATTTTTTTCGTAATATCCCAACATCATCGTTTTAAAGTTTGTTAAATTATCGTAGCACCGACCACACATTGATACGCAACACTCGCTGTTTTGTATATTGTCATTACAAACAACGAATTTAATAACATCTTTATAGTTTATGAAATTATGTTGACCTTCAGTTTCCATCGATTTCAAACCGGATTTTTCGAACATCAGTTTCACATTCTGTTGCATATCTGTACATATTAGTTGATTCCATATTTATTTTGATTCTTGTTCACCTGTTTTAACACTTTCACGTTTAACTCTTCTGAAATGTAGTATTCAACTGAAAAAAAATATATTAAAAAAAATTTAACAAGGTTAAGTCCCTATTTTTGGGGATGTCTGAAAAATTTGATAATACGATTCTTGTTCTAATCTATTAGAATTACCAAAAAATTCTGTATAACTTCCAAAGTATAGCTACTTTATTCTTTTTTGTCACACAAAGATATTAAAATATATGGAAGTTAACAAGAGATGCATTTACTTAAAAAAATTTTAAAAAAAAACTAAAAAAAACCCCATTTTAGTTTTTAGATATGTTATATATATTAAATAGACCTATCTAAAAAAATATTTTTTTGGTAAAAAAAACTTGATCTTTAAAGTGTTTTCCAAGTTTAAAGTTTGATTTTTGGCAAAAACATTTTTTCAGTGTAATATAAAATTTGTACAGTGTATGTTTTCGAAAGCTGACTTATATACCTTTCTAATGGCACCAAGATCATTCAAATCGGTTGAGTCATTCCATAGTAATCGCATCTTAAAAGTACCCATTACCGTCATTTTTCAAATATTTCGATACCTTGCCACGCCCACATATTTTCAAAAATGCAATTTCTAAAAATGAGGTTGTGTTTCTATACCTAAAATCTAGCTGTATGCAAAATTTCATTAAAATCTGAGAGGGTCGGGTTCAATGCATATCGGTTTTGATATGAAATTCATCATATTCAAAAAACCTACCTTGTTTTTTGTTGGGTATTTTTGTTTGATTGGGGTTTAGGGGATGGTACAACCTTTTTTATTTTCGGGTATCCAAAACAGCAACTTAGTCGGGATCTGTAATAAAGTCGTTCGGGTAAAATTTATTTTATTTTTTAAATAGAACGGCTCGAAATCCGGTTCGTAAGGACCAATAAATATGCGCGGGGTGAATAAAATAATTTTACCCAAACAAATGAAAAGAAAACAACAAATTATTTTTTCTTAAAATCTTTAAAAATCGGGGTTTTTATTGAAAACGTACCTTCGGGTTTGTGATTGTTTATTCTTTGTGCCTGAAGTTGGCTTTAATTCGTGTCCTTTTGGTTCTTTTCTTCTTCGTTATAATTGTTGTATTTCCTGTATATTCACAATAATATTAAAACTAAGCTTACAATTAGGGTGCCCAGCGTAGACAGGAGTTTTATCAGAATATTTATCAAATTGGCTTTAATTCGTGTCCTTTTGGTTCTTTTCTTCTTCGTTATAATTGTTGTATTTCCTGTATATTGACAATAATATTAAAACTAAGCTTACAACTAGGGTGCCCAGTAGACCGGTCGTTATTTTCCAAAAAAGTGTCTGATTTTGAAGTGCCGGGCAGATTTTATTTCCTTTTGGTCTAAAACCATTAAATTTAAAATTTGGGGCTGATCGGATAATATTTAGTGGCCGCCAACCAAAAAATTAAATACATGAAATATATGGAAAAAATTTATACTTAGTGTATAAATTTATATTGAGTGTGTCCCGACCCAAGTCTTTAGCAGAAGCACTTCACATTTGTATTAGGCTTAGTAACATGTCGTTTAAAAGAGATTATGCTCATAACAGAACTTCAAAGAACGATATGCGAAACTCAATACCTAACACGGGAACAAGGCCGAAATTTCACCAAGAATTAGCTAATATTCCATCATACGGAAATAGAACTACATTTACTCCTCAAAATTACTATTCAAACACACAAGTTCGACAAGGCCAACCTCAACAATATTGGAGGTCACAATTCAGTCAACCTCCTCAAATTTCAGGACCACAATTCACACAGCGTTCTCAGCCAAATACTCAGGTTCACCCAGAACCTATGGATGTCGATAGGTCTATGTAAATGAGATCCGCGCAAAACACTTCCTTCAAGAGACCTGCACAATTTTCAGTACAGGCTCCGGTAAATAAGGTTCAACGGAACTTCCATCTCAATACTTGTAATATGACCAATTATGATGTTCCAATTGTTGATAACGAGATAGAAGAGGCATGCGGAATTACAAACGATGAAACCGCTGTTGAATACTTCCAACAATATCCTGATGATGTTGATGAACATCAGGATTGGAACCACACGGATATGCCTATTAACTTCGTTGATATACATTTTAATACACTCCATCATAGGATGGAGTATATACTAAGTTTGTCATTCCGTTTGCAACACATCGAAAGAGTGATCTGCGACCCTATAAAGTATATATATTATCGGTCAGTGTAACATTCTAAGACATTCTAGCGATGTCCGTCTGTTGTCTGTTGAAATCACGATAGAGTGCGAACGACCAACGCTAAGAAGCTGAAGCTGTAGGAAGATGTTTTTTGCCCATAAGCAGGTTAAGTTCGAGAATGGGCAATATCGGACCAAAGGGGAGAAAGTTCCCTAAGACTAAATATATCCCGGCCATAATCAAATTTTTCAAATATTTTTTTTCACTACATCCGATTTGTTTTGGTAAAATTGTTCTAAGTTTATATAAATTATAGATGGGGAAAAAAATCCCCAAAATGGGCGTGCTCATGGGTTCCGTGGACCCTTGGGGCCCAAAAAAGGGCCCATGATAAACATGCGCATATGGGTATCGAAGTGCAACGAAATTTACTCATGAACCCAAATATGCCTTTATTTGCATGATTTGCCTAAATTTTTTGATCCGGTTTCTGGGACTATCGGGTCACCAGCGGCCCAAAAACCGTCCCTTGACAAACATGGACATATGGGTATCGAAATGCAACGAAATTTTCTCGCGAACCCAAATATGCATTTATTTTCATGATTTGGATAAAATTTGTGATCGGGTTCCTGGGACTATCGGGTCACGAGCGGCCCAAAAACCGGCCCCTGACAAACATGGACATATGGGTATCGAAATGTAACGAATCCATGATGGAGGGTATATAAGATTCGGCCCGGCCGAACTTACTATTTGTCCACTTGTTTAGATTAAGCTGTTCCTCGCTACCATATTTTTCAATGCAAAACGAGGAACGGAGAAGTGCTACATTTTTTGTTGGATACTGGTAGCAACAAAAATTATATAAAACCTAATTTTGTAAAAAACACTAAACTAAATAAGGATACTTTTAATGCAAAATCTGTAGGTGGAGACGTGAAAGTTATACAACATAAGTTTTTGAACATGTTTGGTATTAACAAGATACCTATCAAATTTTTCCTCTTACCTGGTTTAAAATCTTTCGATGGTATATTGGGAAATGACCGCCTGAAGGAACTACAGCTGTCATTCACACGTACGAAAATTACTTTACTGTTAAAGGTGGTATAAAAATTCCTATCAAACAACATATAACTCAAAATGTGAATAATCTCGAAATGAGGTTGGAGCACCTATCAAATTATCAAAGAGATTCGCTGGAACAAATTGTGGGAAAGCAATTCGCTGGAACAAATTGTGGGAAAGCAAAATATAGTAGCTGACGCTCTTTCCAGAGCTGAGCAAGGATCAAATGGTATAGTTTCTCATATTAATTCCCTAACACCAACACAGCATAGCGCAGAGAGTTCATCAAAGGACCAAATACCAAGTGTAGAAACTCCTATCAATGTTTTTAGAAATCAGCTTCTTATAAATATTGACATTACGTCTACAGATCAATTTAAAATTATTTTCTCTGGAATTCCTCGCCATATAATTACCGAACCATACTACGATGAACAGAAATTACGGGACATCTTAAGAAGATATTTAAATCCATCGGTCATTAATGGTATAAAAGCTCCAGAATCGGTAATGGGAAATATTCAGATTCCTTATCCAGACCATTTTTTGTCCTATAAATGCCGATTTACTCAATTGATGGTAGAGGATATCAGTTCCGAAAAAGATAAAGAGAATACTATTATTGAAACTCACAATAGGGCACATCGGAGCGAATGGGAAAATAAAATTCAGATATTGGAAAAGTACTATTTTCCTTCAATGTCGAAAAAAATCAAAAGGGTAATTAAAATCTGTTCCACATGCAAGAATAATAAATATGTACGACACCCTAATGATCCTCGGTTAGGAGAAACACCTATTCCCACATACCCAGGACATACCATTCACATTCATATATTTTCTACTGACAAAATGTTGATATTAACTTCAATAGACAAATTTTCAAAATATGCTCACGTGAGGTTATTGAATGTAAAGTCTATAGAGGATGTAAGAAAACCTCTTAGGGAAATATTATTCTTCTATGGAGTTCCAAAGAAGGTTGTAATGGATAATGAGCCGTCATTAAATTCTGCTTCTATATTATTTATGATGAAGGACTAGTTGAAGATAAACGTTTTTACTACTCCTATCTATAGAAGTGAGGTAAATGGGCAAGTGGAACGTTTCCATTCAACACTAGCAGAAATAATGAGATGCTTAAAAGGCGACGGTACATCAAGAAATCTGGAAGAATTAATCGAAAGATCCGTCAATGAATACAATCATTCGGTTCATTCGACGGTGAATAGAGAACCAATGGATCTGTACTTCGGCAGAACCGTTGAGTTTTCCCCACAGGATTATGAAACTAGACGAACCAATATGGAAAAGATCAAACAAAAACAGGAGAAAGATTTGGCTTATCATAAAAAAACGGCATCCTATTAAAGAATATATTCCTGGCCAGCTTGTATATGTGAAAACCAATAAACGTTTGGGTACAAAGTTAAGCGAACGTTTTAAAGAGGAAACGGTACAGGAAAATAGAAATACCACCATACTTACTGAAAGTAGACGAGTTATACACAAGAAACATAAGAAATTAATTTAAAATTTTTTTGAATACAGATTGCTTTTCGGAAGCGCTTTGGCAGACTTCAATGTTCTGGACTATTCTAATGCGAGACTGATAACAATTCAAAAAGGGACAGCAAGAAGACAAAATGGAACATTTAAAGTAATAAACTCCGTTGACATTGAACAATACAGAATACTTACGCTACAGAATCCTTTCTTGATACGAATCTTACTTACAACCATCCGATCCGTCCGTTTATAAAACAACAAATTGCAGACATCCGAGGACTTTTGTGGCGACTTAGTCCCAGTAGGGAAAAAAGATCGATAGACTTTATCGGAAGCGCTTGGAAATGGATTGCTAGTAATCCGGATAGTCACGATTTCCAAATCTTAGAACAGAAAATAAATAATGTTTTGGCAAATAACAACAGACAACTTATTATAAATAAACTAATATCTAATCGAATTTCTCTGATATCAAATATTACAAATGAAATAACTAAGGCAAAGAGAGAAGGTTGGAATAATGAATTGGCAAACAGTCTCGAGAGAAAATTTACGCTAATTGAAAAAGAATTGGAGAATATCGAATATGCTATTCAATGGGCTAAGGCCAATATTGTTAACTCTTTTATACTTTCGAAAACTGAAATTGAAAACGTGAATAATATACTCGAAACAATATTTCTGTTTACAATATAGATGAATTATTGTCATTTGGTTCCGTAAAAATTGTAACTAATAATAAAGAAATTTTATATATATTAAGTATTCCAATTACTCGAAATGATATTTGTAAAGTATATTTAGCAAAAACTGTAAAAAGTGGACATTTGATAGATAAAATAGAAGACAATAGGGTAAAAATATATGAAGTCAACCAATGAGTTTCCCTCACCAATTCCGAATTGGCTGAAAGTTGGTACGAAGGGAGTGTTCAATATAACAATAGCATCTGTCAACTTTCAGTCTCCTAGCTTTTCTACTTTCAATTTTATGACGACTTTAATTTGAAAAAAATGATTAGAAATGTACTGAGATGCTTTAATACAATTTTAGATATCTCTGAAAGTATTATACGTACATAAATGATCAAAGGCTTATTTTGAAGCTAAAATTATGCACCGTTAAATAGAAATATTAAATAGATAATTTTCGGACAAGGATATCGTGGATAAAAAAGGACTAAAATTGCCGAAGGATATATCTCAAAAAGCGATATTTTTAAAAATTTCAAAAAAATATATGTTATTCCCTATTCTGTTTTGCACACGTCTTTCAACTTTTAGCCGTGGATCTTTATAATGGAATGAGTTATTAAGAAAATAGTTCGCAAAGGTTTACGTATTCATAAATTTTTGTATTTTTTAAACAATTTCAATTAGTATTTTAAAATAATATTTCATATCATACCAGTGAATTAAAGTTATATTCATTCAGCTACTAGTAAATAATAAAAAATATCAAAAACCTAGATTATATTTACTTATTTGTAAAGACTTTCAATTACAAAATCGGTATCTGCCGAGTAACGCTTTACTTTAATGTTAGTTTTTCCCACAGGTACAAAAGAATGCAGTTTTTGCGTCCCAGGAATAGTACTTCTTCATCGTAATCTTTTACTGTTAAATACTCGAAGTTACAGTTCAAAAGATTACCCAGGCACCAGTCATATAAATGTCTTGGAGTAGTTATTTGACCTTGTAATGGACGCTGTAAACTGGCTCGTCGTGCTTCTCTCTTTACAGTACCTCCAAGACCGTCGCTGGGGCCTTTTCCGTGACTTGTTTCAAAAAAATGCCATTCAGCATTACATCCAAAATCTTCCATATGATAACATAAATTGATAAAGTTCTTTTTATTTTTAAACTGGGCTGCACTGCCGTCTGAAAAATACGTAATTTTCTTCGGGATTGTTTTAAACTTGTTCCTCAAAAATACATTCAAGTGGCGATGAAACAGGTGAACAGCTACAGAGTCGTGTATAAGACAATCAGATATTATTATAAAGTTTGTATGTTGTGTTTTTCCGTTCGATTTAAAATAAATAGCAATTGGGTATAACGTGGCTTGAGAGTTGTTCCAGTGAAATCCCTGGACTGCATCCTGAACTGTAAAAGAAGCATTTTCTGAAAAATCACAAACTGCTATGTACTTATTTCCAACCAAATTGGATTTTCTTTCGCTCAGATATGCTGCCTGTTGTTTTGCGATAAATGAATGAGGTAATAGAATTTGAAGCTTTTCACACAGGGAATCCACAAAAACGTCGGCTTGGCTAATCATAGTCTCCAAATTATCTCTATCTACACTTATCCATTGTTTATATGTTATTTCATCAATATCATTTTCTTCTAGTAATTGATGCAGTCTCGCTTTTAAATTTTCCATTCCTGGACACTTGATACATTTAAGTAGGTGACACTTTGAAGAAGCTGGATTGCATGTCATTTGTTTCAAACAATCTTTGTAACATTCTAGCTTATAATTTGGAGCATCAGCAGTTAATTTTTTTAAATTTATACCATCAATCATAAGTTTTACATTTTGATGCTTTGTACATACACATACGTTATGAGATCCACTCGCATTTGCTAGAATTATATTCCGCGGACGAAGCTGGCAAAACTTGGAAATACCTATTTTTGTTGTATCATGTCGTTCCTTGAATAAAGCATACATTTCTCTTAAGTTCCCCAGCAACAGTCTTTTATTTTTTCTGACTTTTGTACCGTTTTCAACAACAGACACGAAATCTTTGTATCCGGGCATACATCTGCTAACATCATCGGATTCGTAAAAGGATTTTACTAAAAAACTCGTCTCTGGTGAAATTGGCGATCCCAGTTTTGGATTGGGCGTACTCATCACACCCTTCGTTTCAACCAAATGCTTAACTTTTCGCGCCATATAGTTTGTTACCTGGAATTCTTCCTCAATTTTATGTACTGACCAGCTTTTTGGTAAAATGGTTAGCAGTTGGATTTTCTCACTATTTGTTGGTATTGTTTTAAACTTTTCTTTTAATTATTTAAAATTCTTGAATGTAATACAGAACTGTTTGCCATAAAAAAAGATTGTAAAAATTATTATGATTTAACAATGTGCAATAAAGCCAATTTGATAGAAATAAGTAATAAAAATTTTATAACAGGTTTATTTAGAAACAGAATAGGGAACTGCGTAAAAATAAACAACGAGCACATACCAACTGTCGAAGAAATTGAACCAGATCTGCTATTACTGAATCAATACGGCTATCATTATAATCATTGTTGTTTGGCTACTTCGAAAGACGATCTTCAACAAAAAAGTAAAAACATCTACAGATACAGGCTGCCAATATTGCAAAACCTCAGTACTGACGATCGCAATGTGCCAACACGCGCAGGCATCAGATATCACCAAAGGTGCAAAACTGAAGGTATAAGTTTAGGGTTAGTTGCATTTTGTTTTGTGTACTCGAATAAAGAACGTTGCTTGTGGCGCTCGCGCCCACAGCAGACATATTTTTTTAAACAAATAAAATTGTTTAAATTTAATTTATATCTTTTGATACGGCTCAAAAGTGTAATATATAGAAATATTCACATTAGAACCCATGTCTCTTTGGACCAAATGGCTGGAAAAAGTTTTGTACAAAAACTTGCAAGTCTGGCAACTCCCCTTCTGGTACCTCCCATACAAATTTACCCGCCCCATATAAACCGTGTAATATGATTAATATGTCCAATGCGATCTTGTACAAATTCTGTATTTAGTAAATCTATAGCTAGACAAAGTTTTGGAGAAAAACTTATAAGCCTGGCAACTACCATTCTGGTACCTCCCATACAAATTTACCATCCCGCCCCTTATAAACCGTGTAATATGATTAATATGTCCAAATCGATCTTGTCCAAATTCTGTATTTAATAAATCTATAGCTAGACAAAGTTTTGGAGAAAAACTTGTAAGTCTGCCAACTCCCATTCTGGTACCTCCCATACAAATGTACCATCCCGCCCCATATAAACCGTGTAATATGATTAATATGTCCAATGCGATCTTGTCCAAATTCTGTATTTAGTAAATCCATAGCTAGACAAAGTTTTGGAGAAAAACTTATAAGCCTGGCAACTACCCTTCTGGTACCTCCCATACAAATTTACCATCCCGCCCCATATAAACCGTGTAATATGATTAATATGCTCAGCGAGATCTTGCCCAAATTCTGTATTTAGTTAAGGTATATCTGGACGAAGATTCCAACAAAAACTTGAAAGTCTGGCCACTCTCCTTCTTGGGAGGTCCAGCCTAATATGTTCATTTGGCCCCACTTACAAATCGTCGCCAGATCGCGTTTGAGTGAGTCGTTCATCGTTTGCCTTTTGTCCTCTACCTCCGAGGGACTTGTCCGATGTTCAAATGAGTACGAATGACAGGGGTTCCTATCATCCGCAAAGGAGTAGATTGGGTTCACAGTCTGCCCCAACAGGTCGTCAATGAAAATAAGAAATAGAGAAGGAGAGAGGACAGAGCCTTGTGGCACTCCTGCGGTCAGCGTATGCTCGTTGGATGAGACCCCATCTATAACAACTCTTATAGAGCGATCCCTGAGAAAACTCGATGTGAATCGAGAGAAGGTATTACCGACACCAAATGCAATAAGTTTTGATATGAGTGCTCCGTGCCAGACCCTATCGAACGCCTTGAAAATATCCAGAGCCACGACCTTGCTTTCACCATGGCGGTGAATGGATCGACTCCATCGCTCCGAAAGTAACGCCATCAGGTCTCCAGTAGATCGATTTCTACGGAAGCCATACTGTCGATCATTAAGAAGGCCGTTTGACTCTAAATACTTAACAAGATGGTGGTTAACCATGCTCTCCATGTATTTCTGAAACTATTGGCACTATCTATTCAAAATCTAGTATATAATTGTAGTACATACTTCGCTCTAGACGTATGCAAAATTTGGGAAACGTACCGTAAAAAATCACAGAGTTATAATAAAACTGACTGGACAATTTACAAGCACATTTACCAAATACTCGAATCAATGTGCGTATATTTCAAAAATCACTTGACGTATATTCTCAGGCCATGAATATAATTTAAAGGGCATTTGATTATCTAGTTATATGCAGAATTTGGGAAATATGTCTTGGAAAGTAGTAACGGTATTCCGGAATATAGGAACAAATATGGTTCGGATTTCTCGGTAAATATAAAATGTTTTCAATTAAAGTCGTTCATTTCTGAAACTATTGGCACTATCTGTTCAAAACCTGGTATATAATTGTAGTACATACATCGCTCTAGTCGTAGGCAAAATTTGGGAAACGTACCGTTAAAAATAACCGAGTTATTCCTACAATATTAAAACTGACTGGACAATTTACAAGTACATTTACCAAATACTCGAATCAATGTGCATATATTTCAAAAATCACTTGACGTATATTCTTAGGTCACGAATATAATTTAAAGGACATTTGATTATCTACTTATATGCAGAATTTGGGAAATATGTCTTGGAAAATAGTAACGGTATTCCGGAATATAGGAACAAATTTGGTTCGGATTTCTCGGAAAATATAAAATGTTTTCAATTAAAGTCGTATATTTCTGAAACTATTGGCACTATCTGTTCAAAACCTAGTATATAATTGTAGTACATACTTCGCTCTAGTCGTAAGCAAAATTTGGGAAACGTACCGTAAAAAATCACAGAGTTATAATAAAACTGACTGGACAATTTACAAGCACATTTACCAAATACTCGAATCAATGTGCGTATATTTCAAAAATCACTTGACGTATATTCTCAGGCCATGAATATAATTTAAAGGACATTTGATTATCTACTTATATGCAGAATTTGGGAAATATGTCTTGGAAAATAGTAACGGTATTCCGGAATATAGGAACAAATATGGAGCGGATTTCTCGGAAAATATAAAATGTTTTCAATTAAAGTCGTTCATTTCTGAAACTATTGGCACTATCTGTTCAAAACCTGGTATATAATTGTAGTACATACATCGCTCTAGTCGTAGGCAAAATTTGGGAAACGTACCGTAAAAAATCACAGAGTTATAATAAAACTGACTGGACAATTTACAAGCACATTTACCAAATACTCGAATCAATGTGCGTATATTTCAAAAATCACTTGACGTATATTCTCAGGCCATGAATATAGTTTAAAGGACATTTGATTATCTACTTATATGCAGAATTTGGGAAATATGTCTTGGAAAATAGTAACGGTATTCCGGAATATAGGAACAAATATGGTTCGGATTTCTCGGTAAATATAAAATGTTTTCAATTAAAGTCGTTCATTTCTGAAACTATTGGCACTATCTGTTCAAAACCTGGTATATAATTGTAGTACATACTTCGCTCTAGTCGTAAGCAAAATTTGGGAAACGTACCGTTAAAAATAACCGAGTTATTCCTACAATATTAAAACTGACTGGACAATTTACAAGTACATTTACCAAATATTCGAATCAATGTGCATATCTTTCAAAAATCACTTGACGTATATTCTTAGGTCACGAATATAATTTAAAGGACATTTGATTATCTACTTATATGCAGAATTTGGGAAATATGTCTCGGAAAATAGTAACGGTATTCCGGAATATAGGAACAAATTTGGTTCGGATTTCTCGAAAAATATAAAATGTTTTCAATTAAAGTCGTATATTTCTGAAACTATTGGCACTATCTGTTCAAAACCTAGTATATAATTGTAGTACATACTTCGCTCTAGTCGTAAGCAAAATTTGGGAAACGTACCGTTAAAAATAACCGAGTTATTCCTACAATATTAAAACTGACTGGACAATTTACAAGTACATTTACCAAATACTCGAATCAATGTGCATATCTTTCAAAAATCACTTGACGTATATTCTTAGGTCACGAATATAATTTAAAGGACATTTGATTATCTACTTATATGCAGAATTTGGGAAATATGTCTTGGAAAATAGTAACGGTATTCCGGAATATAGGAACAAATATGGTTCGGATTTCTCGGTAAATATAAAATGTTTTCAATTAAAGTCGTTCATTTCTGAAACTATTGGCACTATCTGTTCAAAACCTGGTATATAATTGTAGTACATACATCGCTCTAGTCGTAGGCAAAATTTGGGAAACGTACCGTTAAAAATAACCGAGTTATTCCTACAATATTAAAACTGACTAGCCAATTTACAAGTACATTTACCAAATACTCGAATCAATGTGCATATATTTCAAAAATCACTTGACGTATATTCTTAGGTCACGAATATAATTTAAAGGACATTTGATTATCTACTTATATGCAGAATTTGGGAAATATGTCTCGGAAAATAGTAACGGTATTCCGGAATATAGGAACAAATTTGGTTCGGATTTCTCGAAAAATATAAAATGTTTTCAATTAAAGTCGTGTATTTCTGAAACTATTGGCACTATCAGTTCAAAACCTAGTATATAATTGAGGGGCTTAGAGCACAAGGGATGCAAGTGACTAATATTTAATAATGGGAAAAAAGAGGTTAAAGTTAAATTGCAATTAAAAATTTTAGATGCTATCTGGTATATTACTTATTAACTAATAGTGATCCTGAGATATATTTTAATCAAATAAGATAAAAAAACGCAATATTTTACATTTACAAGTACCCAATAATCATATTTGAAGTAAGTACAGTCTCACTTACACCCCTTGTGCTTTAACTTTTTTTTAAAATTTTTAAATAAATGAAGTTGTACCTCAAACTATTGTTAGTTATACCTAATAAGAAAACCACATAGACGAAATTTTTAAAAAGATTTTATTAAGAAATATTTTTATGGTTCTATGCTAAATTTTTTATTCGTCATAATCAGATTCCATGACATCGTCGGGCTCATCTTCATCCTCACGTTGGCTTTCGATAATTTCCGGAATTTCCTGCATTTTACCATTCATGGTGAATTGGTGGTATGTAACAAAGAAGATCCTGGAGGTTCTTGAATTTTTCGAACTTAATTGGTTTGACGCTGTTTTTTGGTGGAAGTTGTGGGAGTACCTTCACGGATCGACCAACATTTCGAGCTCTCATGTTTACTTTACTGAAGGCTTCTTGCTCATTCATTAGATTGTCTTTGTATGAGAGGTTCCAAGGGTCATCCTTGTGAAATTGTAACCATTGCATCTTTCGGATGCCCGGTACACTTTTTCTAAAAAACCTTTTGACGGGCTCTAGAGATATAAAAACCTTATTTTGCATTGACACTAGCTTCTTTTGAATTTTACACTAGCTTCTCCCAATCTTGAGGTATATAAATTTCACAGACATTCTTTCTCTTGCTAATTTCTATAATACCAAAATTTTGGTCACACTCCATGAATGAGTGGCCAGAGAGTAAAAATTTGTGGTTTACTTCTTGAATATGAGTATTTTTAATGACATATAACCAAAACTGAACAATTTAGTAACTCTTATTCTGGCCACCACAGCTCAGAACTTCTCTAAATTCACTCACTCAGTCAACGTTAAAAAAATCATTTTAATATTTCTTTAGAGCACAAGGGGTGTAAGTACTCATACACCCCTTGTGCTCCAAGCGAAACAGTTATTTTAATGAGAAGTGCTGAAATTGGTCGCCATATTTCGGTACCGGCTGAGAAATCCACATTCACCTGTTGTGCTCTGAACTTCTATGAAATTCATCTACTAATTCCATATGTTAACTCAATTTTAGAAAAAAAGTCACTTGCACCCCTTGTGCTCTAAGCCCCTCAATTGTAGTACATACTTCGCTCTAGTCGTAAGCAAAATTTGGGAAACGTACCGTTAAAAATAACCGAGTTATTCCTACAATATTAAAACTGACTGGACAATTTACAAGTACATTTACCAAATACTCGAATCAATGTGCATATCTTTCAAAAATCACTTGACGTATATTCTTAGGTCACAAATATAATTTAAAGGACATTTGATTATCTACTTATATGCAGAATTTGGGAAATATGTCTCAATGTGCATATCTTTCAAAAATCACTTGACGTATATTCTTAGGTCACGAATATAATTTAAAGGACATTTGATTATCTACTTATATGCAGAATTTGGGAAATATGTCTTGGAAAATAGTAACGGTATTCCGGAATATAGGAACAAATTTGGTTCGGATTTCTCGGTAAATATAAAATGTTTTCAATTAAAGTCGTTCATTTCTGAAACTATTGGCACTATCTGTTCAAAACCTGGTATATAATTGTAGTACATACATCGCTCTAGTCGTAGGCAAAATTTGGGAAACGTACCGTTAAAAATAACCGAGTTATTCCTACAATATTAAAACTGACTAGCCAATTTACAAGTACATTTACCAAATACTCGAATCAATGTGCATATATTTCAAAAATCACTTGACGTATATTCTTAGGTCACGAATATAATTTAAAGGACATTTGATTATCTACTTATATGCAGAATTTGGGAAATATGTCTCGGAAAATAGTAACGGTATTCCGGAATATAGGAACAAATTTGGTTCGGATTTCTCGAAAAATATAAAATGTTTTCAATTAAAGTCGTGTATTTCTGAAACTATTGGCACTATCAGTTCAAAACCTAGTATATACTTGTAGTACATACTTCGCTCTAGTCGTATGCAAAATTTGGGAAACGTACCGTAAAAAATCACAGAGTTATAATAAAACTGACTGGACAATTTACAAGCACATTTACCAAATACTCGAATCAATGTGCGTATATTTCAAAAATCACTTGACGTATATTCTCAGGCCATGAATATAGTTTAAAGGACATTTGATTATCTACTTATATGCAGAATTTGGGAAATATGTCTTGGAAAATAGTAACGGTATTCCGGAATATAGGAACAAATATGGTTCGGATTTCTCGGAAAATATAAAATGTTTTCAATTAAAGTCGTTCATTTCTGAAACTATTGGCACTATCTGTTCAAAACCTGGTATATAATTGTAGTACATACATCGCTCTAGTCGTAGGCAAAATTTGGGAAACGTACCGTAAAAAATCACAGAGTTATAATAAAACTGACTGGACAATTTACAAGCACATTTACCAAATACTCGAATCAATGTGCGTATATTTCAAAAATCACTTGACGTATATTCTCAGGCCATGAATATAGTTTAAAGGACATTTGATTATCTACTTATATGCAGAATTTGGGAAATATGTCTTGGAAAATAGTAACAGTATTCCGGAATATAGGAACAAATATGGTTCGGATTTCTCGGAAAATATAAAATGTTTTCAATTAAAGTCGTTCATTTCTGAAACTATTGGCACTATCTGTTCAAAACCTGGTATATAATTGTAGTACATACATCGCTATAGTCGTAGGCAAAATTTGGGAAACGTACCGTAAAAAATCACAGAGTTATAATAAAACTGACTGGACAATTTACAAGCACATTTACCAAATACTCGAATCAATGTGCGTATATTTCAAAAATCACTTGACGTATATTCTCAGGCCATGAATATAGTTTAAAGGACATTTGATTATCTACTTATATGCAGAATTTGGGAAATATGTCTTGGAAAATAGTAACGGTATTCCGGAATATAGGAACAAATATGGTTCGGATTTCTCGGAAAATATAAAATGTTTTCAATTAAAGTCGTTCATTTCTGAAACTATTGGCACTATCTGTTCAAAACCTGGTATATAATTGTAGTACATACATCGCTCTAGTCGTAGGCAAAATTTGGGAAACGTACCGTAAAAAATCACAGAGTTATAATAAAACTGACTGGACAATTTACAAGCACATTTACCAAATACTCGAATCAATGTGCGTATATTTCAAAAATCACTTGACGTATATTCTTAGGTCACGAATATAATTTAAAGGACATTTGATTATCTACTTATATGCAGAATTTGGGAAATATGTCTTGGAAAATAGTAACGGTATTCCGGAATATAGGAACAAATATGGAGCGGATTTCTCGGAAAATATAAAATGTTTTCAATTAAAGTCGTTCATTTCTGAAACTATTGGCACTATCTGTTCAAAACCTGGTATATAATTGTAGTACATACATCGCTCTAGTCGTAGGCAAAATTTGGGAAACGTACCGTAAAAAATCACAGAGTTATAATAAAACTGACTGGACAATTTACAAGCACATTTACCAAATACTCGAATCAATGTGCATATCTTTCAAAAATCACTTGACGTATATTCTTAGGTCACGAATATAATTTAAAGGACATTTGATTATCTACTTATATGCAGAATTTGGGAAATATGTCTTGGAAAATAGTAACGGTATTCCGGAATATAGGAACAAATATGGAGCGGATTTCTCGGAAAATATAAAATGTTTTCAATTAAAGTCGTTCATTTCTGAAACTATTGGCACTATCTGTTCAAAACCTGGTATATAATTGTAGTACATACATCGCTCTAGTCGTAGGCAAAATTTGGGAAACGTACCGTAAAAAATCACAGAGTTATAATAAAACTGACTGGACAATTTACAAGCACATTTACCAAATACTCGAATCAATGTGCGTATATTTCAAAAATCACTTGACGTATATTCTCAGGCCATGAATATAGTTTAAAGGACATTTGATTATCTACTTATATGCAGAATTTGGGAAATATGTCTTGGAAAATAGTAACGGTATTCCGGAATATAGGAACAAATATGGTTCGGATTTCTCGGAAAATATAAAATGTTTTCAATTAAAGTCGTTCATTTCTGAAACTATTGGCACTATCTGTTCAAAACCTGGTATATAATTGTAGTACATACATCGCTCTAGTCGTAGGCAAAATTTGGGAAACGTACCGTTAAAAATAACCGAGTTATTCCTACAATATTAAAACTGACTGGACAATTTAAAAGTACATTTACCAAATACTCGAATCAATGTGCATATATTTCAAAAATAACTTGACGTATATTCTTAGGTCACGAATATAATTTAAAGGACATTTGATTATCTACTTATATGCAGAATTTGGGAAATATGTCTTGGAAAATAGTAACGGTATTCCGGAATATAGGAACAAATTTGGTTCGGATTTCTCGGAAAATATAAAATGTTTTCAATTAAAGTCGTGTATTTCTGAAACTATTGGCACTATCAGTTCAAAACCTAGTATATACTTGTAGTACATACTTCGCTCTAGTCGTATGCAAAATTTGGGAAACGTACCGTAAAAAAATCACAGAGTTATAATAAAACTGACTGGACAATTTACAAGCACATTTACCAAATACTCGAATCAATGTGCGTATATTTCAAAAATCACTTGACGTATATTCTCAGGCCATGAATATAATTTAAAGGACATTTGATTATCTACTTATATGCAGAATTTGGGAAATATGTCTTGGAAAATAGTAACGGTATTCCGGAATATAGGAACAAATATGGTGCGGATTTCTCGGAAAATATAAAATGTTTTCAATTAAAGTCGTTCATTTCTGAAACTATTGACACTATCTGTTCAAAACCTGGTATATAATTGTAGTACATACATCGCTCTAGTCGTAGGCAAAATTTGGGAAACGTACCGTTAAAAATAACCGAGTTATTCCTACAATATTAAAACTGACTGGATAATTTACAAGTACATTTACCAAATACTCGAATCAATGTGCATATATTTCAAAAATCACTTGACGTATATTCTTAGGTCACGAATATAATTTAAAGGACATTTGATTATCTACTTATATGCAGAATTTGGGAAATATGTCTTGGAAAATAGTAACGGTATTCCGGAATATAGGAACAAATTTGGTTCGGATTTCTCGGAAAATATAAAATGTTTTCAATTAAAGTCGTGTATTTCTGAAACTATTGGCACTATCAGTTCAAAACCTAGTATATACTTGTAGTACATACTTCGCTCTAGTCGTATGCAAAATTTGGGAAACGTACCGTAAAAAATCACAGAGTTATAATAAAACTGACTGGACAATTTACAAGCACATTTACCAAATACTCGAATCAATGTGCGTATATTTCAAAAATCACTTGACGTATATTCTCAGGCCATGAATATAATTTAAAGGACATTTGATTATCTACTTATATGCAGAATTTGGGAAATATGTCTTGGAAAATAGTAACGGTATTCCGGAAAATAGGAACAAATATGGTGCGGATTTCTCGGAAAATATAAAATGTTTTCAATTAAAGTCGTTCATTTCTGAAACTATTGGCACTATCTGTTCAAAACCTGGTATATAATTGTAGTACATACATCGCTCTAGTCGTAGGCAAAATTTGGGAAACGTACCGTAAAAAATCACAGAGTTATAATAAAACTGACTGGACAATTTACAAGCACATTTACCAAATACTCGAATCAATGTGCGTATATTTCAAAAATCACTTGACGTATATTCTCAGGCCATGAATATAGTTTAAAGGACATTTGATTATCTACTTATATGCAGAATTTGGGAAATATGTCTTGGAAAATATTAACGGTATTCCGGAATATAGGACCAAATATGGTTCGGATTTCTCGGAAAATATAAAATGTTTTCAATTAAAGTCGTTCATTTCTGAAACTATTGGCACTATATTCTTAGGTCACGAATATAATTTAAAGGACATTTGATTATCTACTTATATGCAGAATTTGGGAAATATGTCTTGGAAAATAGTAACGGTATTCCGGAATATAGGAACAAATATGGTGCGGATTTCTCGGAAAATATAAAATGTTTTCAATTAAAGTCGTTCATTTCTGAAACTATTGGCACTATCTGTTCAAAACCTGGTATATAATTGTAGTACATATATCGCTCTAGTCGTAGGCAAAATTTGGGAAACGTACCGTAAAAAATCACAGAGTTATAATAAAACTGACTGGACAATTTACAAGCACATTTACCAAATACTCGAATCAATGTGCGTATATTTCAAAAATCACTTGACGTATATTCTCAGGCCATGAATATAGTTTAAAGGACATTTCATTATCTACATATATGCGGAATTTGGGAAATATGTCTTGGAAAATAGTAACGGTATTCCGAAATATAGGAACAAATTTGGTTCGGATTTCTCGGAAAATATAAAATGTTTTCAATTAAAGTCGTTCATTTCTGAAACTATTGGCACTATCTGTTCAAAACCTGGTATATAATTGTAGTACATACATCGCTCTAGTCGTAGGCAAAATTTGGGAAACGTACCGTTAAAAATAACCGAGTTATTCCTACAATATTAAAACTGACTGGACAATTTACAAGTACATTTACCAAATACTCGAATCAATGTGCGTATATTTCAAAAATCACTTGACGTATATTCTCAGGCCATGAATATAATTTAAAGGACATTTGATTATCTACTTATATGCAGAATTTGGGAAATATGTCTTGGAAAATAGTAACGGTATTCCGGAATATAGGAACAAATATGGTGCGGATTTCTCGGAAAATATAAAATGTTTTCAATTAAAGTCGTTCATTTCTGAAACTATTGGCACTATCTGTTCAAAACCTGGTATATAATTGTAGTACATACTTCGCTCTAGACGTATGCAAAATTTGGGAAACGTACCGTAAAAAATCACAGAGTTATAATAAAACTGACTGGACAATTTACAAGTACATTTACCAAATACTCGAACCAATGTGCTTATATTTCAAAAATCACTTGACGTATATTGCTAGGTCACGAATATAATTTGAAGGCCATTTCATTATCTACTTATATGCAGAATTTGGGAAATATGTCTTGGAAAGTAGTAGCGGTATTCCGGAATATAGGAACAAATATGGTTCGGATTTCTCGGAAAATATAAAATGTTTTCAATTAAAGTCGTTCATTTCTGAAACTATTGGCACTATCTGTTCAAAACCTGGTATATAATTGTAGTACATACTTCGCTCTAGTCGTAGGCAACATTTGGGAAACGTACCGTAAAAAATCACCGAGTTATTCCGAAAATATTAAAACTGACTGGACAATTTACAAGTACATTTACCAAATACTCGAATCAATGTGTTTGTTCAAAGATGAACACGTTTCTTGTGGTGTGGTTGGATTGTGCTGTTGTAGTATCTTCATTTCGGAGTGTGTACACTCTCACCGATAAGAAATGTTCGGACATGGTCGCGAGCAAACGTCGATAAGGAGCAAATAGGTATACACCGATAAGGAGGAAAGGGCAAGGGATAACAGCAGGTAGCCCTGAACGCAGCCACATGAAGAAAAGGGTCTGCGATAAGACACACGACGCGCAACCGCACACACACACACACTAGAATATAAATAGAATTTATAATGTAGTACCTAAGTAAAACAATTGTTAAGATTTGTATAAATGGTCCATACCAATTCCTTGGTTCTTTAGTATTATTTCAAGGTTCATACTGATTGTATGTTCCATGTATTCACTGGATGCATTACAAAACATCCAGACAAACTGAATACTAGAATAATTGCTATGAAGCGAATCAGTTTTGTTTCTTCATAGTTGGTCATTTCAAACCGAAAAAATAAATATACTAAAGAGTTTTCCCCCAGCAGTGGTAAGAGACTCTAGTTAAATTATTTAAATAAAAAAATCGAGTTGTCCCCCACCAGTGGTAAGAGACTCGTTGCATTCTTTATAAAAAAGAAAGCAATTTGGAATAAATAAGATTCCTAAACTTGGTACAGAACCAGATTAAAAATAAATGCTAACAATTCCACTGAGCTCTATGATGAAGGAGTTAGTGGAGCGACAAGAAAATGCTTATAAAAGGATTGAGCGCCTTGTCGTCGAGGATCCAAACTCGCATGAGTTGGACAAGTTGTGGGAGGAGTTCCAACAATCCCACCCAAGGTTGATAGCGGCAGCAGCTTTGGCGGACCGCCAATATTTAAAAAAAAATATATATAAAGAGGTGTCCGCAATGATAGCAGACGCTATGAGGAATCGGGAAGCCAAAATGCAACAACAAGAGTTGGTGCGGCAGCGACGGGAACTCGTAACATAACAAAAATGCTTAGAGGAGCAAGCAATTGCCCAGCAGCAGAGAGAACTGGCCTTTCAACAGCAAGGAGGTCAGTTGCAGGGAACGGATATGGAGGAGACCTTTGCCAAAGAGGAAGGTGTGAAGGAGAGATCGCCAGCCTTTAGTTCATCGGTTCCATGGACAGAAAGGCAGTTCTTAAAAAATTGGATGGACAAAAGTAAAGAAGCGCTACAGATATGTGACCATGCGATGCAAAGGCAGTCAAAAATGTGCGATTTGGAAATATAACAGGACCGCCTAAAACGATTACGGGAGGTGGCAGAGAAGAAAAAATGCAGCTTGCAGGAAGATTATGGCTATAGATGCGACGAATTTGGAGATCTGGAGTTGGCTGTGAACAACATGGTAATAAGGATAGCTTCAGAAATCGATGAAAAGAAGAGAATCAAATCACGAACCATGCTGGAACCACAAAAACCCTCGGTGCCTACATTTAGTGGGTCGATTAAGGATTGGCAGTATTTCATTGGAGTGTTTAAAGAAATGGTTCACAACCAAGAGCTGTCAGACACTATAAAATACTATTATTTGCGGCCATGTTTGGAAGGTGAAGCCAGATCCATAGTATCTCATCTATTGGATGGTGATCCAAGGAACTATGAAGCAGCTATGGAACTGCTGACGAAGAGATATGATAACGACAGAAAAATGTTTAATGAGGCGCTAGATCTGTTATTGGATCTCGTCATGCTCAAACCAAATTCGAAAACAGAGGTTCACAATTTCATTGACTACATAAATGAGGCGGTATATGTTGTGAAAAATAAATTAGCAATAGTGGACGATGCAGAAATATCACCAATATTTGCTCACATAATATTGCGAAAATTTGATAAAGCTGAATTACAGCGGTATGATCAGCAAACTAAGAAAGCTAAAGAGATTCAGCAGTTGACGGATGTTCAGGATTACTTGGAACGATTATTGAGTTCCATACGTTATAAGAAGCCACACTTCAATAAATGCAATATCCAAGAGAAGCAGTGGCCCAAGAAAACTTATGGAAAGAGATTGAATCGCTTTCACTTGGAGAAGAACATACAAAGTATTCGCGAAGAACTTCAATCCAAGGATGAAATCTACTTGAAAGAAATAAGTGAGACCCGTTCACAACATCAAGCTGAGATTACCGAGATAGAGGGTCGTTTAGCCAATACAGAGAGATCCCGGCAAGAGTTGCATGAACAATATGAAGTCAAAATGCAACAATCCAGGCAAGAGTTGCATGAACAATATGAAGTCAAGATGCAACAATCCATGCAAGAGTTGAGCGAACAATACGAAGCTGCCGCCAATAGTAATACGGTAGCTGCTTAAAGTGCCATCGACGAATTACTTATACGAGTCGATAAGTTAAATAGCCGCAACAGTGAATTGGAATCGACGAATGCTGCCTTGAATGTCCGTGTTTACGATCTGGAACAGTTGTTGGTAAATGAACATGCGCGCCACAATGCCGATATAACCAATCTGAAAGCGGAATTGCAACGGATGCATGATGATATGGCGCAACAACGGCAGGAATATCAGCAAGAGCTTGGCCGTGTTATTCCGCCGGCAGCTCCTCACTTTGGAGGAATCTGGAAGGATAGTGGCACAGCAGAGAAATGTCACATCAAAAGCATGGTTGGCGATAGTGCTATTCCGGATGAGGAATGGTCACCATTATTGCACCAGATGGAAGCCGCGGTGGACTCTAGACCGTTATATACAAGAACGAATGATGAAGATGAAGGTCTAAATCGAGGATGCTTCACGATATACAGATCCACAAAACTACCGATGCTAGCGATGCCAGGAACACTAGCAAAATCTTATACTGCAGTGCGGGTCAGAGGGAAGCTATGGCCGAAGCTTCGATGTAATTTTTGGAGAAGGCGGAAAGAAGAGTACTTAACCACACTCCAACGACAATACAAATGGCACAATCCAAAACAAGATGTCAAAGAAAGCCAGGACGTATTTTACCAAGATTACCAGAGCCACACACCAAAGTATGTCCGCTATTGGCTGTGGAAGAAGAAGTCATGCAGAACAAGACATCAGAAGTTAAAACAAAAGAGGCTTCTGTTGGCTAGTTTTAACTAGCAGTTTTTTATTAATGTTAAATATTGTAACACTAATATATATTATCAAATTCTATACAGTCCACTAAATATTGTATGTATGTAGAAAAATTATACAGTCCACTCGAAGTTAAGAAATTTACAATTAAGAACCCCTACACACATTTTTGCCGCCCGGCAGAATGTTCAAAGATGAACACGTTTCTTGTGGTGTGGTTGGATTTGCTGTTGTAGTATCTACATTTCGGAGTGTGTACATTCTCACCGATAAGAAATGTACGCACATCTTAACAATTGTTAAGATTGGTATAAATAGTCCATACCAATTCCTTGGTTCTTTAGTATTATTTCAAGGTTCATACTGATTGTATGTTCCATGTATTCACTGGATGCATTACAAAACAGTGGTAGTTTCATTCAGTGCTTATATTTCAAAAATCACTTGACGTATATTCTTAGGTCACGAATATAATTTGAAGGCAATTTCATTATCTACATATATGCAGAATTTGGGAAATATGTCTTGGAAAATAGTGACGGTATTCCGGAATATGGGAACAAATTTGGTTCGGATTTCCCTTTTCAATTAAAGTCGTGTATTTCTGAAACTATTGACACTATCTGGTATACAATTGTAGTACATACTTCGCTCTAGTCGTAAGCAAAATTTGGGAAACGTACCGTTAAAAATCACCGAGTTATTCCGAAAATAAGAAAACTGACTGGACAATTTACAAGTACATTTACCAAATACTTGAATCAATGTGCATATATTTCAAAAATCACTTGACGTATATTCTTAGGTCACGAATATAATTTGAAGGACATTTGATTATCTACTTATATGCAGTATTTGGGAAATATGTCTTGGAAAATAGTAACGGTATTCCGGAATATAGGAACAAATTTGGTTCGGATTTCTCGGATAATATAAAATGTTTTCAATTAAAGTCGTGTATTTCTGAAACTATTGGCACTATCTGTTCAAAACCTAGTATATAATTGTAGTACATGCTTCGCTCTAGTCGTATGCAATATTTGGGAAACTTACCGTTAAAAATCACCGAGTTATTCCTACAATATTAAAACTGACTGGCCAATTTACAAGTACTTTTACCAAATACTCGAATCAATGTGCTTATATTTCAAAAATCACTTGACGTATATTCTTTTTTTTTATTTCGACTAACACTCAGGGGATGCCCCCTATAAATGCAATGCACTGTGTTAGCGACGAGAAATGAGGGTATTGGAGGGAGGAAAGAGGGAGTAGTGTTTGTTGATGTTTGCCTTGAATTTGATAATGTCATTGCAGGCAAGAAAAACACTTGCTGGAAGATTATTCCACATGCGAACAGTACGGCTGAAGAACGAATTTTCTCTATAGTGCGTCGTCCGGTCAACCGGCCATTTGACAATGAACGGATGAGAGACCCTGGATAGCCTAGTATTCCGGCTAAATGTTCTAACGTCAGGGACCAGACGACGGATATCTTCTGAATAGATACCATTAAAATATCTATACAATAGCGATAAACAACCCACATTTCGGCGATGCTGTAGGGAGACAATAGAGCTGGATACCCTATCATCACCACCGCTCTCCTCTGTACACGGTCCAGATGCTTCAAAGATGTTAATGGAGCCCCTGTCCATATGTGCGAGTTGTATTCCATTTTAGGCCGGATGTATGTGGTGTAAATATTTACGAGGTCAGATGGGGTGAAGTATATCTTGCACCGCTTCAAAAAGCCTAAACACTTGAATGCTTCTTTCGACACTTCGAATATATGGCTAGCCCAGCGAGCATCACCCTGTATCTTCATGCCCAGAACATCAAGAGTGTCTGATTCGTCGATATCCACACCACCCATAGAAATTGACGACGATGCTGGATCTGGTGAACGTTAGTGTGACAACAAACAGCACTGGGTCTTTTGTGCATTAAAATCTACTCTATTCATTTGGCCCCACTCACAAATCGTCGCCAAATCGCGGTTAAGTGGGTCATTCATCGTTCGCCTTTTGTCCTCGACCTCCAGAGGACCTGGCCGATGATCAAATTAGTATGAATGACAGAGGTTACTGTCATCCGCAAAGGAGCAGATCGGGTTCACAGTCTGACCCAACAGGTCGTCAATGAAAATAAGAAATAGAGAAGGAGAGAGGACAGAGCCTTGTGGCACTCCAGCGGTCAACCTATGCTCGTTGGATGAGACCCCATCTATAACAACTCTTATAGAGCGATCTCTGAGAAAACTCGATATGAATCGAGAGAATGTATTACCGACACCAAATGCAATAAGTTTTGATATGAGTGCTCCGTGCCAGACCCTATCGAACGCCTTGGAAATATCCAGAGCCACGACCTTACTTTCACCAAGGCTTTGAATGGATCGACTCCATCGCTCCGTAAGGAACGCCATCAGGTCTCCAGTAGATCGATTTCTACGGAAGCCATACTGGCGATCATTCAGGAGGCCGTTAGACTCTAAATATTTTACAAGATGGTGGTTAACCATGCTCTCCATAACCTTTTAGAGCGCAGAACATATTGCAATTGGACGGTAATTCGCAGGATTAGTAGCCTCACCTTTCTTGGGGATGGACATTGGCAACTTTCCAACGTGAAGGGTAAAAACCAGCACGATACGACATGTTGAAAAGATTGCGCAATGGACGAGCTAGCGTCGAAGAGCACTTACATAGGACAAGTGCTGAAATACCATCCGGGCACGGAGTTTTATTTACGTTGAGATCTGCAAGAACCCTTTTAGATCCACGTGTTCGAAAAAATATCTGAGCCATCGAACTAGACACGTTCTCGATCATGGGGAGTGGTAGACTGCTTTCTGGCAAAGATGAATTCTTTGCAAATATTTCAGCCATAAGGTTAGCTTTGTCAACCGGGTCAGTGAATATCTGGCCACCGTCAACAAGGGTTGAAATAGAAGATGAAGAATTGTTCCTTACCCTTTTAACGAATGACCAAAAGCTCTTACTTCCCCTGGGAGAACAAAGAACTTTAGCACGAAGGCGCTGCTCGTGGAGAAATTGTTCGCGCCTAAGCACAATTGGATCTTGTCTGCTTACGTAGCAGCTCAGTAGTGACGTTTTTATTTAACCGACAATTTCTGAACGCTTCCTCTTTGGATCTGACAGCTTCTTTGCATGTCTGATTAAACCAACAGTTCTTTGGAGGTTTAATCGAAGTAGTCTTCGATGGAATAAACGTGTTTATTCCAAGAAGAATTATTTTCTCGACCATTTCAGCAGCAGCATCGACATTGTTGTCTAGGAAACATAATTTCCTGTTAAATTGCTGGTAAAAACTGTTGAGCTCGGCCCAACGTGCCTTTTCGTATATGTACATTGTCCTCTTCGTGACTGGTTTAGAAGAGCCTCGAATATCAGAGAACGAAAAGGATGCTGAGATGGTGCAGTGATCCGAATTTCCAAGAGGCGCAAGAATGTTAACCTCATACTTTTCAGGGTGAGAGGTTAAGAAAAGGTCAAAAATATTTTGTTGTTGCCTTCAACACGCGGAATGTGTGTTGGTTCATTCACTAATTACGCCAAGTCATTGTGCGCGGCAAATAACTCACTGTCCGGATAATCTTCTAAAATTTGTGTAATGGAATCAGAAAGGGCGTCGAAGCCATTTAGGGTAGCCTCCCTTACCAGGTTTGGGCTTCTGTAAAGAAACCCGAAATGCAAAGTGTGTGTCCCAATCTTGAATTTAACCCAAAGGGAGTTAAATTCTGGATATTGTGAGTTTAAATGCTGCTGACTCTGAAACACCACACCATTACGTATATAAACCACAAGACCTCTGTGAGAAAAGAAAGAGGATAGTGTGTGATAACCAGGAATGTGAAAATCCTGTGGATCAGAATCCTCACATATCTGGGTCTCACATAATGTGCGAGTATACCGCAAAAAAATTCGTCCTAAGCCCACAAATATTCGCAAAGTGAATTTTGTACTTACCTACCATGACATTACCAAAAAACAAGACAATATCAAAGCAAAATCACAATATATTCTTAGGTCACGAATATAATTTGAAGGCCATTTCATTATCTACTTATATGCAGAATTTGGGAAATATGTCTTGGAAAATAGTAACGTTATTCCGGAATATAGGAACAAAAATGGTTCGGATTTCGTCGGATTTATTGACACTATCTGGTCAAAACCTAGTATATAATTGTAGTACATACTTCGCTCTAGTCGTAGGCAAAATTTGGGAAACGTACCGTTAAAAATCACCGAGTTATTCCGAAAATATTAAAACTGACTGGAGAGTTTACAAGTACATTTACCAAATACTTGAATCAATGTGCTTATATTTCAAAAATCACTTGACGTATATTCTTAGGTCACGAATATAATTTGAAGGACATTTGATTATCTACTTATATGCAGAATTTGGGAAATATGTCTTGGAAAATAGTAACGGTATTCCGGAATATAGGAACAAATTTGGTTCGGATTTCTTGGAAAATATAAAATGTTTTCAAATAAAGTCGTATATTTCTGAAACTATTGGCACTATCTATTCAAAATCTGGTATATAATTGTAGTACATACTTCGCTCTAGTCGTATGCAAAAATTTGGGAAACGTACCGTTAAAAATCACCGAGTTATTCCTACAATATTAAAACTGACTGGCCAATTTACAAGTACATTTACCAAATACTCGAATCAATGTGCTTATATTTCAAAAATCACTTGACGTATATTCTTAGGTCACGAATATAATTTGAAGGCCATTTCATTATCTTCTTATATGCAGAATTTGGAAAATATGTTTTGGAAAATAGTAACGGTATTCCGGAATATAGGAACAAATATGGTTCGGATTTCTAGGAAAATATAAAATGTTTTCAATTAAAGTCGTGCATTTCTGAAACTATTGGCACTATCTGTTCAAAACCTAGTATACAATTGTAGTACATACTTCGGTCTAGTCGTATGCAATATTTGGGAAACTCACCGTTAAAAATCACCGAGTTATTCCTACAATATTAAAACTGACTGGCCAATTTACAAGTACATTTACCAAATACTCGAATCAATGTGCTTATATTTCAAAAATCACTTGACGTATATTCTTAGGTCACGAATATAATTTGAAGGCCATTTCATTATCTACTTATATGCAGAATTTGGGAAATATGCCTTGGAAAATAGTAACGGTATTCCGGAATATAGGAACAAATATGGTTCGGATTTCTAGGAAAATATAAAATGTTTTCAATTAAAGTCCTGTATTTCTGAAACTATTGGCACTATCTATGAAGCGAAACAGTGGTAGTTCCATTCAGTGCTTATATTTCAAAAATCACTTGACGTATATTCTTAGGTCACGAATATAATTTGAAGGCCATTTCATTATCTACATATATGCAGAATTTGGGAAATATGTCTTGGAAAATAGTAACGGTATTCCGGAATATGGGAACAAATTTGGTTCGGATTTCTCTTTTCAATTAAAGTCGTGTATTTCTGAAACTATTGACACTATCTGGTATACAATTGTAGTACATACTTCGCTCTAGTCGTAAGCAAAATTTAGGAAACGTACCGTTAAAAATCACCGAGCTATTCCGAAAATAAGAAAACTGACTGGACAATTTACAAGTACATTTACCAAATACTTGAATCAATGTGCATATATTTCAAAAATCACTTGACGTTTATTCTTAGGTCACGAATATAATTTGAAGGACATTTGATTATCTACTTATATGCAGAATTTGGGAAATATGTCTTGGAAAATAGTAACGGTATTCCGGAATATAGGAACAAATTTGGTTCGGATATCTCGGATAATATAAAATGTTTTCAATTAAAGTCGTGTATTTCTGAAACTATTGGCACTATCTGTTCAAAGTATATAAGTATATAATTGTAGTACATACTTCGCTCTAGTCGTATGCAATATTTGGGAAACTTACCGTTAAAAATCACCGAGTTATTCCTACAATATTAAAACTGACTGGCCAATTTACAAGTACTTTTACCAAATACTCGAATCAATGTGCTTATATTTCAAAAATCACTTGACGTATATTTTTTTTTTTTTTTTTTTTTTTATTTCGACTAACACTCAGGGGATGCCCCCTATAAATGCAATGCACTGTGTTAGCGACGGGAAATGAGGGTATTGGAGGGAGGAAAGAGGGAGTAGTGTTTGTTGATGTTTGCCTTGAATTTGATAATGTCATTGCAGGCAAGAAAAACACTTGCTGGAAGATTATTCCACATGCGAACAGTACGGCTGAAGAACGAATTTTCTCTATAGTGCGTCGTCCGGTCAACCGGCCATTTGACAATGAACGGATGAGAGACCCTGGATAGCCTAGTATTCCGGCTAAATGTTCTAACGTCAGGGACCAGACGACGGATATCTTCTGAATAGATACCATTAAAATATCTATAGAATAGCGATAAACACCCCACATTTCGGCGATGCTGTAGGGAGACAATAGAGCTGGATACCCTACCATCCCCTATCATCACCACCGCTCTCCTCTGTACACGGTCCAGATGCTTCAAAGATGTTAATGGAGCCCCTGTCCATATATGCGAGTTGTATTCCATTTTAGGCCGGATGTATGTGGTGTAAATATTTACGAGGTCAGATGGGGTGAAGTATTTCTTGCACCGCTTCAAAAAGCCTAAACACTTGAATGCTTCTTTCGACACTTCGAATATATGGCTAGCCCAGCGAGCATCACCCTGTATCTTCATGCCCAGAACATCAAGAGTGTCTGATTCGTCGATATCCACACCACCCATAGAAATTGACGACGATGCTGGATCTGGTGAACGTTAGTGTGACAACAAACAGCACTGGGTCTTTTGTGCATTAAAATCTACTCTATTCATTTGGCCCCACTCACAAATCGTCGCCAAATCGCGGTTAAGTGAGTCATTCATCGTTCGCCTTTTGTCCTCGACCTCCAGAGGACCTGGCCGATGATCAAATGAGTATGAATGACAGAGGTTACTGTCATCCGCAAAGGAGTAGATCGGGTTCACAGTCTGACCCAACAGGTCGTCAATGAAAATAAGAAATAGAGAAGGAGAGAGGACAGAGCCTTGTGGCACTCCAGCGGTCAACCTATGCTCGTTGGATGAGACCCCATCTATAACAACTCTTATAGAGCGATTTCTGAGAAAACTCGATATGAAACGAGAGAATGTATTACCGACACCAAATACAATAAGTTTTGATATGAGTGCTCCGTGCCAGACCCTATCGAACGCCTTGGAAATATCCAGAGCCACGACCTTACTTTCACCAAGGCTTTGAATGGATCGACTCCATCGCTCCGTAAGGAACGCCATCAGGTCTCCAGTAGATCGATTTCTACGGAAGCCATACTGTCGATCATTCAGGAGGCCGTTAGACTCTAAATATTTGACAAGATGGTGGTTAACCATGCTCTCCATAACCTTTTAGAGCGCAGAACATATTGCAATTGGACGGTAATTCGCAGGATTAGTAGCCTCACCTTTCTTGGGGATGGACATTGGCAACTTTCCAACGTGAAGGGTAAATACCAGCACGATACGACATGTTGAAAAGATTGCGCAATGGACGAGCTAGCGTCGAAGAGCACTTACATAGGACAAGTGCTGAAATACCATCCGGGCACGGAGTTTTATTTACGTTGAGATCTGCAAGAACCCTTTTAACTCCACGTGTTCGAAAAAATATCTGAGCCATCGAACTAGACACGTTCTCGATCATGGGGAGTGGTAGACTGCTTTCTGGCAAAGATGAATTCTTTGCAAATATTTCAGCCATAAGGTTAGCTTTGTCAACCGGGTCAGTGAATATCTGGCCACCGTCAACAAGGGTTGAAATAGAAGATGAAGAATTGTTCCTTACCCTTTTAACGAATGACCAAAAGCTCTTACTTCCCCTTACTATGTCTTGGAAAATAGTAACGGTATTCCGGAATATAGGAACAAAAATGGTTCGGATTTCTTCGGATTTATTGACACTATCTGGTCAAAACCTAGTATATAATTGTAGTACATACTTCGCTCTAGTCGTAGGCAAAATTTGGGAAACGTACCGTTAAAAATCACCGAGTTATTCCGAAAATATTAAAACTGACTGGAGAGTTTACAAGTACATTTACCAAATACTTGAATCAATGTGCTTATCACTTGACGTATATTCTTAGGTCACGAATATAATTTGAAGGACATTTGATTATCTACTTATATGCAGAATTTGGGAAATATGTCTTGGAAAATAGTAACGGTATTCCGGAATATAGGAACAAATTTGGTTCGGATTTCTTGGAAAATATAAAATGTTTTCAATTAAAGTCGTATATTTCTGAAACTATTGGCACTATCTATTCAAAATGGTATATAATTGTAGTACATACTTCGCTCTAGTCGAATGCAAAATTTGGGAAACGTACCGTTAAAAATCACCGAGAAATTCCGAAAATAATAAAACTGACTGGACAATTTACAAGTACATTTACCATATACTTGAATCAATGTGCATATATTACAAAAATCACTTGACGTATATTCTTAGGTCACGAATATCATTTGAAGGACATTTGATTATCTACTTATATGCAGAATTTGGGAAATATGTCTTGGAAAATAGTAACGGTATTCCGGAATATAGGAACAAATTTGGTTCGGATTTCTCGGATAATAAAAAATGTTTTCAATTAAAGTCCTGTATTTCTGAAACTATTGGCACTATCTATTCAAAATCTAGTATATAATTGTAGTACATACTTCGCTCTAGTCGTATGCAAAATTTGGGAAACGTACCGTTAAAAATCACCGAGTTATTCCGAAAATATTAAAACTGACTGGACAGTTTACAAGTACATTTACCAAATACTTGAATCAATGTGCTTATATTTCAAAAATCACTTGACGTATATTCTTAGGTCACGAATATAATTTGAAGGCCATTTCATTATCTACTGGTTCGGATTTCTCGGAAAATATAAAATGTTTTCAATTAAAGTCGTATATTTCTGAAACTATTGGCACTATCTATTCAAAACCTAGTATATAATTGTAGTACATACTTCGCTCTAGTCGTAGGCAAAATTTGGGAAACGTACCGTTAAAAATCACCGAGTTATTCCGAAAATATTGAAACTGACTGGACAGTTTACAAGTACATTTACCAAATACTTGAATCAATGTGCTTATATTTCAAAAATCACTTGACGTATATTCTTAGGCCACGAATATAATTTGAAGGCCATTTCATTATCTACTGGTTCGGATTTCTCGGAAAATATAAAATGTTTTCAATTAAAGTCGTATATTTCTGAAACTATTGGCACTATCTATTCAAAACCTAGTATATAATTGTAGTACATACTTCGCTCTAGTCGTATGCAAAATTTGGGAAACGTACCGTTAAAAATCACAGAGTTATTCCTACAATATTAAAACTGACTGGCCAATTTACAAGTACATTTACCAAATACTCGGATCAATGTGCTTATATTTCAAAAATCACTTGACGTATATTCTTAGGTCACGAATATAATTTGAAGGCCATTTCATTATCTACTTATATGCAGAATTTGGGAAATATGTCTTGGAAAATAGTAACGGTATTCCGGAATATAGGAACAAATATGGTTCGGATTTCTAGGAAAATATAAAATGTTTTCAATTAAAGTCTTGCATTTCTGAAACTATTGGCACTATCTGTTCAAAACCTAGTATATAATTGTACATACTTCGCTCTAGTCGTATGCAAAATTTGGGAAACGTACCGTTAAAAATCACCGAGAAATTCCGAAAATAATAAATCTGACTGGACAATTTACAAGTACATTTTAAGCGCCCCGGTAGGCGAGTTGGTAGCGTGCCTGCCTATCAGCGTGGGGGTTGTGGGTTCGATTCCCACCAGAGGCTTTGGTCTGTCGCTGCAAAAATCTAAACATATGGTCTGTGTCACCCGGTTTACCCTGGGACCCAAAAATTAGAATATAAATTTACTTTGTATTGTAATTAATAATAAATAAAATAAAAAAACAAGTACATTTACCAAATACTTGAATCAATGTGCATATATTTCAAAAATCACTTGACGTACATTCTTAGGTCACGAATATAATTTGATGGACTTTTGATTATCTACTTATATGCAGAATTTGGGAAAAATGTCTTGGAAAATAGTAACGGTATTCCGGAATATAGGAACAAATTTGGTTCGGATTTCTCGGATAATATAAAATGTTTTCAATTAAAGTCGTGTATTTCTGAAACTATTGGCACTATCTGTTCAAAACCTAGTATATAATTGTAGTACATATTTCGCTCTAGTCGTATGCAAAATTTGGGAAACGTACCGTTAAAAATCACCCAGAAATTCCGAAAATAATAAAACTGACTGGACAATTTACAAGAACATTTACCAAATACTTGAATCAATGTGCATATATTTCAAAAATCACTTGACATATATTCTTAGGTCACGAATATAATTTGAAGGACATTTGATTATCTACTTATATGCAGAATTTGGGAAATATGTCTTGGAAAATAGTAACGGTATTCCGGAATATAGGAACAAATTTGGTTCGGATTTCTCTGAAAATATAAAATGTTTTCAATTAAAGTCGTATATTTCTGAAACTATTGGCACTATCTATTCAAAACCTAGTATATAATTGTAGTACATACTTCGCTCTAGTCGTATGCAAAATTTGGGAAACGTACCGTTAAAAATCACCGAGTTATTCCTACAATATTAATACTGACTGGCCAATTTACAAGTACATTTACCAAATACTCGGATCAATGTGCTTATATTTCAAAAATCACTTGACGTATATTCTTAGGTCACGAATATAATTTGAAGGCCATTTCATTATCTACTTATATGCAGAATTTTGGAAATATGTCTTGGAAAATAGTAACGGTATTCCGGAATATAGGAACAAATATGGTTCGGATTTCTAGGAAAATATAAAATGTTTTCAATTAAAGTCTTGCATTTCTGAAACTATTGGCACTATCTGTTCAAAACCTAGTATATAATTGTACATACTTCGCTCTAGTAGTATGCAAAATTTGGGAAACGTACCGTTAAAAATCACCGAGAAATTCCGAAAATAATAAATCTGACTGGACAATTTACAAGTACATTTTAAGCGCCCCGGTAGGCGAGTTGGTAGCGTGCTTGCCTATCAGCGTGGGGGTTGTGGGTTCGATTCCCACCAGAGGCTTTGGTCTGTCGCTGCAAAAATCTAAACATATGGTCTGTGTTACCCGGTTTACCCTGGGACCCAAAAATTAGAATATAAATTTACTTTGTATTGTAATTAATAATAAATAAAATAAAAAAACAAGTACATTTACCAAATACTTAAATCAATGTGCATATATTTCAAAAATCGCTTGACGTACATTCTTAGGTCACGAATATAATTTGATGGACTTTTGATTATCTACTTATATGCAGAATTTGGGAAAAATGTCTTAGAAAATAGTAGCGGTATTCCGGAATATAGGAACAAATTTGGTTCGGATTTCTCGGATAATATAAAATGTTTTCAATTAAAGTCGTGTATTTCTGAAACTATTGGCACTATCTGTTCAAAACCTAGTATATAATTGTAGTACATATTTCGCTCTAGTCGTATGCAAAATTTGGGAAACGTACCGTTAAAAATCACCCAGAAATTCCTAAAATAATAAAACTGACTGGACAATTTACAAGTACATTTACCATATACTTGAATCAATGTGCATATATTACAAAAATCACTTGACGTATATTCTTAGGTCACGAATATCATTTGAAGGACATTTGATTATCTACTTATATGCAGAATTTGGGAAATATGTCTTGGAAAATAGTAACGGTATTCCGGAATATAGGAACAAATTTGGTTCGGATTTCTCGGATAATAAAAAATGTTTTCAATTAAAGTCCTGTATTTCTGAAACTATTGGCACTATCTATTCAAAATCTAGTATATAATTGTAGTACATACTTCGCTCTAGTCGTATGCAAAATTTGGGAAACGTACCGTTAAAAATCACCGAGTTATTCCGAAAATATTAAAACTGACTGGACAGTTTACAAGTACATTTACCAAATACTTGAATCAATGTGCTTATATTTCAAAAATCACTTGACGTATATTCTTAGGTCACGAATATAATTTGAAGGCCATTTCATTATCTACTGGTTCGGATTTCTCGGAAAATATAAAATGTTTTCAATTAAAGTCGTATATTTCTGAAACTATTGGCACTATCTATTCAAAACCTAGTATATAATTGTAGTACATACTTCGCTCTAGTCGTAGGCAAAATTTGGGAAACGTACCGTTAAAAATCACCGAGTTATTCCGAAAATATTAAAACTGACTGGACAGTTTACAAGTACATTTACCAAATACTTGAATCAATGTGCTTATATTTCAAAAATCACTTGACGTATATTCTTAGGCCACGAATATAATTTGAAGGCCATTTCATTATCTACTGGTTCGGATTTCTCGGAAAATATAAAATGTTTTCAATTAAAGTCGTATATTTCTGAAACTATTGGCACTATCTATTCAAAACCTAGTATATAATTGTAGTACATACTTCGCTCTAGTCGTATGCAAAATTTGGGAAACGTACCGTTAAAAATCACCGAGTTATTCCTACAATATTAAAACTGACTGGCCAATTTACAAGTACATTTACCAAATACTCGGATCAATGTGCTTATATTTCAAAAATCACTTGACGTATATTCTTAGGTCACGAATATAATTTGAAGGCCATTTCATTATCTACTTATATGCAGAATTTGGGAAATATGTCTTGGAAAATAGTAACGGTATTCCGGAATATAGGAACAAATATGGTTCGGATTTCTAGGAAAATATAAAATGTTTTCAATTAAAGTCTTGCATTTCTGAAACTATTGGCACTATCTGTTCAAAACCTAGTATATAATTGTACATACTTCGCTCTAGTCGTATGCAAAATTTGGGAAACGTACCGTTAAAAATCACCGAGAAATTCCGAAAATAATAAATCTGACTGGACAATTTACAAGTACATTTTAAGCGCCCCGGCAGGCGAGTTGGTAGCGTGCCTGCCTATCAGCGTGGGGGTTGTGGGTTCGATTCCCACCAGAGGCTTTGGTCTGTCGCTGCAAAAATCTAAACATATGGTCTGTGTCACCCGGTTTACCCTGGGACCCAAAAATTAGAATATAAATTTACTTTGTATTTCTGAAACTATTGGCACTATCTGTTCAAAACCTAGTATATAATTGTAGTACATATTTCGCTCTAGTCGTATGCAAAATTTGGGAAACGTACCGTTAAAAATCACCCAGAAATTCCTAAAATAATAAAACTGACTGGACAATTTACAAGTACATTTACCAAATACTTGAATCAATGTGCATATATTTCAAAAATCACTTGACATATATTCTTAGGTCACGAATATAATTTGAAAGACATTTGATTATCTACTTATATGCAGAATTTGGGAAATATGTCTTGGAAAATAGTAAAGGTATTCCGGAATATAGGAACAAATTTGGTTCGGATTTCTCGGATAATATAAAATGTTTTCAATTAAAGTCGTGTATTTCTGAAACTATTGGCACTATCTGTTCAAAACCTAGTATATAATTGTAGTACATATTTCGCTCTAGTCGTATGCAAAATTTGGGAAACGTACCGTTAAAAATCACCCAGAAATTCCTAAAATAATAAAACTGACTGGACAATTTACAAGTACATTTACCATATACTTGAATCAATGTGCATATATTACAAAAATCACTTGACGTATATTCTTAGGTCACGAATATCATTTGAAGGACATTTGATTATCTACTTATATGCAGAATTTGGGAAATATGTCTTGGAAAATAGTAACGGTATTCCGGAATATAGGAACAAATTTGGTTCGGATTTCTCGGATAATAAAAAATGTTTTCAATTAAAGTCCTGTATTTCTGAAACTATTGGCACTATCTATTCAAAATCTAGTATATAATTGTAGTACATACTTCGCTCTAGTCGTATGCAAAATTTGGGAAACGTACCGTTAAAAATCACCGAGTTATTCCGAAAATATTAAAACTGACTGGACAGTTTACAAGTACATTTACCAAATACTTGAATCAATGTGCTTATATTTCAAAAATCACTTGACGTATATTCTTAGGTCACGAATATAATTTGAAGGCCATTTCATTATCTACTGGTTCGGATTTCTCGGAAAATATAAAATGTTTTCAATTAAAGTCGTATATTTCTGAAACTATTGGCACTATCTATTCAAAACCTAGTATATAATTGTAGTACATACTTCGCTCTAGTCGTATGCAAAATTTGGGAAACGTACCGTTAAAAATCACAGAGTTATTCCTACAATATTAAAACTGACTGGCCAATTTACAAGTACATTTACCAAATACTCGGATCAATGTGCTTATATTTCAAAAATCACTTGACGTATATTCTTAGGTCACGAATATAATTTGAAGGCCATTTCATTATCTACTTATATGCAGAATTTGGGAAATATGTCTTGGAAAATAGTAACGGTATTCCGGAATATAGGAACAAATATGGTTCGGATTTCTAGGAAAATATAAAATGTTTTCAATTAAAGTCTTGCATTTCTGAAACTATTGGCACTATCTGTTCAAAACCTAGTATATAATTGTACATACTTCGCTCTAGTCGTATGCAAAATTTGGGAAACGTACCGTTAAAAATCACCGAGAAATTCCGAAAATAATAAATCTGACTGGACAATTTACAAGTACATTTTAAGCGCCCCGGTAGGCGAGTTGGTAGCGTGCCTGCCTATCAGCGTGGGGGTTGTGGGTTCGATTCCCACCAGAGGCTTTGGTCTGTCGCTGCAAAAATCTAAACATATGGTCTGTGTCACCCGGTTTACCCTGGGACCCAAAAATTAGAATATAAATTTACTTTGTATTTCTGAAACTATTGGCACTATCTGTTCAAAACCTAGTATATAATTGTAGTACATATTTCGCTCTAGTCGTATGCAAAATTTGGGAAACGTACCGTTAAAAATCACCCAGAAATTCCTAAAATAATAAAACTGACTGGACAATTTACAAGTACATTTACCAAATACTTGAATCAATGTGCATATATTTCAAAAATCACTTGACATATATTCTTAGGTCACGAATATAATTTGAAAGACATTTGATTATCTACTTATATGCAGAATTTGGGAAATATGTCTTGGAAAATAGTAAAGGTATTCCGGAATATAGGAACAAATTTGGTTCGGATTTCTCGGATAATATAAAATGTTTTCAATTAAAGTCGTGTGTTTCTGAAACTATGGGCACTATGTGTTCAAAACCTAGTATATAATTGTAGTACATACTTCGGTCTAGTCGTATGCAAAATTTGGGAAACTTACCGTTAAAAATCACCGAGAAATTCCTACAATATTAAAACTGACTGGCCAATTTACAAGTACATTTACCAAATACTCGAATCAATGTGCTTATATTTCAAAAATCACTTGACGTATATTTTTTTTTTTAATTTGGACTAACACTCATGGGAGTGTTATATAAATGCAATGCACTGTGTTAGCGACGGGAAATGAGGGTATTGGAGGGAGGAAAGAGGGAGTAGTGTTTGTTGATGTTTGCCTTGAATTTGATAATGTCATAGCAGGCAGGAAAAACACTTGCTGGAAGATTATTCCACATGCGAACAGTACGGCTGAAGAACGAATTTTCTCTATAGTGCGTCGTCCGGTCAACCGGCCATTTGACAATGAACGGATGAGAGACCCTGGATAGCCTAGTATTCCGGCTAAATGTTCTAACGTCAGGGACCAGACGACGGATATCTTCTGAACAGATACCATTAAAATATCTATAGAATAGCGATACACAACCCACATTTCAGCGATGCTGTAGGGAGACAATAGAGCTGGATACGCTACCATCCCCTATCATCACCACCGCTCTCCTCTGTACACGGTCCAGATGCTTCAAAGATGTTAATGGAGCCCCTGCCCATATATGCGAGTTGTATTCCATTTTAGGCCGGATGTATGTGGTGTAAATATTTACGAGGTCAGATGGGGTGAAGTATTTCTTGCACCGCTTCAAAAAGCCTAAACACTTGAATGCTTCTTTTGACACTTCAAATATATGGCTAGCCCAGCGAGCATCACCCTGTATCTTCATGTCCAGAACATCAAGAGTGTCTGATTCGTCGATATCCACACCACCCATAGAAATTGACGACGATGCTGGATCTGGTGAACTTTTGTGTGAAAACAAACAGCACTGGTCTTTTGTGCATTAAAATCTACTCTATTCATTTGGCCCCACTCACAAATCGTCGCCAAATCGCGGTTAAGTGAGTCATTCATCGTTCGCCTTTTGTCCTCGACCTCCAGAGGACCTGGCCGATGATCAAATGAGTTTGAATGACAGAGGTTACTGTCATCCGCAAAGGAGTAGATCGGGTTCACAGTCTGACCCAACAGGTCGTCAATGAAAATAAGAAATAGAGAAGGAGAGAGGACAGAGCCTTGTGGCACTCCAGCGGTCAACCTATGCTCGTTGGATGAGACCCCATCTATAACAACTCTTATAGAGCGATTTCTGAGAAAACTCGATATGAAACGAGAGAATGTATTACCGACACCAAATGCAATAAGTTTTGATATGAGTGCTCCGTGCCAGACTCTATCGAACGCCTTGGAAATATCCAGAGCCACGACCTTACTTTCACCAAGGCTTTGAATGGATCGACTCCATCGCTCCGTAAGGAACGCCATCAGGTCTCCAATAGATCGATTTCTACGGAAGCCATACTGTCGATCATTCAGGAGGCCGTTAGACTCTAAATAGTTGACAAGATGGTGGTTAACCATGCTCTCCATAACCTTTTAGAGCGCAGAACATATTGCAATTGGACGGTAATTCGCAGGATTAGTAGCCTCACCTTTCTTGGGGATGGACATTGGCAACTTTCCAACGTGAAGGGTAAATACCAGCACGATACGACATGTTGAAAAGATTGCGCAATGGACGAGCTAGCGTCGAAGAGCACTTACATAGGACAAGTGCTGAAATACCATCCGGGCACGGAGTTTTATTTACGTTGAGATCTGCAAGAACCCTTTTAACTCCACGTGTTCGAAAAAATATCTGAGCCATCGAACTAGACACGTTCTCGATCATGGGGAGTGGTAGACTGCTTTCTGGCAAAGATGAATTCTTTGCAAATATTTCAGCCATAAGGTTAGCTTTGTCAACCGGGTCAGTAAATATCTGGTCACCGTCAACAAGGGTTGAAATAGAAGATGAAGAATTGTTCCTTACCCTTTTAACGAATGACCAAAAGCTATTACTTCCCCTGGGTGAAGAAAGAACTTTAGCACGAAGGCGCTGTTCGTGGAGAAATTGTTCGCGCCTAAGCACTCTGGCACAATTGGATCTTGCCTGTTTACGTAGCAGCTCAGTAGTGACGTTTTTATTTAACCGCCAATTTCTGAACGCTTCCTCTTTGGATCTGACAGCTTCTTTGCATGTCTGATTAAACCAACAGTTCTTTGGAGGTTTAATCGAAGTAGTCTTCGATGGAATAAACGTGTTTATTCCAAGAAGAATTATTTTCTCGACCATTTCAGCAGCAGCATCGACATTGTTGTCTAGGAAACATAATTTCCAGTTAAATTGCTGGTAAACACTGTTGAGCTCGGCCCAACGTGCCTTTTTGTATATGTACATTGACCTCTTCGTGACTGGTTTAGAAGAGCCTCGAATATCAGAGAACGAAAAGGATGCTGAGATGGTGCAGTGATCCGAATTTCCAAGAGGCGCAAGAATGTTAACCTCATAGTTTTCAGGGTGAGAGGTTAAGAAAAGGTCAAGAATATTTTGTTGTTGCCCTTCAACACGCGGAATGTGTGTTGGTTCATTCACTAATTGCGCCAAGTCATTGTGCGCGGCAAATAACTCAGCGTATTGACCCTCCGGAGATGTATGGCTCGAATGGGAAAGCCAAGAATTATTATGGACATTAAAATCACCAGCAACTGCAATTTCACTGTCCGGATAATCTTCTAAAATTTGTGTAATGGAATCAGAAAGGGCGTCGAAGCCATTTAGGGTAGCCTCCCTTACCAGGTTTGGGCTTCTGTAAAGAAACCCGAAATGCAAAGTGTGTGTCCCAATCCTGAATTTAACCCAAAGGGAGTTAAATTCTGGATATTGTGAGTTTAAATGCTGCTGACTCTGAAACACCACACCATTACCTATATAAACCACAAGACCTCTGTGAGAAAAGAAAGAGGATAGTGTGTGATAACCAGGAATGTGAAAATCCTGTGGATCAGAATCCTCACATATCTGGGTCTCACATAATGTGCGAGTATACCGCAAAAAAATTCGTCCTAAGCCCACAAATATTCGCAAAGTGAATTTTGTACTTACCTACCATGACATTACCAAAAAACAAGACAATATCAAAGCAAAATCACAATATATTCTTAGGTCACGAATATAATTTGAAGGCCATTTCATTATCTACTTATATGCAGAATTTGGGAAATATGTCTTGGAAAATAGTAACGGTATTCCGGAATATAGGAACAAATATGGTTCGGATTTATTGACACTATCTGGTCAAAACCTAGTATATAATTGTAGTACATACTTCGCTCTAGTCGTAGGCAAAATTTGGGAAACGTACCGTTAAAAATCACCGAGTTATTCCGAAAATATTAAAACTGACTGGAGAGTTTACAAGTACATTTACCAAATACTTGAATCAATGTGCTTATATTTCAAAAATCACTTAACGTATATTCTTAGGTCACGAATATAATTTGAAGGACATTTGATTATCTACTTATATGCAGAATTTGGGAAATATGTCTTGGAAAATAGTAACGGTATTCCGGAATATAGGAACAAATTTGGTTCGGATTTCTTGGAAAATATAAAATGTTTTCAATTAAAGTCGTATATTTCTGAAACTATTGGCACTATCTATTCAAAATCTGGTATATAATTGTAGTACATACTTCGCTCTAGTCGTATGCAAAAATTTGGGAAACGTACCGTTAAAAATCACCGAGTTATTCCTACAATATTAAAACTGACTGGCCAATTTACAAGTACATTTACCAAATACTCGAATCAATGTGCTTATATTTCAAAAATCACTTGACGTATATTCTTAGGTCACGAATATAATTTGAAGGCCATTTCATTATCTACTTATATGCAGAATTTGGGAAATATGTTTTGGAAAATAGTAACGGTATTCCGGAATATAGGAACAAATATGGTTCGGATTTCTAGGAAAATTTAAAATGTTTTCAATTAAAGTCGTGCATTTCTGAAACTATTGGCACTATCTGTTCAAAACCTAGTATATAATTGTAGTACATACTTCGCTTTAGTCGAATGCAAAATTTGGGAAACGTACCGTTAAAAATCACCGAGAAATTCCGAAAATAATAAAACTGACTGGACAATTTACAAGTACATTTACCAAATACTTGAATCAATGTGCATATATTACAAAAATCACTTGACGTATATTCTTAGGTCACGAATATAATTTGAAGGACATTTGATTATCTACTTATATGCAGAATTTGGGAAATATGTCTTGGAAAATAGTAACGGTATTCCGGAATATAGGAACAAATTTGGTTCGGATTTCTCGGATAATATAAAATGTTTTCAATTAAAGTCCAGTATTTCTGAAACTATTGGCACTATCTGTTCAAAACCTAGTATATAATTGTAGTACATACTTCGCTCTAGTCGAATGCAAAATTTGGGAAACGTACCGTTAAAAATCACCGAGAAATTCCGAAAATAATAAAACTGACTGGACAATTAACAAGTACATTTACCAAATACTTGAATCAATGTGCATATATTACAAAAATCACTTGACGTATATTCTTAGGTCACGAATATAATTTGAAGGACATTTGATTATCTACTTATATGCAGAATTTGGGAAATATGTCTTGGAAAATAGTAACGGTATTCCGGAATATAGGAACAAATTTGGTTCGGATTTCTCGGATAATATAAAATGTTTTCAATTAAAGTCCAGTATTTCTGAAACTATTGGCACTATCTATTCAAAATCTGGTATATAATTGTAGTACATACTTCGCTCTAGTCGTATGCAAAAATTTGGGAAACGTACCGTTAAAAATCACCGAGTTATTCCTACAATATTAAAACTGACTGGCCAATTTACAAGTACATTTACCAAATACTCGAATCAATGTGCTTATATTTCAAAAATCACTTGACGTATATTCTTAGGTCACGAATATAATTTGAAGGCCATTTCATTATCTACTTATATGCAGAATTTGGGAAATATGCCTTGGAAAATAGTAACGGTATTCCGGAATATAGGAACAAATATGGTTCGGATTTCTAGGAAAATATAAAATGTTTTCAATTAAAGTCGTGCATTTCTGAAACTATTGGCACTATCTGTTCAAAACCTAGTATATAATTGTAGTACATACTTCGCTCTAGTCGAATGCAAAATTTGGGAAACGTACCGTTAAAAATCACTGAGAAATTCCGAAAATAATAAAACTGACTGGACAATTTACAAGTACATTTACCATTACATTATATTACAAAAATCACTTGACGTATATTCTTAGGACACGAATATAATTTGAAGGCCATTTCATTATCTACTTATGTTTTGGAAAATAGTAACGGTATTCCGGAATATAGGAACAAATATGGTTCGGATTTCTAGGAAAATATAAAATGTTTTCAATTAAAGTCGTGCATTTCTGAAACTATTGGCACTATCTGTTCAAAACCTAGTATATAATTGTAGTACATACTTCGCTCTAGTCGAATGCAAAATTTGGGAAACGTACCGTTAAAAATCACCGAGTTATTCCTACAATATTAAAACTGACTGGACAGTTTACAAGTACATTTACCAAATACTTGAATCAATGTGCTTATATCTGTGGTCACAACCCATAACAGCCTAAGTCTGTTTTTCAATATTTTCAGTACAGGAGTTTAAAGTTTTGAATCTTCACTGAAAATCAGGAGAAGGTGTTTTTGGTAAACTTTGCTACAGATTCCAAGGAAACGAATTTCTTTACTTAGTTGTTAACAAAAAATAGTTGTTTATTCTCGCAGTCAAAAGATATTATCGAAAAATACACTTAGGCTCTTATGAATTGTTGAACGAAAGAAAGTCAAAAAGTTCAAGTTGAGTTAGGCTATTATTCCAGATTAAATAAAAAACTTTTTGTTTGGAGAATGACCTTAACTCAATTTATGTTTATCAAAAAACGAAATTGTAATTCGGAATAAGAGCTTAACTCAAGTTAGGAAAATAAAATTGTTTTTTTGGATTAACGACTTAAGTTGATTTAGGCAATAATGAAAAAATAATGTTTATTTATTTATTTATTTATTTATTATTAATTACAATACAAAGTAAATTTATATTCTAGTTTTGGGTCCAAGGGTAAACCGGGTGACAAAGACCATATGTTTAGATTTTTTGCAGCGACAGACCAAAGCCTCTGGTGGGAATCGAACCCACAACCCCCGCGCTGATAGGCAAGCACGCTACCAACTCGCCTACCGGGGCGCTTAAAAAAAAAATAATGTTTATATTTGTTGTAATCCTAAATTGACTTAGGCAGTTATGCCAAAACAGTAATTTAGAAAAATAACTTAAGCTATAAGGTTTTTAGGATTAATTGCCTTCCTAGAAGAGATACAAACATGAAAAATTTAGAGCAAATAAATTTAGATACGCTGAATACGATGGTGCTAATAACTCAGTTGTGTCCTAACTCGAGTTAGGCTGTTAAGGGTTGTGACCACAGATATTTCAAAAATCACTTGACGTATATTCTTAGGTCACGAATATAATTTGAAGGCCATTTCATTATCTACTTATATGCAGAATTTGGGAAATATGTCTTGGAAAATAGTAACGGTATTCCGGAATATAGGAACAAATTTGGTTCGGATTTCTCGGAAAATTTAAAATGTTTTCAATTAAACTCGTGTATTTCTGAAACTATTGACACTATCTGGCCAAAACCTGGTATATAATTGTAGTACATACTTCGCTCTAGTCGTAGGCAAAATTTGGGAAACGTACCGTTAAAAATAACCGAGTTATTCCTACAATATTAAAACTGACTGGACAGTTTACAAGTACATTTACCAAATACTTGAATCAATGTGCTTATATTTCAAAAATCACTGGCGTAGTACATACTTCGCTCTACTCGTATGCAAAATTTGGGAAACGTACGTAAAACTGACTGGACAGTTTACAAGTACATTTACCAAATACTTGAATCAATGTGCTTATATTTCAAAAATCACTTGACGTATATTGTTAGGTCACGAATCTAATTTGAAGGCCATTTCATTATCCACTTATATGCGGAATTTGGGAAATATGTCTTGGAAAATAGTAACGGTATTTGGGAATATAGGAACAAATACGGTTGGGATTTCTCGGAAAATATAAAATCTTTTCAATTAAACTCGTGTATTTCTGAAACTATTGACACTATCTGGCCAAAACCTGGTATATAATTGTAGTACATACTTCGCTCTAGTCGTAGGCAAAATTTGGGAAACGTACCGTTAAAAATAACCGAGTTATTCCTACAATATTAAAACTGACTGGACAGTTTACAAGTACATTTACCAAATACTTGAATCAATGTGCTTATATTTCAAAAATCCCTTGACGTATAATTTGAAGGCCATTTCATTATCTACTTATATGCAGAATTTGGGAAATATGTCTTGGAAAATAGTAACGGTATTCTGGAATATAGGAACTCGGAAAATATAAAATGTTTTCAATAAAAGTCGTGCATTTCTGAAACTGAAAGACCTTAACTCAATTTATGTTTATCAAAAAACGAAATTGTAATTCGGAATAAGAGCTTAACTCAAGTTAGGAAAATAAAATTGTTTCTTTGTTTTTTTGGATTAACGACTTAAGTTGATTTAGGCAATAATGAAAAAATAATGTTTATATTTGTTGTAATCCTAAATTGACTTAGGCAGTTATGCCAAAACAGTAATTTAGAAAAATAACTTAAGCTATAAGGTTTTTAGGATTAATTGCCTTCCTAGAAGAGATACAAACATGAAAAATTTAGAGCAAATAAATTTAGATACGCTGAATACGATGGTGCTAATAACTCAATTGTGTCCTAACTCGAGTTAGGCTGTTAAAGGTTGTGACCACAGATATTTCAAAAATCACTTGACGTATATTCTTAGGTCACGAATATAATTTGAAGGCCATTTCATTATCTACTTATATGCAGAATTTGGGAAATATGTCTTGGAAAATAGTAACGGTATTCCGGAATATAGGAACAAATATGGTTCGGATTTCTCGGAAAATATAAAATGTTTTCAATTAAAGTCCTGTATTTCTGAAACTATTGGCACTATATGTTCAAAACCTAGTATATAATTGTAGTACATACTTCGCTCTAGTCGTATGCAAAATTTGGGAAACGTACCATTAAAAATCACCGAGTTATTCCTACAATATTAAAACTGACTGGGAAATTTACAAGTACATTTAACAAATACTCGAATCAATGTGCTTATATTTCAAAAATCATTATCTACTTATATGCAGAATTTGGGAAATATGTCTTGGAAAATAGTAACGGTATTTGGGAATATAGGAACAAATAAGGTTCGGATTTCTCGGAAAATATAAAATGTTTTCAATTAAAGTCGTGTATTTCTGAAACTATTGGTTCAAAACCTAGTATATAATTGTAGTACATACTTCGCTCTAGTCGTATGCAAAATTTGGGAAACGTACCATTAAAAATCACCGAGTTATTCCTACAATATTAAAACTGACTGGCCAATTTACAAGTACATTTACCAAATACTCGAATCAATGTGCTTATATTTCAAAAATCATTATCTACTTATATGCAGAATTTGGGAAATATGTCTTGGAAAATAGTAAAGGTATTCCGGAATATAGGAACAAATTTGGTTCGGATTTCTCGGAAAATATAAAATGTTTTCAATTAAAGTCGTGTATTTCTGAAACTATTGGTTCAAAACCTAGTATATAATTGTAGTACATACTTCGCTCTAGTCGTATGCAAAATTTGGGAAACGTACCGTTAAAAATCACCGAGAAATTCCGAAAATAATAATACTGACTATACAATTTACAAGTACATTTACCAAATACTCGAATCAATGTGCATATATTTCAAAAATCACTTGACGTATATTCTTAGGTCACGAATATAATTTGAAGCACATTTGATTATCCACTTATATGCAGAATTTGGGAAATATGTCTTGGAAAATAGTAACGGTATTCGGGAATATAGGAACAAATACGGTTCGGATTTCTCGGAAAATATAAAATGTTTTCAATTAAAGTCGTGCATTTCTGAAACTATTGGTTCAAAACGTATTATATAATTGTAGTACATGCTTCGCTCTAGACGTCTGCAAAATTTGGGAAACGTACCGTTAAAAATCACCGAGAAATTCCGAAAATAATAAAACTGACTGGACAATTACAAGTACATTTACCAAATACTTGAATCAATGTGCATATATTTCAAAAATCACTTGACGTATATTCTTAGGTCACGAATATAATTTGAAGGACATTTGATTATCTACTTATATGCAGAATTTGGGAAATATGTCTTGGAAAATAGTAAAGGTATTCCGGAATATAGGAACAAATTTGGTTCGGATTTCTCGGAAAATATAAAGTGTTTTCAATTAAAGTCGTGTATTTCTGAAACTATTGGTTCAAAACCTAGTATATAATTGTAGTACATACTTCGCTCTAGTCGTATGCAAAATTTGGGAAACGTACCGTTAAAAATCACCGAGAAATTCCGAAAATAATAATACTGACTGGACAATTTACAAGTACATTTACCAAATACTCGAATCAATGTGCATATATTTCAAAAATCACTTGGCGTATATTCTTAGGTCACGAATATAATTTGAAGGACATTTGATTATCCACTTATATGCAGAATTTGGGAAATATGTCTTGGAAAATAGTAACGGTATTCGGGAATATAGGAACAAATACGGTTCGGATTTCTCGGAAAATATAAAATCTTTTCAATTAAACTCGTGTATTTCTGAAACTATTGACACTATCTGGCCAAAACCTGGTATATAATTGTAGTACATACTTCGCTCTAGTCGTAGGCAAAATTTGGGAAACTTACCGTTAAAAATCACCGAGTTATTCCGAAAATATTAAAACTGACTGGACAGTTTACAAGTACATTTACCAAATACTTGAATCAATGTGCTTATATTTCAAAAATCACTTGACGTATATTGTTAGGCCATTTCATTATCTACTTATATGCAGAATTTGGGAAATATGTCTTGGAAAATAGTAACGGTATTCCGGAATATAGGAACAAATATGGTTCGGATTTCTTGGAAAATATAAAATGTTTTCAATTAAACTCAGGTATTTCTAAAACTATTGACACTATCTGTTCAAAACCTAGTATATAATTGTAGTACATACTTCGCTCTAGTCGTAGGCAAACTTTGGGAAACGTACCGTTAAAAATCACCGAGTTATTCCGAAAATATTAAAACTGACTGGCCAATTTACAAGTACTTTTACCAAATACTCGAATCAATGTGCTTATATTTCAAAAATCACTTGACGTATATTCTTAGGTCACGAATATAATTTGAAGGCCATTTCATTATCTACATATATGCAGAATTTGGGAAATATGTCTTGGAAAATAGTAACGGTATTCCGGAATATAGGAACAAATTTGATTCGGATTTCTCGGAAAATATAAAATGTTTTCAATTAAAGTCGTATATTTCTGAAACTATTGGCACTATCTATACAAAACCTAGTATATAATTGTAGTACATACTTCGCTCTAGTCGTATGCCAATTTACAAGTACATTTACCAAATACTCGAATCAATGTGCTTATATTTCAAAAATCATTATCTACTTATATGCAGAATTTGGGAAATATGTCTTGGAAAATAGTAAAGGTATTCCGGAATATAGGAACAAATTTGGTTCGGATTTCTCGGAAAATATAAAATGTTTTCAATTAAAGTCGTGTATTTCTGAAACTATTGGTTCAAAACCTAGTATATAATTGTAGTACAAACTTCGCTCTAGTCGTATGCAAAATTTGGGAAACGTACCATTAAAAATCACCGAGTTATTCCTACAATATTAAAACTGACTGGCCAATTTACAAGTACATTTAACAAATACTCGAATCAATGTGCTTATATTTCAAAAATCATTATCTACTTATATGCAGAATTTGGGAAATATGTCTTGGAAAATAGTAACGGTATTTGGGAATATAGGAACAAATAAGGTTCGGATTTCTCGGAAAATATAAAATGTTTTCAATTAAAGTCGTGTATTTCTGAAACTATTGGTTCAAAACCTAGTATATAATTGTAGTACATACTTCGCTCTAGTCGTATGCAAAATTTGGGAAACGTACCATTAAAAATCACCGAGTTATTCCTACAATATTAAAACTGACTGGCCAATTTACAAGTACATTTACCAAATACTCGAATCAATGTGCTTATATTTCAAAAATCATTATCTACTTATATGCAGAATTTGGGAAATATGTCTTGGAAAATAGTAAAGGTATTCCGGAATATAGGAACAAATTTGGTTCGGATTTCTCGGAAAATATAAAATGTTTTCAATTAAAGTCGTGTATTTCTGAAACTATTGGTTCAAAACCTAGTATATAATTGTAGTACATACTTCGCTCTAGTCGTATGCAAAATTTGGGAAACGTACCGTTAAAAATCACCGAGAAATTCCGAAAATAATAATACTGACTATACAATTTACAAGTACATTTACCAAATACTCGAATCAATGTGCATATATTTCAAAAATCACTTGACGTATATTCTTAGGTCACGAATATAATTTGAAGCACATTTGATTATCCACTTATATGCAGAATTTGGGAAATATGTCTTGGAAAATAGTAACGGTATTCGGGAATATAGGAACAAATACGGTTCGGATTTCTCGGAAAATATAAAATGTTTTCAATTAAAGTCGTGCATTTCTGAAACTATTGGTTCAAAACCTAGTATATAATTGTAGTACATACTTCGCTCTAGTCGTATGCAAAATTTGGGAAACGTACCGTTAAAAATCACCGAGAAATTCCGAAAATAATAAAACTGACTGGACAATTACAAGTACATTTACCAAATACTCGAATCAATGTGCATATATTTCAAAAATCACTTGGCGTATATTCTTAGGTCACGAATATAATTTGAAGGACATTTGATTATCCAATTATATGCAGAATTTGGGAAATATGTCTTGGAAAATAGTAACGGTATTCGGGAATATAGGAACAAATACGGTTCGGATTTCTCGGAAAATATAAAATCTTTTCAATTAAACTCGTGTATTTCTGAAACTATTGACACTATCTGGCCAAAACCTGGTATATAATTGTAGTACATACTTCGCTCTAGTCGTAGGCAAAATTTGGGAAACTTACCGTTAAAAATCACCGAGTTATTCCGAAAATATTAAAACTGACTGGACAGTTTACAAGTACATTTACCAAATACTTGAATCAATGTGCTTATATTTCAAAAATCACTTGACGTATATTGTTAGGCCATTTCATTATCTACTTATATGCAGAATTTGGGAAATATGTCTTGGAAAATAGTAACGGTATTCCGGAATATAGGAACAAATATGGTTCGGATTTCTTGGAAAATATAAAATGTTTTCAATTAAACTCAGGTATTTCTAAAACTATTGACACTATCTGTTCAAAACCTAGTATATAATTGTAGTACATACTTCGCTCTAGTCGTAGGCAAACTTTGGGAAACGTACCGTTAAAAATCACCGAGTTATTCCGAAAATATTAAAACTGACTGGCCAATTTACAAGTACTTTTACCAAATACTCGAATCAATGTGCTTATATTTCAAAAATCACTTGACATATATTCTTAGGTCACGAATATAATTTGAAGCACATTTGATTATCCACTTATATGCAGAATTTGGGAAATATGTCTTGGAAAATAGTAACGGTATTCGGGAATATAGGAACAAATACGGTTCGGATTTCTCGGAAAATATAAAATCTTTTCAATTAAACTCGTGTATTTCTGAAACTATTGACACTATCTGGCCAAAACCTGGTATATAATTGTAGTACATACTTCGCTCTAGTCGTAGGCAAAATTTGGGAAACTTACCGTTAAAAATCACCGAGTTATTCCGAAAATATTAAAACTGACTGGACAGTTTACAAGTACATTTACCAAATACTTGAATCAATGTGCTTATATTTCAAAAATCACTTGACGTATATTGTTAGGCCATTTCATTATCTACTTATATGCAGAATTTGGGAAATATGTCTTGGAAAATAGTAACGGTATTCCGCAATATAGGAACAAATATGGTTCGGATTTCTCGAAAATGTAAAATGTTTTCAATTAAAAAACCTAGTATATAATTGTAGTACATACTTCGCTCTAGTCGTAGGCAAAATTTGGGAAACGTACCGTTAAAAATCACCGAGTTATTCCGAAAATATTAAAACTGACTGGCCAATTTACAAGTACTTTTACCAAATACTCGAATCAATGTGCTTATATTTCAAAAATCACTTGACGTATATTCTTAGGTCACGAATATAATTTGAAGGCCATTTCATTATCTACATATATGCAGAATTTGGGAAATATGTCTTGGAAAATAGTAACGGTATTCCGCAATATAGGAACAAATATGGTTCGGATTTCTCGAAAATGTAAAATGTTTTCAATTAAAAAACCTAGTATATAATTGTAGTACATACTTCGCTCTAGTCGTAGGCAAAATTTGGGAAACGTACCGTTAAAAATCACCGAGTTATTCCGAAGATAATAAAACTGACTGGACAATTTACAAGTACATTTACCAAATACTCGAATCAATGTGCTTATATTTCAAAAATCACTTGACGTATTTTGTTAGGTCACATATATAATTTGAAGGCCATTTCATTATCTACTTATATACAGAATTGGGGAAATATTTCTTGGAAAATAGTAACGGTATTCCGCAATATAGGAACAAATATGGTTCGGATTTCTCGGAAAATGTAAAATGTTTTCAATTAAAAAACCTAGTATATAATTGTAGTACACACTTCGCTCTAGTCGTATGCAAAATTTGGGAATCGTACAGTTAAAAATCACCGAGTTATTCCGAAAATAATAAAACTGATTGGACAATTTACAAGTACATTTACCAAATACTCGAATCAATGTGCTTATATTTCAAAAATCACTTGACGTATATTGTTAGGTCACATATATAATTTGAAGGCCATTTCATTATCTACTTATATACAGAATTGGGGAAATATTTCTTGGAAAATAGTAACGGTATTCCGCAATATAGGAACAAATATGGTTCGGATTTCTCGGAAAATGTAAAATGTTTTCAATTAAAAAAACCTAGTATATAATTGTAGTACATACTTCGCTCTAGTCGTATGCAAAATTTGGGAAACGTACCGTTAAAAATCACCGAGTTATTCCTACAATATTAAAACTGACTGGCCAATTTACAAGTACATTTACCAAATACTCGAATCAATGTGCTTATATTTCAAAAATCACTTGACGTATATTCTTAGGTCACGAATGTAATTTGAAGGCCATTTCATTATCTACTTATATGCAGAATTTGGGAAATATGTCTTGGAAAATAGTAACGGTATTCCGAAATATAGGAACAAATATGGTTCGGATTTCTCGGAAAATATAAAATGTTTTCAATTAAAGTCGTGCATTTCTGAAACAATTGGCACTATCTGTTCAAAACCTAGTATATAATTGCAGTACATACTTCGCTCTAGTCGTATGCAAAATTTGGGAAACGTACCGTTAAAAATCACCGAGTTATTCCTACAATATTAAAACTGAGTGGCCAATTTACAAGTACTTTTACCAAATACTCGAATCAATGTGCTTATATTTCAAAAATCACTTGACGTATATTCTTAGGTCACGAATATAATTTGAAGGCCATTTCATTATCCACTTATATGCAGAATTTGGGAAATATGTCTTGGAAAATAGTAACGGTATTCCGAAATATAGGAACAAATATGGTTCGGATTTCTCGGAAAATGTAAAATGTTTTCAATTAAAAAACCTAGTATATAATTGTAGTACATACTTCGCTCTAGTCGTATGCAAAATTTGGGAAACGTACCGTTAAAAATCCCCGAGTTATTCCTACAATATTAAAACTGACTGGCCAATTTACAAGTACATTTACCAAATACTCGGATCAATGTGCTTATATTTCAAAAATCACTTGACGTATATTCTTAGGTCACGAATATGATTTGAAGGCCATTTCATTATCTACTTATATGCAGAATTTGGGAAATATTTCTTGGAAAATAGTAACGGTATTCCGCAATATAGGAACAAATATGGTTCGGATTTCTCGGAAAATGTAAAATGTTTTCAATTAAAAAACCTACTATATAATTGTAGTACATACTTCGCTCTAGTCGTATGCAAAATTTGGGAAACGTACCGTTAAAAATCACCGAGTTATTCCTACAATATTAAAACTGACTGGCCAATTTACAAGTACATTTACCAAATACTCGAATCAATGTGCTTATATTTCAAAAATCACTTGACGTATATTCTTAGGACACGAATATAATTTGAAGGCCATTTCATTATCTACTTATATGCAGAATTTGGGAAATATGTCTTGGAAAATAGTAACGGTATTCCGAAATATAGGAACAAATATGGTTCGGATTTCTGGGAAAATGTAAAATGTTTTCAATTAAAAAACCTAGTATATAATTGTAGTACATACTTCGCTCTAGTCGTAGGCAAAATTTGGGAAACGTACCGTTAAAAATCACCGAGTTATTCCGAAAATATTAAAACTGACTGGCCAATTTACAAGTACTTTTACCAAATACTCGAATCAATGTGCTTATATTTCAAAAATCACTTGACGTATATTCTTAGGTCACGAATATAATTTGAAGGCCATTTCATTATCTACTTATATGCAGAATTTAGGAAATATGTCTTGGAAAATAGTAACGGTAACCCGGAATATAGGAACAAATATGGTTCGGATTTCTTCGGATTTATTGACACTATCTGGTCAAAACCTAGTATATAATTGTAGTACATACTTCGCTCTAGTCGTAGGCAAAATTTGGGAAACGTATCGTTAAAAATCACCTAGTTATTCCGAAAATATTAAAACTGACTGGACAATTTACAAGTACATTTACCAAATACTTGAATCAATGTGCTTATATTTCAAAAATCACTTGACGTATATTCTTAGGTCACGAATATAATTTGAAGGCCATTTCATTATCTACTTATATGCAGAATTTGGGAAATATGTCTTGGAAAATAGTAACGGTATTCCGAAATATAGGAACAAATATGGTTCGGATTTCTCGGAAAATGTAAAATGTTTTCAATTAAAGTCGTGTATTTCTGAAACTATTGGCACTATCTATACAAAACCTAGTATATAATTGTAGTACATACTTCGCTCTAGTCGTATGCAAAATTTGGGAAACGTACCGTTAAAAATCACCGAGAAATTCCGAAGATAATAAAACTGACTGGACAATTTACAAGTACATTTACCAAATACTCGAATCAATGTGCTTATATTTCAAAAATCACTTGACGTATTTTGTTAGGTCACATATATAATTTGAAGGCCATTTCATTATCTACTTATATACAGAATTGGGGAAATATTTCTTGGAAAATAGTAACGGTATTCCGAAATATAGGAACAAATATGGTTCGGATTTATTGACACTATCTGGTCAAAACCTAGTATATAATTGTAGTACATACTTCGCTCTAGTCGTATGCAAAATGTGGGAAACGTACCGTTAAAAATCCCCGAGTTATTCCTACAATATTAAAACTGACTGGCCAATTTACAAGTACATTTACCAAATACTCGGATCAATGTGCTTATATTTGAAGGCCATTTCATTATCTACTTATATGCAGAATTTGGGAAATATGTCTTGGAAAATAGTAACGGTATTCCGAAATATAGGAACAAATATGGTTCGGATTTCTCGGAAAATGTAAAATGTTTTCAATTAAAAAACCTACTATATAATTGTAGTACATACTTCGCTCTAGTCGTAGGCAAAATTTGGGAAACGTACCGTTAAAAATCACCGAGTTATTCCGAAAATATTAAAACTGACTGGCCAATTTACAAGTACTTTTACCAAATACTCGAATCAATGTGCTTATATTTCAAAAATCACTTGACGTATATTCTTAGGTCACGAATATAATTTGAAGGCCATTTCATTATCTACTTATATGCAGAATTTAGGAAATATGTCTTGGAAAATAGTAACGGTAACCCGGAATATAGGAACAAATATGGTTCGGATTTCTTCGGATTTATTGACACTATCTGGTCAAAACCTAGTATATAATTGTAGTACATACTTCGCTCTAGTCGTAGGCAAAATTTGGGAAACGTATCGTTAAAAATCACCTAGTTATTCCGAAAATATTAAAACTGACTGGACAATTTACAAGTACATTTACCAAATACTTGAATCAATGTGCTTATATTTCAAAAATCACTTGACGTATATTCTTAGGTCACGAATATAATTTGAAGGCCATTTCATTATCTACTTATATGCAGAATTTGGGAAATATGTCTTGGAAAATAGTAACGGTATTCCGAAATATAGGAACAAATATGGTTCGGATTTCTCGGAAAATGTAAAATGTTTTCAATTAAAGTCGTGTATTTCTGAAACTATTGGCACTATCTATACAAAACCTAGTATATAATTGTAGTACATACTTCGCTCTAGTCGTATGCAAAATTTGGGAAACGTACCGTTAAAAATCACCGAGAAATTCCGAAGATAATAAAACTGACTGGACAATTTACAAGTACATTTACCAAATACTCGAATCAATGTGCTTATATTTCAAAAATCACTTGACGTATATTCTTAGGTCACGAATATAATTTGAAGGACATTTCATTATCTACTTATATGCAGAATTCGGGAAATATGTCTTGGAAAATAGTAACGGTATTCCGAAATATAGGAACAAATATGGGTCGGATTTCTCGGAAAATGTAAAATGTTTTCAATTAAAAAACCTAGTATATAATTGTAGTACACACTTCGCTCTAGTCGTATGCAAAATTTGGGAAACGTACCGTTAAAAATCACCGAGTTATTCCTACAATATTAAAACTGACTGGCCAATTTACAAGTACATTTACCAAATACTCGAATCAATGTGCTTATATTTCAAGAATCACTTGACGTATATTCTTAGGACACGAATATAATTTGAAGGCCATTTCATTATCTACTTATATGCAGAATTTGGGAAATATGTCTTGGAAAATAGTAACGGTATTCCAAAATATAGGAACAAATATGGTTCGGATTTCTCGGAAAATGTAAAATGTTTTCAATTAAAAAACCTACTATATAATTGTAGTACATACTTCGCTCTAGTCGTAGGCAAAATTTGGGAAACGTACCGTTAAAAATCGCCGAGTTATTCCGAAAATATTAAAACTGACTGGCCAATTTACAAGTACTTTTACCAAATACTCGAATCAATGTGCTTATATTTCAAAAATCACTTGACGTATATTCTTAGGTCACGAATATAATTTGAAGGCCATTTCATTATCTACTTATATGCAGAATTTAGGAAATATGTCTTGGAAAATAGTAACGGTAACCCGGAATATAGGAACAAATATGGTTCGGATTTATTGACACTATCTGGTCAAAACGTAGTATATAATTGTAGTACATACTTCGCTCTAGTCGTAGGCAAAATTTGGGAAACGTATCGTTAAAAATCACCTAGTTATTCCGAAAATATTAAAACTGACTGGACAATTTACAAGTACATTTACCAAATACTTGAATCAATGTGCTTATATTTCAAAAATCACTTGACGTATATTCTTAGGTCACGAATATAATTTGAAGGCCATTTCATTATCTACTTATATGCAGAATTTGGGAAATATGTCTTGGAAAATAGTAACGGTATTCCGAAATATAGGAACAAATATGGTTCGGATTTCTCGGAAAATGTAAAATGTTTTCAATTAAAGTCGTGTATTTCTGAAACTATTGGCACTATCTATACAAAACCTAGTATATAATTGTAGTACATACTTCGCTCTAGTCGTATGCGAAATTTGGGAAACGTACCGTTAAAAATCACCGAGAAATTCCGAAGATAATAAAACTGACTGGACAATTTACAAGTACATTTACCAAATACTCGAATCAATGTGCTTATATTTCAAAAATCACTTGACGTATATTCTTAGGTCACATATATAATTTGAAGGCCATTTCATTATCTACTTATATGCAGAATTTGGGAAATATGTCTTGGAAAATAGTAACGGTATTCCGCAATATAGGAACAAATATGGTTCGGATTTCTCGGAAAATGTAAAATGTTTTCAATTAAAAAACCTAGTATATAATTGTAGTACACACTTCGCTCTAGTCGTATGCAAAATTTGGGAATCGTACAGTTAAAAATCACCGAGTTATTCCGAAAAGTACATTTACCAAATACTCGAATCAATGTGCTTATATTTCAAAAATCACTTGACGTATATTGTTAGGTCACGAATCTACTTTGAAGGCCATTTCATTATCTACTTATATGCAGAATTTGGGAAATATGTCTTGGAAAATAGTAACGGTATTCCGGAATATAGGAACAAATATGGTTCGGATTTCTCGGCAAATATAAAATGTTTTCAATTAAAGTCGTGTATTTCTGAAACTATTGGCACTATCTATCTACACCTATTATATAATTGTAGTACATACTTCACTCTAGTCGTATGCAAATTTTGGGAAACATACCGCTAAAAATCACCGAGAAATTCTGAAAATAATAAAACTGACTGGACAATTTACTAGTACATTTACCAAATACTCGAATCAATGTGCTTATATTTCAAAAATCACTTGACGTATATTCTTAGGTCACATATATAATTTGAAGGCCATTTCATTATCTACTTATATGCAGAATTTGGGAATATGTCTTGGAAAATAGTAACGGTATTCCGCAATATAGGAACAAATATGGTTCGGATTTCTCGGAAAATATAAAATGTTTTCAATTAAAAAACCTAGTATATAATTGTAGTACACACTTCGCTCTAGTCGTATGCAAAATTTGGGAAACGTACCGTTAAAAATATAGTAACGGTATTCCGGAATATAGGAACAAATATGGTTCGGATTTCTCGGGAAATATAAAATGTTTTCAATTAAAAAACCTAGTATATAATTGTAGTACACACTTCGCTCTAGTCGTATGCAAAATTTGGGAAACGTACCGTTAAAAATCACCGAGGAATTCCGAAAATAATAAAACTGACTGGACAATTAACAAGTACATTTACTAAATACTCGAATCAATGTGCTTATATTTCAAAAATCTCATGACGTATATTGTTAGGTCACGTATCTAATTTGAAGGCCATTTCATTATCTACTTATATGAAGAATTTGGGAAATATGACTTGGAAAATAGTAACGGTATTCCGGAATATAGGAACAAATACGGTTCGGATTTCTCGGCAAATATAAAATGTTTTCAATTAAAGTCGTGTATTTTTGAAACTATTGACACTATCTGGTCAAAACCTAGTATATAATTGTAGTACATATTTCGCTCTAGTCGTATGCAAAATTTGGGAAACGTACCGTTAAAAATCACCGAGTTATTCCTACAATATTAAAACTGAGTGGCCAATTTACAAGTACTTTTTCCAAATACTCGAATCAATGTGCTTATATTTCAAAAATCACTTGACGTATATTCTTAGGTCACGAATCTAATTTGAAGGCCATTTGATTATCTATTTATATGCAGAATTGGGGAAATATATCTTGGAAAATAGTAACGGTATTCCGAAATATAGGAACAAATATGGTTCGGATTTCTCGGAAAATATAAAATGTTTTCAATTAAAAAACCTAGTATATAATTGTAGTACATACTTCGCTCTAGTCGTATGCAAAATTTGGGAAACGTACCGTTACAAATCACCGAGTTATTCCTACAATATTAAAACTGAGCGGCCAATTTACAAGTACTTTTACCAAATACTCGAATCAATGTGCTTATATTTCAAAAATCACTTGACGTATATTCTAAGGTCACGAATATAATTTGAAGGCCATTTCATTATCTACTTATATGCAGAATTTGGGAAATATGTCTTGGAAAATAGTAACGGTATTCCGGAATATAGGAACAAATATGGTTCGGATTTCTTCGGATTTATTGACACTATCTGGTCAAAACCTAGTATATAATTGTAGTACATACTTCGCTCTAGTCGTAGGCAAAATTTGGGAAACGTACCGTTAAAAATCACCGAGTTATTCCGAAAATATTAAAACTGACTGGCCAATTTACAAGTACTTTTACCAAATACTCGAATCAATGTGCTTATATTTCAAAAATCACTTGACGTATATTCTTAGGTCACGAAAATAATTTGAAGGCCATTTCATTATCTACATATATGCAGAATTTGGGAAATATGTCTTGGAAAATAGTAACGGTATTCCGGAATATAGGAACAAATTTGATTCGGATTTCTCGGAAAATGTAAAATGTTTTCAATTAAAAAACCTAGTATATAATTGTAGTACACACTTCGCTCTAGTCGTATGCAAAATTTGGGAATCGTACAGTTAAAAATCACCGAGTTATTCCGAAAATAATAAAACTGATTGGACAATTTACAAGTACATTTACCAAATACTCGAATCAATGTGCTTATATTTCAAAAATCACTTGACGTATATTCTTAGGTCACGAATATAATTTGAAGGCCATTTCATTATCCACTTATATGCAGAATTTGGGAAATATGTCTTGGAAAATAGTAACGGTATTCCGAAATATAGGAACAAATATGGTTCGGATTTCTCGGAAAATGTAAAATGTTTTCAATTAAAAAACCTAGTATATAATTGTAGTACATACTTCGCTCTAGTCGTATGCAAAATTTGGGAAACGTACCGTTAAAAATCACCGAGTTATTCCTACAATATTAAAACTGACTGGCCAATTTACAAGTACATTTACCAAATACTCGGATCAATGTGCTTATATTTCAAAAATCACTTGACGTATATTCTTAGGTCACGAATATAATTTGAAGGCCATTTCATTATCTACTTATATGCAGAATTTGGGAAATATTTCTTGGAAAATAGTAACGGTATTCCGCAATATAGGAACAAATATGGTTCGGATTTCTCGGAAAATGTAAAATGTTTACAATTAAAAAACCTACTATATAATTGTAGTACATACTTCGCTCTAGTCGTATGCAAAATTTGGGAAACGTACCGTTAAAAATCACCGAGTTATTCCTACAATATTAAAACTGACTGGCCAAACTGACTGAGTACCAAATACTCGAATCAATGTGCTTATATTTCAAAAATCACTTGACGTATATTCTTAGGTCACGAATATAATTTGAAGGCCATTTCATTATCTACTTATATGCAGAATTTGGGAAATATGTCTTGGAAAATAGTAACGGTATTCCGAAATATAGGAACAAATATGGTTCGGATTTATTGACACTATCTGGTCAAAACCTAGTATATAATTGTAGTACATACTTCGCTCTAGTCGTAGGCAAAATTTGGGAAACGTATCGTTAAAAATCACCTAGTTATTCCGAAAATATTAAAACTGACTGGACAATTTACAAGTACATTTACCAAATACTTGAATCAATGTGCTTATATTTCAAAAATCACTTGACGTATATTCTTAGGACACGAATATAATTTGAAGGCCATTTCATTATCTACTTATATGCAGAATTTGGGAAATATGTCTTGGAAAATAGTAACGGTATTCCGAAATATAGGAACAAATATGGTTCGGATTTCTCGGAAAATGTAAAATGTTTTCAATTAAAAAACCTACTATATAATTGTAGTACATACTTCGCTCTAGTCGTATGCAAAATTTGGGAAACGTACCGTTAAAAATCACCGAGAAATTCCGAAGATAATAAAACTGACTGGACAATTTACAAGTACATTTACCAAATACTCGAATCAATGTGCTTATATTTCAAAAATCACTTGACGTATATTCTTAGGTCACGAATATAATTTGAAGGCCATTTCATTATCTACTTATATGCAGAATTTGGGAAATATGTCTTGGAAAATAGTAACGGTATTCCGAAATATAGGAACAAATATGGTTCGGATTTATTGACACTATCTGGTCAAAACCTAGTATATAATTGTAGTACATACTTCGCTCTAGTCGTATGCAAAATTTGGGAAACGTACCGTTAAAAATCACCGAGTTATTCCTACAATATTAAAACTGAGTGGCCAATTTACAAGTACTTTTACCAAATACTCGAATCAAGGTGCTTATATTTCAAAAATCACTTGACGTATATTCTTAGGTCACGAATATAATTTGAAGGCCATTTCATTATCTACTTATATGCAGAATTTGGGAAATATGTCTTGGAAAATAGTAACGGTATTCCGAAATATATGAACAAATATGGTTCGGATTTATTGACACTATCTGGTCAAAACCTAGTATATAATTGTAGTACATACTTCGCTCTAGTCGTAGGCAAAATTTGGGAAACGTATCGTTAAAAATCAAAGAGTTATTCCTACAATATTAAAACTGAGTGGCCAATTTACAAGTACTTTTACCAAATACTCGAATCAAGGTGCTTATATTTCAAAAATCACTTGACGTATATTCTTAGGTCACGAATATAATTTGAAGGCCATTTCATTATCCACTTATATGCAGAATTTGGGAAATATGTCTTGGAAAATAGTAACGGTATTCCGAAATATAGGAACAAATATGGTTCGGATTTCTCGGAAAATGTAAAATGTTTTCGATTAAAAAACCTAGTATATAATTGTAGTACATACTTCGCTCTAGTCGTATGCAAAATTTGGGAAACGTACCGTTAAAAATCACCGAGTTATTCCTACAATATTAAAACTGACTGGCCAATTTACAAGTACATTTACCAAATACTCGGATCAATGTGCTTATATTTCAAAAATCACTTGACGTATATTCTTAGGTCACGAATATAATTTGAAGGCCATTTCATTATCTACTTATATGCAGAATTTGGGAAATATTTCTTGGAAAATAGTAACGGTATTCCGCAATATAGGAACAAATATGGTTCGGATTTCTCGGAAAATGTAAAATGTTTTCAATTAAAAAACCTACTATATAATTGTAGTACATACTTCGCTCTAGTCGTATGCAAAATTTGGGAAACGTACCGTTAAAAATCACCGAGTTATTCCGAAAATATTAAAACTGACTGGCCAATTTACAAGTACATTTACCAAATACTCGAATCAATGTGCTTATATTTCAAAAATCACTTGACGTATATTCTTAGGTCACGAATATAATTTGAAGGCCATTTCATTATCTACTTATATGCAGAATTTGGGAAATATGTCTTGGAAAATAGTAACGGTATTCCGAAATATAGGAACAAATATGGTTCGGATTTATTGACACTATCTGGTCAAAACCTAGTATATAATTGTAGTACATACTTCGCTCTAGTCGTAGGCAAAATTTGGGAAACGTATCGTTAAAAATCACCTAGTTATTCCGAAAATATTAAAACTGACTGGACAATTTACAAGTACATTTACCAAATACTTGAATCAATGTGCTTATATTTCAAAAATCACTTGACGTATATTCTTAGGACACGAATATAATTTGAAGGCCATTTCATTATCTACTTATATGCAGAATTTGGGAAATATGTCTTGGAAAATAGTAACGGTATTCCGAAATATAGGAACAAATATGGTTCGGATTTCTCGGAAAATGTAAAATGTTTTCAATTAAAAAACCTACTATATAATTGTAGTACATACTTCGCTCTAGTCGTATGCAAAATTTGGGAAACGTACCGTTAAAAATCACCGAGAAATTCCGAAGATAATAAAACTGACTGGACAATTTACAAGTACATTTACCAAATACTCGAATCAATGTGCTTATATTTCAAAAATCACTTGACGTATATTCTTAGGTCACGAATATAATTTGAAGGCCATTTCATTATCTACTTATATGCAGAATTTGGGAAATATGTCTTGGAAAATAGTAACGGTATTCCGAAATATAGGAACAAATATGGTTCGGATTTATTGACACTATCTGGTCAAAACCTAGTATATAATTGTAGTACATACTTCGCTCTAGTCGTATGCAAAATTTGGGAAACGTACCGTTAAAAATCACCGAGTTATTCCTACAATATTAAAACTGAGTGGCCAATTTACAAGTACTTTTACCAAATACTCGAATCAAGGTGCTTATATTTCAAAAATCACTTGACGTATATTCTTAGGTCACGAATATAATTTGAAGGCCATTTCATTATCTACTTATATGCAGAATTTGGGAAATATGTCTTGGAAAATAGTAACGGTATTCCGAAATATAGGAACAAATATGGTTCGGATTTCTCGGAAAATGTAAAATGTTTTCAATTAAAGTCGTGCATTTCTGAAACTATTGGCACTGTCTGTTCAAAACCTAGTATATAATTGTAGTACATACTTCGCTCTAGTCGTAGGCAAACTTTGGGAAACGTACCGTTAAAAATCACCGAGAAATTCCGAAGATAATAAAACTGACTGGACAATTTACAAGTACATTTACCAAATACTCGAATCAATGTGCTTATATTTCAAAAATCACTTGACGTATATTGTTAGGTCACATATATAATTTGAAGGCCATTTCATTATCTACTTATATGCAGAATTTGGGAAATATGTCTTGGAAAATAGTAACGGTATTCCGCAATATAGGAACAAATATGGTTCGGATTTCTCGGAAAATGTAAAATGTTTTCAATTAAAAAACCTAGTATATAATTGTAGTACACACTTCGCTCTAGTCGTATGCAAAATTTGGGAATCGTACAGTTAAAAATCACCGAGTTATTCCGAAAAGTACATTTACCAAATACTCGAATCAATGTGCTTATATTTCAAAAATCACTTGACGTATATTGTTAGGTCACGAATTTGAAGGCCATTTCATTATCTACTTATATGCAGAATTTGGGAAATATGTCTTGGAAAATAGTAACGGTATTCCGAAATATAGGAACAAATATGGTTCGTATTTCTCGGAAAATATAAAATGTTTTCAATTAAAGTCGTGCATTTCTGAAACTATTGGCACTATCTGTTCAAAACCTAGTATACAATTGTAGTACATACTTCGCTCTAGTCGTATGCAAAATTTGGGAAACGTACCGTTACAAATCACCGAGTTATTCCGAAAATATTAAAACTGACTGGACAGTTTACAAGTACATTTACCAAATACTTGAATCAATGTGCTTATATTTCAAAAATCACTTGACGTATATTCTTAGGTCACGAATATAATTTGAAGGCCATTTCATTATCTACTTATATGCAGAATTTGGGAAATATGTCTTGGAAAATAGTAACGGTATTCCGGAATATAGGAACAAATATGGTTCGGATTTCTTCGGATTTATTGACACTATCTGGTCAAAACCTAGTATATAATTGTAGTACATACTTCGCTCTTGTCGTAGGCAAAATTTGGGAAACGTACCGTTAAAAATCACCGGGTTATTCCGAAAATATTAAAACTGACTGGACAGTTTACAAGTACATTTACCAAATACTTGAATCAATGTGCTTATATTTCAAAAATCACTTGACGTATATTGTTAGGTCACGAATTTGAAGGCCATTTCATTATCAACTTATATGCAGAATTTGGGAAATATGTCTTGGAAAATAGTAAGGGTATTCCGGAATATAGGAACAAATATGGTTCGGATTTCTCGGCAAATATAAAATGTTTTCAATTAAAGTCGTGTATTTCTGAAACTATTGGCACTATCTATCTACACCTATTATATAATTGTAGTACATACTTCACTCTAGTCGTATGCAAATTTTGGGAAACATACCGCTAAAAATCACCGAGAAATTCTGAAAATAATAAAACTGACTGGACAATTTACAAGTACATTTACCAAATACTCGAATCAATGTGCTTATATTTCAAAAATCACTTGACGTATATTGTTAGGTCACGAATCTAATTTGAAGGCCATTTGATTATCTACTTATATGCAGAATTTAAGAAATATGTCTTGGAAAATAGTAACGGTATTCCGGAATATAGGAACAAATATGGTTCGGATTTCTCGGAAAATATAAAATGTTTTCAATTAAAAAACCTAGTATATAATTGTAGTACACACTTCGCTCTAGTCGTATGCAAAATTTGGGAAACGTACCGTTAAAAATCACCGAGAAATTCCGAAAATATTAAAACTGACTGGACAGTTTACAAGTACATTTACCAAATACTTGAATCAATGTGCTTATATTTCAAAAATCACTTGACGTATATTCTTAGGTCACGAATATAATTTGAAGGACATTTGATTATCTACTTATATGCAGAATTTGGGAAATATGTCTTGGAAAATAGTAACGGTATTCCGGAATATAGGAACAAATTTAATTCGGATTTCTCGGAAAATATAAAATGTTTTCAATTAAAGTCGTATATTTCTGAAACTATTGGCACTATCTACACAAAACCTAGTATATAATTGTAGTACATACTTCGCTCTAGTCGTATGCAAAATTTGGGAAACGTACCGTTAAAAATCACCTAGTTATTCCTACAATATTAAAAATGAGTGGCCAATTTACAAGTACTTTTACCAAATACTCGAATCAATGTGCTTATATTTCAAAAATCACTTGACGTATATTCTTAGGTCACGAATCTAATTTGAAGGCCATTTGATTATCTATTTATATGCAGAATTGGGGAAATATATCTTGGAAAATAGTAACGGTATTCCGAAATATAGGAACAAATATGGTTCGGATTTCTCGGAAAATATAAAATGTTTTCAATTAAAAAACCTAGTATATAATTGTAGTACACACTTTGCTCTAGTCGTACGCAAAATTTGGGAAACGTACCGTTAAAAATCACCGAGTTATTCCTACAATATTAAAACTGACTGGCCAATTTACAAGTACATTTACCAAATACTCGAATCAATGTGCTTATATTTCAAAAATCACTTGACGTATATTCTTAGGTCACGAATATAATTTGAAGGCCATTTCATTATCTACTTATATGCAGAATTTGGGAAATATGTCTTGGAAAATAGTAACGGTATTCCGAAATATAGGAACAAATATGGTTCGGATTTCTCGGAAAATATAAAATGTTTTCAATTAAAGTCGTGCATTTCTGAAACTATTGGCACTATCTGTTCAAAACCTAGTATATAATTGTAGTACATACTTCGCTATAGTCGTATGCAAAATTTGGGAAACGTACCGTTACAAATCACCGAGTTATTCCTACAATATTAAAACTGAGTGGCCAATTTACAAGTACTTTTACCAAATACTCGAATCAATGTGCTTATATTTCAAAAATCACTTGACGTATATTCTAAGGTCACGAATATAATTTGAAGGCCATTTCATTATCTACTTATATGCAGAATTTGGGAAATATGTCTTGGAAAATAGTAACGGTATTCCGGAATATAGGAACAAATATGGTTCGGATTTCTTCGGATTTATTGACACTATCTGGTCAAAACCTAGTATATAATTGTAGTACATACTTCGCTCTTGTCGTAGGCAAAATTTGGGAAACGTACCGTTAAAAATCACCGGGTTATTCCGAAAATATTAAAACTGACTGGACAGTTTACAAGTACATTTACCAAATACTTGAATCAATGTGCTTATATTTCAAAAATCACTTGACGTATATTCTTAGGTCACGAATATAATTTGAAGGCCATTTCATTATCTACTTATATGCAGAATTTGGGAAATATGTCTTGGAAAATAGTAAGGGTATTCGGGAATATAGGAACAAATATGGTTCTGATTTCTCGGAAAATATAAAATCTTTTTAAATAAACTCGTGTATTTCTGAAACTATTGACACTATCTGGCCAAAACCTGGTATATAATTGTAGTACATACTTCGCTCTAGTCGTAGGCAAAATTTGGGAAACGTACCGTTAAAAATAACCGAGTTATTCCTACAATATTAAAACTGACTGGACAGTTTACAAGTACATTTACCAAATACTTGAATCAATGTGCTTATATTTCAAAAATCACTTGACGTATATTGTTAGGTCACGAATCTAATTTGAAGGCCATTTCATTATCTACTTATATGCAGAATTTGGGAAATATGTCTTGGAAAATAGTAACGGTATTCCGGAATATAGGAACAAATTTGATTCGGATTTCTCGGAAAATATAAAATGTTTTCAATTAAAGTCGTATATTTCTGAAACTATTGGCACTATCTACACAAAACCTAGTATATAATTGTAGTACATACTTCGCTCTAGTCGTATGCAAAATTTGGGAAACGTACCGTTAAAAATCACCTAGTTATTCCTACAATATTAAAACTGAGTGGCCAATTTACAAGTACTTTTACCAAATACTCGAATCAATGTGCTTATATTTCAAAAATCACTTGACGTATATTCTTAGGTCACGAATCTAATTTGAAGGCCATTTGATTATCTATTTATATGCAGAATTGGGGAAATATATCTTGGAAAATAGTAACGGTATTCCGAAATATAGGAACAAATATGGTTCGGATTTCTCGGGAAATATAAAATGTTTTCAATTAAAGTCGTGTATTTCTGAAACTATTGGCTCTATCTATATTTAACACCTAGTATATAATTGTAGTACATACTTCGCTCTAGACGTATGCAAAATTTGGGAAACGTACCGTTAAAAATCACCGATAAATTCCGAAGATAATAAAACTGAGTGGCCAATTTACAAGTACTTTTACCAAATACTCGAATCAATGTGCTTATATTTCAAAAATCACTTGACGTATATTCTTAGGTCACGAATCTAATTTGAAGGCCATTTGATTATCTATTTATATGCAGAATTGGGGAAATATATCTTGGAAAATAGTAACGGTATTCCGAAATATAGGAACAAATATGGTTCGGATTTCTCGGGAAATATAAAATGTTTTCAATTAAAGTCGTGTATTTCTGAAACTATTGGCTCTATCTATATTTAACACCTAGTATATAATTGTAGTACATACTTCGCTCTAGTCGTATGCAAAATTTGGGAAACGTACCGTTAAAAATCACCTAGTTATTCCTACAATATTAAAACTGAGTGGCCAATTTACAAGTACTTTTACCAAATACTCGAATCAATGTGCTTATATTTCAAAAATCACTTGACGTATATTCTTAGGTCACGAATCTAATTTGAAGGCCATTTGATTATCTATTTATATGCAGAATTGGGGAAATATATCTTGGAAAATAGTAACGGTATTCCGAAATATAGGAACAAATATGGTTCGGATTTCTCGGGAAATATAAAATGTTTTCAATTAAAGTCGTGTATTTCTGAAACTATTGGCTCTATCTATATTTAACACCTAGTATATAATTGTAGTACACACTTCGCTCTAGTCGTATGCAAAATTTGGGAATCGTACAGTTAAAAATCACCGAGTTATTCCGAAAATTGTAAAACTGACTGGACAATTTACAAGTACATTTACCAAATACTCGAATCAATGTGCTTGATTAGGCGGAGGGGGGAAATGCGAATATTCTCCAAGGAATTAAGTTCGGGTATTAATAGAAGTTGTCCAACTTTCAAGTATCAAATAATAAAACACCTGTTTGACTTAGTTCAATGATGACTTTATTCCGTGGAAGGTATATGACGACTAAAAAAAGAGTATCATTAGAAGCATCTCATTCTTGTAACTTCGAATGTCATTCATGTAACTTCGAATGTCAATTGTTCTGCTAGAACGGGAGAGAGCTTTATGATAGTAGAAATAAAGTACAGTGACTGATGAAGTAATTATTACATGTAAAGTGGAGTAATTCATTCTGGGCGTAAACATCCCGCCGCCCTTGCAGGAGTGCAATGTTTTACAAAAGGAAATAATTCAATTATGTTTTTTTTTTTTTATACTTATACTCTAAGGTCGTATATTATCTACAATTCAATCTGTTTGAAATTCTAAAGATTGTATTATTCGACATTCACATTAGGAAATGACTTATGTAAACTCATAGTTGAGATTTTCTTATTCTTAGATTTTATCTGGAGTTGATATGTAATATAATGGTACCAGCGCGTGGGATATTGATGTTGTTACTTAAAAATTGAGTTCGTGGAGTCGCACGGTGTTGTTTATCGATCTTATTTATGTGTAAAAGGGTGTGGTGCTTTCCATGGCAAGTTTTGCACCGAACACGGCTGCGGCAATTTTGTAGACAATGTGAGTGTGCTAACATGGGAACATGGGACCAATTTCGGTTACCAACTCTTTCGTTTATCGAGGCTACCCGATTCGCCACGAACGTGTTCCATTGACAGGGCGATTTTCGCATCCACGCAAGAACTATGGTGGAGTCCGTCCATAGAAAAAGGCGATGATTAACTATGTTTAGATTAACTCGCAAAGAATTTATCAATCTAGACATCAACTCTGCTCCACAAAGCTCCTTTCGGGGTAGTGTGACAAACTTCACAGGAGCCACCTTCGACTTTGCAGCAAGTAAATGAGTCCGAACTTGCCCGTTTGCAGTTTCCACTCTGATATATAGCGCTGCTGCATATGCCTTTTCGGAGGCGTCGCAAAAACCGTGCATTTCGATAGAATTGGAAGGATGGTAGTCCACAAATCGTGGTATGCGTATTCTCTCAATAGTTGGGTAATCTTCAAGAAAATGTTTCCACTCTATCGACGTCGCAGGTTTAAGATGATCATCCCAATCGGTTTTATCTTTCCAAATTTGTTGCATTATGATTTTTGCCACAATAATCTTGGGAGCTAGCCAACCAACAGGGTCAAATAATTTTGCTATTTCAGATAAAACTTCTCGTTTCGACATAAGTGTGCTAGTAGAATGACTAGCGGGTTTGAAGTAGAAGAAGTCACTTCCAGCATTCCATCTTAAGCCTAAAGTCTTCGTAGTGCTAGAGTCAGATAACTTCAGGAAACCAGAATCAAGTAGATGCTCAGGGGGTACATTTTGCAAAAGGCATTCGTGATTCGCTGTCCATTTCCTTAGTGGAAATCCTGCCGAATTTAAAACCTGTACAAGTGTCTTTTGAATATGAGTAGCTGTTGGAAGATCATGGGCGCCACCCAAGACGTCATCAACATACATATAGTTTCTGAGGATATCAGAAACGGCGGGGTGTTCTGACTCGCATTGCTTAGCCAGTTCAAGCAATGTTCTAATCGCCAGATAAGGGGCACAGTTTATCCCAAAGGTAACTGTGTTTAACTCGTAATCCATTATGTTATGGCGGGGGTTATCACGGAATATGATCCGTTGAAATGGGGTGTGATCGGGGTTTACGAGAATTTGTCGATACATTTTCTCTATATCTGCGTTAAATACGTATCTGAATAGTCTCCACCGAAGAAGTAGAGTCGTTAGATCAGTTTGCAATACTGGTCCCGGATGCAACACGTCATTTAGACTTCTGCCATTAGAAGAGGGACACGAGGCATTGAACACAACCCGTAATTTTGTGGTAGTGCTCTCAGGCTTCAATACAGCATGATGGGGGAGGTAATAGGTGGTACTATTAGCAGATGTATCGGGGGTGACCTTAGTCATATGACCAAGCGACAAGTATTCATTAATAACCTTGTCATAATTGGTCTTATTCTGGGGGGTTTTTGCTTAAACGGAACTCGTTTCGCTGATATTGAGATATTGCGTTTCCACGAGAATCGCCGAGGGGAATATGTAAAGGAAAGTCTCGCTTAAATGGTAGAGATACGACAAAGCGTCCAGTGTTATTGCGAAAAGTTGTTGCCTGGTACAAGTTTTCACAATAAACGTCATTTTCTGACCTGTGCAATTTTTCAGGGACTTCTTCCAATTCCCAGAAACGTCTTAATTGAGCATTGAGGGTTACTTCATTATAAAAGGACGAAACATTGGGAGAACGGTTCTGTGTGGTCACTTTCCCAGTGACGATCCAACCAAAAACAGTTTTTTGTGCTACAAGTAGTTGATCTGGTGTACGTTGAACTCCGTCTAAGAGTATTTGTGGTTATATATCCCCGCCCAGAAGGACATCGACAGACAAATTATCATGTGGACCGAAATCAGCCATTTGAATGTCTCCAAAATTGGCTTCTATGATAGGAAAAAGAGATTGATATGCAAGTTGACCAGTGAGTTTCCTCACAACAAACATTTCGACTTCAGCTTTGAAACTCTTGTCGACCGGTGAACCTATAGTAACAGAACAGATTTTGTTCGAGGTGGCTGTTAAAGAACCGTTGAGACCAATAATTCCTGTTAGTGACGATTTCGTAGGCAGAGCTAACTTTCGTTGAAGGGATTTCGTGAGGAATGAAGCTTCGGATGCAGGGTCAATTAGGGCGCGTACTGTATGCTTTGTATCGCTGATGCGGATGTCTACTAACGCTGTACCTAGGATAATAGTGGAGAATTGAGTGGACTGTATACGAGTAGAATACGACTCACGAAACCGGGTTATGTTTGCAGATAATGATGCCGCTTCATCGATTTCGGTAAAAGGTGAGGCATTTGCTGTTGAAGATGTGGGATGGGTCTCTGGGATCTCCCCCGCTTGATCAAAGTTCACGGCTGTTTCGTTCCGATGAAGGAGAGAATGATGTCTTTGATCACACAGGAAACAGGAGAAGGTGCTCTTACACTTATTATATTCATGTGATGTGGCCAAACAATTGGTACATCGCCTTTGAGCTTTCACTGTGGCGTATCGATTATCAACCGACATTTTAAGAAATTCAGGGCACAATCGTAGGGGATGTAACCCCGCACAGAGAGAGCATATCTTCTGCTTAGTCGCTACTTTGTTGTGGTAGACATTTAATCTCTTTGTGTCGCGTTGTCTTTGAGGGGTAGGATTGAAAGACCTCGGATTTGCTTTAGTAGAATCTGAAGATGATCGTATATCGGCGACCGACTCTAAGGTGTGGAATCTGGAGGTCAGGAAAGAATCCATTTCTTTCCATGTTGGTAATATCGCGTTATTCTGAAGTGTTTGTTCCCAAAGATGAAGCGTATGGCCAGGAAGACATGTTGAACAAATGTAGACAAATAAGATATTCCAGCTGCTCGTGTCGATCTTAAGAAGGGAAAGGTTAGCAATACAATCATTGATGGTACGCTGCAATGTTTTAATATGTGGCCCCGATTCTTTCGAAAGGGGTGACAGATTTAAAAGAATTTTAAGCTGTGCGTTGATGAGAACCCTGGTGTTTTCATATCTTTCAACTAGGTTCTTCCAAGCTAACTCAAATCCATCGTTTGTTAGCGGGCAAGTTTTCAAAATAGCTCTCTCCTCTCCCTGCGTTTTTTTAAGTAGGTGGCATAATTTCTCTACGGGTGTCAGCCGGGGATTGTTCCGATACAAGCCCTCTCGGAATGAGGGCCAAGATACATAATCTCCATAGAAAAGATCAGTATCACAGGGGGGTAGCGAGATATTAGGAATTGCGTCTGATCGCGAGTCGTCACTTTTGACTGAATCTTTACGATGGTTATGTACTTCCATCTTCAACTTATCCACGCATTCATTTGCTGCCGATAGGCATTTGAGATGAGCGTTGTAGGCCAAAAAAAATTCTTCCTAATACTCTCGAGCTCCACTTCTGCGGCCTCCCCATTCTCAGTATCATTTGTCCCTGAAGATGGCAACGTACTCAGTAGGATATCATAAGCGGTCCGTAAAGAACTCCACAAATGCACAATTTCATCCTTCTGAACTTCTAAGGAATGTATAGTGTGCTCTGATTCAGGAATTGATATAAAATATGCATGAAATTCAACCACTCTCTCGGATGCTCTTATGAACTTAATTAGCTGGGGCATACTTGTACTAGAAACGAATTCTTTTGAAAAGGGGATCACTCTTGATAAATTGTATATATTGTTATTGGGTTGTGTTGAACACTGGCGGGGGGAGGAGAAAATATGTGGCTAATAAATTATATATTCACTAAAATCATCCATAGGTCGCTGGTTCAAATCCGGCTCGAAGGACCAAAAATGATTAGGCGGAGGGGGGAAATGCGAATATTCTCCAAAGAATTAAGTTCGGGTATTAATAGAAGTTGTCCAACTTTCAAGTATCAAATAATAAAACACCTGTTTGACTTAGTTCAATGATGACTTTATTCCGTGGAAGGTATATGACGACTAAAAAAAGAGTATCATTAGAAGCATCTCATTCTTGTAACTTCGAATGTCATTCATGTAACTTCGAATGTCAATTGTTCTGCTAGAACGGGAGAGAGCTTTATGATAGTAGAAATAAAGTACAGTGACTGATGAAGTAATTATTACATGTAAAGTGGAGTAATTCATTCTGGGCGTAAACAGTGCTTATATTTCAAAAATCACTTGACGTATATTGTTAGGTCACATAAATAATTTGAAGGCCATTTCATTATCTATTTATATACAGAATTGGGGAAATATTTCTTGGAAAATAGTAACGATATTCCGCAATATAGGAACAAATATAGTTCGGATTTCTTGGAAAATGTAAAATGTTTTCAATTAAAAAACCTAGTATATAATTGTAGTACACACTTCGCTCTAGTCGTATGCAAAATTTGGGAATCGTACAGTTAAAAATCACCGAGTTATTCCGAAAATTGTAAAACTGACTGGACAATTTACAAGTACATTTACCAAATACTCGAATCAATGTGCTTATATTTCAAAAATCACTTGACGTATATTGTTAGGTCACGAATCTAATTTGAAGGCCATTTCATTATCTACTTATATGCAGAATTTGGGAAATATGTCTTGGAAAATAGTAACGGTATTCCGGAATATAGGAACAAATATGGTTCGGATTTCTCGGCAAATATAAAATGTTTTCAATTAAAGTCGTGTATTTCTGAAACTATTGGCACTATCTATATACACCTATTATATAATTGTAGTACATACTTCACTCTAGTCGTATGCAAATTTTGGGAAACATACCGCTAAAAATCACCGAGAAATTCCGAAAATAATAAAACTGACTGGACAATTTACAAGTACATTTACCAAATACTCGAATCAATGTGCTTATATTTCAAAAATCACTTGACGTATATTGTTAGGTCACGAATCTTATTTGAAGGCCATTTGATTATCTACTTATATGCAGAATTTGGGAAATATGTCTTGGAAAATAGTAACGGTATTCCGGAATATAGGAACAAATATGGTTCGGATTTCTCGGAAAATATAAAATATTTTCAATTAAAAAACCTAGTATATAATTGTAGTACACACTTCGCTCTAGTCGTATGCAAAATTTGGGAAACGTACCGTTAAAAATCACCGAGAAATTCCGAAAATAATAAAACTGACTGGACAATTAACAAGTACATTTACCAAATACTCGAATCAATGTGCTTATATTTCAAAAATCTCATGACGTATATTGTTAGGTCACGTATCTAATTTGAAGGCCATTTCATTATCTACTTATATGAAGAATTTGGGAAATATGACTTGGAAAATAGTAACGGTATTCCGGAATATAGGAACAAATATGGTTCGGATTTCTCGGCAAATATAAAATGTTTTCAATTAAAGTCGTGTATTTCTGAAACTATTGGCACTATCTGTTCAAAACCTAGTATATAATTGTAGTACATACTTCGCTCTTAAGTAGACTAAATCTTGGTGGAAAATATACCGCGTACACCGATACTCTGCTGTTATCACATATTATATTTTAATAACAGCTGCACCTCCGTGAGCTTTGTCGTCTGGGTGGTTCGCCGTTATTATATCAAAACCTCTAATTTTAACAAAAGATTTACTAGTGAGATGAGTTTCTGACACTAAGAGTATATCTATATGGTGTAACTGGATAAAAATTTCTATTTCATTCAAATGATTAGAAATGCCATTAGCATTCCATTCAGCTATTATTAAATTTATTTGCATAGTTTGCTCATCAGCATTGACATCATATTAACTAAGGTATTAACCAACTCAATCTGTTTAGACGTCATCGCTTCTATTTTCTGCAATAAGGAACTTTCAGATGAATCAGTACCACGTAACGCTTGTGAGTATGTCATTGGTTGGAATATATTTTCGGGTGCATTAAAAGCTGTGTTGTAGTTTGTTTGTGGATTATGTGAAGTATGCATCTGTCTTGTTTTCCTGTTAAACATGTTCTGATAAACGGAACATCCCCGATAACTGGCAGTGTGATTTCCCAAACAATGAGCACACTGAGGAGGAACTTCACGAACTTTGACACACTCTGTTGTTGGATGTCCTAAACCACATTTTACACACTTAAACGGCCTTCTACAATATGACTTTGTATGTCCAAATTGCTGCCATCTATGGCATTGCACAATGTCATCAAATTTTTTGGGAGCTTCAATTTCAATGACTGCATTTCCATAAGTCTTAATGTTGTATATGTCAGGATTATTAGGGCTAGGATCCAAGTCAACAAAAAACATAGGCAGAGGTGCTTTCGTAATACGGCTTATGACATTCCTGACGCTTCTTACTTGATGCCCTTTGGTTAACAGCGGTGCCTTAATGTCGGTTATAGGCGTAGAATGATGTAACCCTTTAATAACAATCCTAAATGCTCTTTCCTGTTTAAGTTGATAAGTATGGTAGTTTTTCTTAATAGCATCTAAATGATTAATAACTTTCCGGTAAGATTCAATTTTAGTTACGACCAACCTAACTTCATTATTTCTCAAACATTTATAATTAAAATCTGTATTGGGTATAATCTTACTTAGACTTTTAACCATTTTATTGATATCTTCGACGTCGGGGATAAATATTGGTGGCGGCTTGGGAATTATGACTTCAGTTGTGGTGTTTTCTTCACTTGCTTCTTCTACATCCATAGTTGCTAGACTCGGAAACCGATTCGATGTTGATGTACCATTGTCATGATGTGGACGTTTTTGTTGCAATTTGTTTGGTGATTCTGTGTGCTTTCGTTTTGCTGGTACCTGCTGTCAGTTGTTCTCGTCATCATCACTTTCGTCGCTTAAATTCACTCCAGTACACAATGTAGTAATGATTGTTGTTGTTTTGTTTGTGTCCGTTTTTATTGCACCAAATGCGCGAACACTTGGCGCACAGACTTTAGTTGTTGTTTTGAGTGCTAACCACTAATCCGTTTATGACTTTGTTTGTCACAATTTTTGAATATGTAGAATTTGTTGCTTTAATTTTAAAGTTTTGAAACAGAACTATAGTTTTGCGTAAACACGTCTTTTACCAATCGCAGTCAAACGAAGACTGTGAAAAAAATGTAAAATGTTTTCAATTAAAAAAACCTAGTATATAATTGTAGTACACACTTCGGTCTAGTCGTATGCAAAATTTGGGAATCGTACAGTTAAAAATCACCGAGTTATTCCGAAAATAATAAAACTGAATGGACAATTTACAAGTACATTTACCAAATACTCGAATCAATGTGCTTATATTTCAAAAATCACTTGACGTATATTGTTAGGTCACGAATACAATTTGAAGGCCATTTCATTATCTACTTATATGCAGAATTTGGGAAATGTCTTGGAAAATAGTAACGGTATTCCGGAATATAGGAACAAATATGGTTCAGATTTCTCGGCAAATATAAAATGTTTTCAATTAAAGTCGTGTATTTCTGAAACTATTGGTACTATCTGTTCTACACCTAGTATATAATTGTAGTACATACTTTGCTCTAGTCGTATGCAAAATTTGGGAATCGTACCGTTAAATATCACCGAGAAATTCCGAAAATAATAAAACTGACTGGACAATTTACAAGTACATTTACCAAATACTCGAATCAATGTGCTTATATTTCAAAAATCACTTGACGTATATTGTTAGGTCACGAATATAATTTGAAGGTCATTTCATTATCTACTTATATGCAGAATTGGGGAAATATGTCTTGGAAAATAGTAACGGTATTCCGCAATATAGGAACAAATTTGGTTCGGATTTCTCGGAAAATATAAAATGTTTTCAATTAAAAAACCTAGTATATAATTGTAGTACATACTTCGCTCTAGTCGTATGAAAAATTTGGGAAACGTACCGTTAAAAATCACCGAGAAATTCCGAAGATAATAAAACTGACTGGACAATTTACAAGTACATTTACCAAATACTTGAATCAATGTGCTTATATATTGTCTACGCTGGGCACCATAGTTGTAAGCTTAGTTTAATTATTATTGTGAATTAACTTGTAATACAACTCTACCACAATTATAACGAAGAAGAAAAGAACCAAAAGGACACAAAAAAAAGCCAACTTCAGGCATATCAATAATAAAACAATTATAAACCCGAAGAAATACCCGAAGGTACGTTTTGAATAAAAACCCCGATTTTTAAAGATTTTAAGAAAAACTAATTTTTTGTTTTCTTTTCATTTGTTTGGGTAAAATTATTTTATTCACCCCCGCATATTTATTGGTCCTTACGAACCGGATTTCGAGCCTTCTATTTAAAAAAAAATAAAATACATTTTACCCGAACGCTTCATTACAGATCCCGACTAAGTTGCAGTTGGATACCCAAAAATATATAAGTTTGTAACCATCCCACTTTCAGCCACTGGCAAAAAAAAGGAGGAAGAAAAGGAGGACCAAAGGGGGAGTACTAACTGGACCCAGCCTTCAAGTACAGGTAGAGAATTCGATTCTGACTCCGAATCAAACGAAAATATTAATATTACTGTCTTAGCTAACTCCATAGATGACGAGGTCAGCAAGATGGTAGAAGAAGTAAACGACTGTATGGCACAGCTCTCGACAAAAAAGAAGAAGCTATCAGGGGCACAACGACGTAAGTTGAAGAAGATGAACCGGGATAGCAAACAGGCTACAGTGCAGGATGCTCAAAAGGAGCCATCTGAAACTCCTTCCACCTCCTCGGAAGCTGGAAAGAGGGTAAGATCTCCCGAAGAGCAGAACACTGCGAAACCGCCGAAAAAGAAAAAGAGCTCCCCGCTCTCAAGTAAATTGGTAAGACCAAGTTAAACCCCCCACAAAAGAGACACTAGTCTGTATCTTTGTGGAAAGGGCGACAACAAAGTCAATCCAACTACAAAGAGAGCGAGCACAGCAACGGAGTCCTCCGAGAAGACTGGGGCACCCGAAAGGGTATCCCGATCGACACGGAAGAGGAAGTTGACTGCTGAAAAAGGTAAGAAGCCACCGTCATATGCTAAAGTAGCGCGGAAGCACAACAGAGACGAACTCTGCTACGCAGTGATCGATATCCGTTCAGCATCCGGCAAAATCCCCAAAGACCAGCACAACAAAGTTGAGGACCTGGTTAACAACCAAATTGTGGAGCATGCCCTAAACATCAGGACGGGCCCCCAAATCAAATAATGAGCTGCGAGTTCAAAGGGGACATCTTGATGTTGAGGATGGCATCAACAGCTTGCGTAGAGACCCTCACTGAACTCGTGGATACGATCCCCTCTCCCTGGGAAGGCGCCAAGCTGAAACTGGTGAGGATGAGCGACATCCCTAAGCTCACTAAAGCGACCATGTACGTCAAAGGATGGGGCAGCGACTTCACAACAGAACGCATGCTCAAACTCTTTGGCCAGCAGAATAAGGGACTGGACGTAAAGAGGTGGGAAGTCTTCCACAGGGAGAGCGACAGCAATGGCACTCTCCTCGTGGTTGGCTTGGATCAACTCTCCATGTCCAGCCTGGCCAGGGCGAAGGGCATGGCTTTCTACGTGTCGAAAGCTGTCTTCTTCAAAATCGGTAAGGCCAGGGTCGGCGCTGAAGACCCTGAAAACGAGCCTACAGTACACAGAGACTGCGACGGAGAGAAGCGCCCAGCGCAGTCCAAGAATGAAGAGGGAGCCGAATCCATCTCCGACTCCCAAGAAGCCCGTTTACTGGAGGACCTATGATTGAGGTCATCCAGATAAACCTCCATCGGAGCGAAACGGCAACAAACGCTTTGATGGAAAAGATAAATAAAGGTAAGACTCATATCGCTTTGATCCAGGAACCATGGACGATTCGAAACAAGGTTACTGGATTGAACCATGTCAACTACCAACTATTCTATGCAAATACGGGAACTAGACCAAGGACTTGTATCATATGCCACAAAAACTTATGTTATCTTTTCTCTCCAGAGTTGTCAACATCGGATGCAACAGTACTGAAACAGGGGAATGGAAACGTATACCTTGCGTCAGTATATCTGCCATTCGACTCACCGACATTACCACCAACGTCGGAACTACAACGCCTTGTGAGGAGAGCCAAACAAACAGGTAACGAAGTACTAGTAGGTTGCGACGCTAACTCTCACCACGTTGCGTGGGGTAGTACTAACATTAATAAACGGGGACAAGCCCTAGTAGAATTTTTGAATATTAACGACCTAATACCTCTTAACATAGGAAACACTGCTACCTTTGTTAATAAAATTAGGGAAGAAGTATTAGATATAACAATATGTTCAGAAAATCTTATAGACGAAATACAGGAGTGGAGGGTCTCTAGAGAACATTCCTTTTCTGACCATCGTTACATAAGATTTAAGATAGCAAGGCCACCGCCGAACCTAATAAACTTTCGAAATAAGGCCAAAACGAAATGGGCAAAATTCGCGAAGTTAATTAGAGAAAGACTAGGGCATGAAGAGTATGAGTGCCTAAGTGTTGAAGACATCGACAACAAGGTTGATAACATTACGGAGATTCTAGTGAAGTCATTCGAAGATAGCTGTCCACTTCGAGAAAGGAAATCAGCCCAAGAAAAACCCTGGTTGACCGGGGAGATTCGCAACATTGGGAAAGAGGTCCGAAGACTTTTCAATAGGGCACGCCGTAAAAAATCTCCAGTATACTGGGACGACTACCATAGAAGACTCAGAGAATACAACAAAATTACAAGAACAGCAAAACGAAACTCCTGGAGGCTATTCTGCGAACAGGTGGATAGCGTTAACGATGTTTCAAAAATAAAAAAGTTCCTTTCAAAAACCCACACCCAAACCGATACAATGGTAGATGATGTGGGTAGACGAATAGAATCGACTGAAGAAATGGTAAGACTTTTGATGAACACCCATTTTCCCCAAGGGATGGCGGGACACACAGAGATATCGAATCATAGGGATAATTAAGTTCAACAAAGTTTTATCATTACAGACCATATGGTCAAAGAGGCCATAAAGAGATTCTCACCATTTAAGGCATCAGGACCTGATAGAATCTTTCCGGCACTACTACAGATGGAGGCTCACTACATGTCAACTCATCTAGCCGTTATTTTCACAGCATGCCTAAAATTCTCATACACGCCGAAAGCCTGGCAGGAGGCAAGAGTTGTTTTCATACCCAAACCAGGCAAGGCAAGTTATGCAACACCTAAGGCTTATCGACCAATAAGCCTAACATCTTTCTTACTCAAAACCATGGAGCGCATAGTGGATACCATGATCAAAAGTAAGATTCCAAGCGAAATGCTAAAATTTAAACTACATGCATACGTTAAAGGACGGTCAGTGGACACCGCCCTACACGAAGTAGTGCAAAACATAGAAGAATCCTTCAATGGGAAAATGTACACACTTGCGGTATGCATTGGCATTGAAGGAGCTTTCAATAATGTACAGACCAACACACTAATTCAATCCTTAGACCAGTTCGAGGTGGACCGGGCTCTCCGAGACTGGATAAGCCACATGCTAAGGAATAGATGGATAAACTGTGGGTCTCACGAAATACAAATAAGAGACAAAGTATCACAGGGAACACCACAAGGAGGTATTTTATCACCACTCCTATGGGTTACCACTATTAACAAGCTCCTGAGGATCCTAACTGACGAAGGACTTAAACCAGTCTGCTATGCAGACGACTTTATAATACTTCTGAGGGGCCAGAATCCAAACCAACTTTGCAGAAGGGCCGAAACTGCGCTAAAACTTGCATATGACTGGGTTCGACCGAGAGGTCTGAATGTAAACCCAGACAAAACTGAAATGTGTCTGTTTACAAGGAAAACAAAGATTGGTCCATATATAGACCCATCTTTCCTTAACAAAACAATTTCAATATCAGACAAGGTTAAATACTTAGGAGTAATCTTGGACAGAAAACTAAATTGGAAGTACCACATGGAAGAACGAGCAAACAAAGCTCACAGATGCTGGTCTTTATGTAGGAGAGCCATAGGCTCAAAATGGGGCCTCAATCCAACGATGACACACTGGCTCTACAAAAGCGTAATTAGACCTGTTCTAACTTATGCATCAGTAGTATGGTGGACATCGATGGAAAAGAAGTGCAACTTCAGCACCCGATAGAATACCCGAAACGTCAATAGTTGTTGAGTGTGAGACCCTAATACCAGACAGACAATCTTGGATTGATGGAACCCTAGCGCAGACACCAACTGGAAACTGCGGTAATACAGATGGTTCGAAACTAGGGGAAAGGACGGGACTGGGACTTTACATCGAAGAACCGGAAACCGAACTTTTATTCCGCCTACCAGACCATAACACGGTCCTACAGGCGGAAATCCGAGCAATTACAGAGTGTGTGACCTGGTTTAGCGCTAACACAAGACCAACAAACATAAATATCTTTACAGATAGCCAATTGGCTATCAAGGCAATAACGACTAAAACGGTTAAATCAAGGACAGTTTTAGATTGTAAAATGGCTATTAACTCTTACTCCAGACATGGCACAATACGCCTCATATGGGTGCCTGGTCATCACGGGGTAAGAGGAAACGAGAAAGCCAATACCTTGGCTCAACGAGCCAGGGAGTTGCAAACAATAAATTTAGAGAACGCGAAACCATTCGGAGCTACGCGTTCTGAGCTTAAAAGATGGGCGGCAGACGCCCATATCACACTATGGAATAGTGAAACTATTGGGAAAACGACAAGAATCTTGTGGGGTGAACCAAACGAGGATAAAACCAAAACATTGCTGAAACTGAGCAAAACAGAAACTAGTAAGATCATGGGCATTCTAACAGGGCACATAGGCCCCCCCTCCACGAAACACATATAGTGTAATATGACAATTTCTTCTATGTAGCAACTGTATCACTTACTAAATGTGGGGGGGCTAAAATTTTTCAGCACCCCATTTCCTACGCCAATGACAACAGGTACACTCTGTTCGTTTTGTTATTCTCGTTGTTTCTTCCATTTGTTTTGTGCACAGTGGGCCCGTACTGACCAAAAACTGGTCGATGTAATTTATTTACAATTAAATCCGAAACTTTTAATAACGCAATTAATAAGCACTCGGCACATTAATATTGATATTTATTTTTTGTTTCACACAGTTTCATATCGCAATAAATTGTTTTCGAACTATATTCGATAGTTTCAACCCGGTATAAAAAAGTGATTTGCACACTGTAACGTGTTTTATATAGCACAGTGGTGTTGGTTGGGCACAATTGTGAAAATATTTTCTTTCATATTTGTCGATTTTTATTTACATAAATAAAATATACAATATTTATTTCGTTTTTGGTTGCTTTTTTTATTTTGATTTCGAATTTTAAATTTAATATTGATTTCGACCCTATAAATACATACTTAGAAATTCAATTTGTTGAATTTTTAGGTATCGTTTTCGATTTATTAGCGATTTTGATAAGTTTCTATAACTTTTACATCGCGTTTGCTCTCAAATCCGTCTAAAGTCCGTTGAATTTTTGTCCAAATCGAAAGGGAACAGTTATTTTTCCAGAGATTTTTGCATTATATTGATCGTTTTTTTAATATTTCAACGACCGTTAAACAAACAAAGATGTCTGCTCTAACTACCCTTATTAGAAGCGGCGACCGTATCGTAGATTTTGAGTTCTTAGTAACTACAATGAAAGACGAAGAGCACACGGTTCATTCTCTCAACACCCATAAGAAAGAAATGGAACGTTTGTGGGAAACTTTCCGCAATTGTTATGAAGAATTATCGGATTCGGAGTGCTAACTATACCGTCATGACGTACGGACGTGCTGTGTATGCCGGTAGTGAATTGCATGTTTTTGAAATAATATTTCGTACCAATCTTTCGTTTATATCAATCAATTGTCATTTCCAAGTGTATAAAACAAAACAAAACTTAGAAAAGTCTTTAATAAAATGAGTGAGAGCCATGCTCTACACTCTAAACAATTAAATAATACGAAAATTTATATAATCAACGATAGAAAGAGAAAGAACAGTGAGAATATGGTGAATATGGTGAATGAAGGCAAACATTTAAAGGGCAACTATTATGCTGCTCTTGACATTGAAGATGACTTTCAATGCAATGAAACGTCACTAGCGAGATTCAGAGAACACGTACAAAAAAGCAACGAGCAAAGCACTCAATCAGCTAATAATGAGTCTCTTTCATCAAGCAACAACTCATATGGTCCATCATCTAGCAACAAGACCACACAAAGAGCGCAGCTCGAAAACCAAACAAGTGATCAAAACAAAAAAGAAAAGATTCCACCAATAATCATTTTTGAAGCATACTTTGAAGCAAAAAAACAGTTAAAATATCAAAAAACAGTGCAATTGAAGTTATTAAAAATTCCAATACATGACGTATCTTTGCTACATAGGGCTAGAATTGACCCCCAAACTATTCAAATTGATTCAAACTTAAATAAATATATTATTAAAGATGAGGAAAGTATTTTAAATGTGATGGGAGCCTACCTAGAATCTATTTACTCTTTAAAGAATATCGATGATTCTAACTCTATACATAAGGATGTTGAAAGAGTTTTCAACTAATTTTTAGAGGAAAAATTGAGACATGATAATACTCTGAACAGGATTACGGATTTTAATCAAACCCAAAAAGCTAACGATATTGATAGTTCATCTACGGCTGGGTACTTTATTACTCGTGATGAAATAGAGTACATTTTCTCTAATTTAAAGAGAAAATTGTCATCTGGTATAGACCAAATTCCTAACATCATATTGAAAAAGTCCCAAATATGTTAATTTTAGAGTATCTAACGTTGTTTAACAACATGATTAATAACACTTTCTTCCCAAATAAATGGAAAAAGGCAAAGGTCGTCATATTACCTAAGAAAGAAAAAGATATAACTGATCCCAAAAATCTCAGATCGATCAGTCTTCTGCCTAATATAAGCAAAATATTCGAAATGTGCACAAATAATATTATAATGAAACATTGTCGGGAAAAAAATTTACTATGTGAGAGACAATTTGGTTTTAAACATAGACATTCAACAATACATGCGATTAATCTATTAGTTTCCAACATTCACTGGAATTGGAATAAAAAGGTATGCACGGGGGCTTGCCTTATTGATTTTGAGAAAGCTTTTGACAACATAATCACTTAGTTTTTCTTATACATAATATGGTTGATAATAAAGAATTAGTAGTATGCAATACAAAAAATTTGAACTCTCAATTATTCAGAATGTCAAATGGTCTACAACAGGGAACAGTAAACGCTCCAATACTATTTAATCTCTATATACATGATTTACTACAGAGTATAGACTGTAGCATTGGATTTGCAGATGATATAATAATATTCCAACCTGGTGACAGAATAGATGAAATTAATACGAAATTGCAGGAAACATTCAACTTGGTGGAGAAATATTCAGTAGATTGGAATATGAAAATTAATCCCAAAAAATGCGAAACCATTCTTTTTCGACCACCAGTAAATAAATGTAATTGGAACATTAGAAGAAACTGGAAAGAATTCGGCATAAAATCAAAAATTTATAACAGCATTATACCTGTTAAAGACATTGTCAAATATCTAGGCATTTATCTAGACAAATTTTTATATTTCAATTCACATATTAATTTTCAAATTAAGAAAGCTCAAAACTCGATCATGGCATATAAATCAATATTCTTTTCTAAATTCGTTAACAAAAATGTTAAAATTTTAATGTACACAGCAGTGACTCGTTCGATATTATGTTATGGTGCACCTATATGGTTCAATATTTCACCATCGTATATGGAACAAATTAGAAAATTTGAAAGGAAATGTTTACGTTCGTGTACCTCCCTCCACAGATCTCGTAGCAGCAATTTCACAAAATATATATCAAACAAAGTACTGTACACATCTGTAAATATCAATAGAATAGATAACTTTTTGATAAAGACTATAAGGAACCATGTTAACAATTCTACAGACTGTAATGTAAATAACTTGATCATGGCACCATACTATGCTGATGACTTGTACATATGTAAAACTTTAGAATCAGGTTATGTTCCTCCAGAAGCCTTTTTATATCTGGATAGAATGGGGTATATACAGAATAATCTGGGTGTACCAATATTCTACCACTATTATAGAAGGGCAAATGTCAAAGCTATTAATAGCAATACGAGAGACGTAAATGAATTAAGATATGATGAAAGTATAACAGAAACCGATCGAATAGATCGATCCAATATTAAAAGTTTTTGGTGGCATAACCTGTAACTTATCTTTTAACATCTAGGGACCATTTTTATTAAACAAAAAATTATTACCAAAGCAATGTTTTTTTTCTAAATTTGTTAATTGCAATACATAATATATTTAAATTAACCTTTGTTAAAACGAAAAATACTAAGTATTTGAAATCAAATTTGTAAAACAAATGTCTATTGTATGATACAGATAAGTAATATGTTTGAGAGTCCGAAATCGGAACAGTACATTCACACACTATATATTAAGACTATTAGGTTTATTTGTAGTAATATCTTTATATACTTGAAATAAATAAACAAATCTAAAAAAAAAAAAAAAAAAAATTATCGGATTCTTTAGACAAAAAGGCCTCAAATAGTGCGGAAATTAAAAATAATTATATTTCGATATATAAAACATATTCCCGGGCATTAGCGTATATAGAAGATCATATTGAAAAGATCAACGCTAAGAAAAGGTCGAATAGTTCGCACATTCCCATTAATCTTCCCCCTTGTGACACCGAAGTTTTTACCGGTGATTATAAAAAATGGCCAACGTTTAGAGACATGTTTTCAGCTATCTACAAAGAAAACACCCACATCAGTGACATTCAAAAAATTTATTTTCTGATGCAGAAAACTGAAGGTAAAAACTTGTCCGATGACAAATGATGGCTTCGCCATTGCCTGGCAAAACTTAGTTGACAGATATGAGAATAAGCGAATTCTGGTTAACGCTCAACTTAAGACGTTATTTAATTTAGCCCCTATCGTGAAAGAATCTGGTCCCACTCTAAAGAAATTGCAACGTACGTTGAACGATTGCATCACGAATCTTGCTTTACTTGGCTTTGAAACGACGAACTGGGATGCAATTTTTGTATTCATCTGTTCGACACGACTTCCTGAAGTCACTCTCGGACTTTGGGAACAGAGCCAAGGCACAAGTTCTGATCTTCCAAAATGGGCAAACATGGACAAATTTCTGACTTCGAGATATCAAACTCTTGAATCGGTATTCGACATTCGAGGAGCTCATAACCCGGCATTTTCTCCTAACACGACACCCTATAAAAAGCCCATCGGTCAAAAAGTAAATTCGAATGATAGTAGGAAGTTCAAAAGCTTCGCCACCACTATCCCCGCTCAACCAAATAAAACTAAATGTCCTTTATGTTTTGATTCTCATCCGTTGAGATTATGCGCAGAATTTCAAAAACTATCTATACCAGAACGTCTGGAAGCGGTAAAAAGATTTAAATGCTGCTCGAATTGTTTAGCGACCGGTCACACATATAGTAATTGTACGAGTTATAATGTGTGTTATTTCTGCAAACAGAAACACCATTCGATGTTGCATCGAAAAGATATTTCGACGTAATGGAACTCGTACACCCATGTTTCTAATAACACACCCGTTAACTTCTCGTCAAATTCAGACCCTCGATCCTCTCACCAACAATCGAATTTAAATGATGATGGCCCTTCTACATCGACTGGTACCCGCTCCTTTCAGACTTTTGCAACCCAAATGCAATCTAGTATGTACTCCACGGTCCATTTAGGGACAACCGTAGTGGATATGTGCGTAAATAAACTTAGATGTTCTGCAAGAGCTCTAATTGAATCCGGCATCTCAAGCGACTTTCATTTCGCGAAAGTTACAAAGAAAACTTTCCTTACCAACATTTAGTGCTCCTACAGCCGAAATTATTGGCCTTAATGGTGCTATTGCAGCAAGATCGACTAAGATATGCCGAATTTCTATTGGTTCTCCCATTGACCCAAAATTTGAAGTGACCACCGAAGCTTATGTTGTCGAAAAGCTCACCGGTCGTCTACCAACATATTCGTTGGCCTAATTTTTAGATTCTCATTTACCCGAAATTTCCATGAACGATCTAAATTGTTCTCATATGGATTTGCTATTAGGTGGAGACATATACTCCAAAATTATGCTCACCGATGTTCACAAACATCCTAGCGGCGACCTTATCGCACAGAAACCCGTGTTCGGCTGGATAGTCACCGGTAAGATCTCCCAACCCAAACCATTACAATCTGTTGACATTTTATAACCATCTGGAGTTGAATGACACACTGTCACGATTTTGGGAGATTGAAGAAGTGCCCAAGGTGAGAATTCTTTCAGACGAAGATATCTTCTGCGAAAAGTTATATCGTGACACCACATACCGAAATAAGGATTGTAGATACGTTGTTTCGCTCCCTTTTAAACGGATAGCTCAATCTCGAAAGAGTGCTGTTTCCCAATTTATGAGAAATGAAACCCGAATGTTGAAAACCCCCGCTCTCAAGGCTCAATATGACTCTGTCATACAAGAATATTATTCTTTGGGACAGATGTCCAAATTTGAAAATGAAAACCCAACGCCTTCGAGACCTATATACTATCTACCACATCACGCTCTTTTGAAGCCTGACAGTTTAACTACCAAACTTCGAGTAGTTTTTAATGCCTCGTACCCAACTTCTAATGGCATAAGTTTAAATAATGTATTGTACACCGGACCCGTATTACAATCAGATTTAATGATTTTGATTCTCCGCTGGAGACTCTTCCGGTATGTCTTCAATGCCGATATCGAAAAAATGTACATGCAAATCCTGGTTCACCCTGATCAAACAGCATATCAGCGATTAGTTTTCCGCAAGGACCCGAAACATGAAATTTGCGATTTCGAATTGAACACAGTCACTTTTGGAGTGAATTGTGCCCCGTACTTAGCTATTAGAACTTTGATCCAGATAGCTGATTATTCCGAAACGCAATATCCTCTAGCAGCCCAGATTATTAAATCACAAATGTACGTCGATGACGTCTTGGCCGGAGCTCATAGCATCGAAGAAGCGACCAGAGGTCGCGATCAGCTTATTACAGTTCTATCTTCTGCTGGAATGAGTTGAATCCTTACCCAGATTAGAGCTGTGTGGTGCAACTCTACTTGCCGAAATGGTGCATACGCTTCGCGAAGAGATGTGTCTCAACTCGCTGGAAGTGTTTTATTGGACAGATTCGACAATTGTCTTATATTGGCTTCAAAAGCCCCCGTGTACTTGGCCCACTTTTGTAGCTTACAAAGTCTCAAAAATTCAGAATAAGGTTGGTACTGAAAACTGGCATCATGTCGTCTCCCACGACAACCCGGCTGATATTGCATCTCGTGGTTTTTTAGCACGAGATTTAAAATTTAAAAACACTACCTTTGGTGGAAAGGTCGCAATTGGTTAAGCCTTCCTCGCACGGAATGGCCCAAACAGACATTCAGAATCATGACAAATCTGGAAACCCGTTCTGTGAAAGTGCATACGACTCAGGTATCCTTTACAGAAGATATTTTAATGCGATTTTCCAGTCTCCCTCGAGCTATGAGGGTGATATCGTATATTTTCCGTTTTTACCACCTATCGTTATCAAAATTCAAGTCGACCCACTCGCATTCTACCTTGGAACTTGGTCAAGGTGAAATCAATTTCGTAAAAGGTCGTTTGGTAATTTTGTGCCAACGAACACATTTTCCCGAATACTCCTTCCTCGAGCAAGGAGTTGAAGTCTCCCGTAAAAGCCCCCTTTTGTGTTTTAACCCCTTTATAGATTCGAATGGCTTTCTACGAATGAATGGCAGATTAAGCCGATCTCAGACGTTTACATACGATGAGCGTTTCCCGAAAATTGTCCCATATAACGGTCGATTCACAAAACTCTACTTAGATTATGTTCATCAGTACTCTATACATGGAGAAAATTCGTTAATGTTACGACTGATGCGACTCGAATTTTGGGTCCCAAAACTAAAAAATCTATTGCGAACTGTGATACACAATTGTCGTGAGTGTGTCCTGCAGAAAAAGAAATCTGCCGAGCAGATTATGGCCGCTCTTCCCCCTGAGAGAACTTCACTATCTCGTCCTTTTACTTGCACCGGTGTTGACTTTGCAGGACCCTTTGAAATAAAATCCTATATCGGCAGAGGTTGTCGAATCACTAAGGGATACGTTTTGGTCTTTGTCTGTTTCGCAACAAATATACATACATCTTGAAGCCACAAACGATTTGTTGACAAATTGCTTCATTGCTGCGTTTACCCGTTTTTTCTCTCGTCGAGGATGCCCCTCGAAAATGTTTTCTGATAATGGAACTACCTTTGTTGGAGCGTCCAATATTTTCAAAAAAGATCAGACCCAATTTCTCCTCGACGTAAAACGCCAAATCTTAAATCTCAATGCTTTTCAATTGATGGAATGGCATTTTATTCCACCCGGAGCTCCACATATGGGTGGTCTCTGGGAAGCTGGAGTCAAAAGCTTCAAAACTCATCTAAAAAAGGTTTCCAATGCCCAAAGGTTCACCTTTGAAGAATTTACTACCATGTTAGCACGAATCGAAGCATGTTTGAATTCCAGGCCCCTTAGTCCGATGAATGAAGATCCGAGTGATTTGAACCCGTTGACTCCTGGACACTTTTTGATAGGAAATGCTTTGCTTTCTCCCCCAGAACCTGATGTTAACTCGGAAAAGATAAGTTACCAAAACCGTTGGCAAAAACTGAAGGTTCTACATCACTTTTTCGCTAGAAGATGGAAAGATGAGTATTTAGTCGAACTGCACAAAAGGAATGAGTGGAAGTACCCTCAGCGCGATGTAGCTGTAAATGATTTGGTCGTCATTAAAAAGGACAATTTGCCTCCAAATGAGTGGAATATAGGCAGGGTCGTAAAAGTTTATATAGGATCAGATTCCAAAGTACGAGTGGCTGATGTACGTACCGCAAACGGCGTCCTCTCTCGGCCAGTAGTGAAACTCGTACTGCTACCCAACCCCGAACACCACTAACACGTTTTTTTGTTGTTATTTTTTTTTCCTTGTTGTTTTCTTTCCCTAGAACGATGTCAGCCCAACCCCGACGACTTACCTCAGAACGTTCGGTGTCTGAAGAGGCCCCCGCTGGATCCCCTACTAAGGTGTTGTCGGAGTCAGCCGTCCGATGTCGCATCTGCTTACAAAAGCACGTGTTGCGACGATGCCCCCGATTTCGCGCTATGGATCCAAAAAAGCGACTGGCCGCAGTGCAGCAGCACAAATACTGCATCAACTGCTTGGCCCAGTCGCATTTTGTTAGGGACTGCCGAAGTCGGGAGAGATGCAGGGAGTGTCTGTCGGAGCATCACACAATGCTTCACCAGCCTCACCATATGAGGCAGCGAGGAACCTACAGCACTTCCCACCGTCGAAACCGGAACCCGCATCGTCGCAACCGCGACACCGGCAACATCAGGAGCAACGCCAATAGATCCAACAACAACAATCGGGACAACAGTCACGTCCAGACTCGTAGCCGGCGTGGTCGCAACAACAACCTGGGCGACAACAACAGCAGCAACAACCGAGGCGGCACCAACAATCGCCGCAACAATGGCGGATTGCCGCCAAACATTAACATTACTGTTAATTGTTAAGCCCCCGAACCTCCTCTTTATCTTTTAAATGAATTTTTTCCTGCCCAGACTAGCTCCTGCCTCTCCTTGATTTGCATTCCTGCAAGGGGGGCGGGATGTCTACGCTGGGCACCCTAGTTGTAAGCTTAGTTTAATTATTATTGTGAATTAACTTGAAATACAACTCTACCACAATTATAACGAAGAAGAAAAGAACCAAAAGGACACAAAAAAAAAGCCAACTTCAGGCACAACAATAATAAAACAATTATAAACCCGAAGAAATACCCGAAGGTACGTTTTGAATAAAAACCCCGATTTTTAAAGATTTTAAGAAAAACTAATTTGTTATATTCTTTTAATTTGTTTGGGTAAAAATATTTTATTCACCGCCCGCATATTTATATATCAAAAATCACTTGACGTATATTGTTAGGTCACGAATCTAATTTAAAGGCCATTTCACTATCTACTTATATGCAGAATTTGGGAAATATGTCTTGGAAAAATATGTTCCGGAATATAGGAACACATATGGTTCGGATTTCTCGGAAAATATAAAATGTTTTCAATAAAAGTCGTGTATTTCCGAAACTATTGGCACTATCTGTTCAAAATTCTCCGCTGGAGACTCTTCCGGTATGTCTTCAATGCCGATATCGAAAAAATGTACATGCAAATCCTGGTTCACCCTGATCAAACAGCATATCAGCGATTAGTTTTCCGCAAGGACCCGAAACATGAAATTTGCGATTTCGAATTGAACACAGTCACTTTTGGAGTGAATTGTGCCCCGTACTTAGCTATTAGAACTTTGATCCAGATAGCTGATTATTCCGAAACGCAATATCCTCTAGCAGCCCAGATTATTAAATCACAAATGTACGTCGATGACGTCTTGGCCGGAGCTCATAGCATCGAAGAAGCGACCAGAGGTCGCGATCAGCTTATTACAGTTCTATCTTCTGCTGGAATGAGTTGAATCCTTACCCAGATTAGAGCTGTGTGGTGCAACTCTACTTGCCGAAATGGTGCATACGCTTCGCGAAGAGATGTGTCTCAACTCGCTGGAAGTGTTTTATTGGACAGATTCGACAATTGTCTTATATTGGCTTCAAAAGCCCCCGTGTACTTGGCCCACTTTTGTAGCTTACAAAGTCTCAAAAATTCAGAATAAGGTTGGTACTGAAAACTGGCATCATGTCGTCTCCCACGACAACCCGGCTGATATTGCATCTCGTGGTTTTTTAGCACGAGATTTAAAATTTAAAAACACTACCTTTGGTGGAAAGGTCGCAATTGGTTAAGCCTTCCTCGCACGGAATGGCCCAAACAGACATTCAGAATCATGACAAATCTGGAAACCCGTTCTGTGAAAGTGCATACGACTCAGGTATCCTTTACAGAAGATATTTTAATGCGATTTTCCAGTCTCCCTCGAGCTATGAGGGTGATATCGTATATTTTCCGTTTTTACCACCTATCGTTATCAAAATTCAAGTCGACCCACTCGCATTCTACCTTGGAACTTGGTCAAGGTGAAATCAATTTCGTAAAAGGTCGTTTGGTAATTTTGTGCCAACGAACACATTTTCCCGAATACTCCTTCCTCGAGCAAGGAGTTGAAGTCTCCCGTAAAAGCCCCCTTTTGTGTTTTAACCCCTTTATAGATTCGAATGGCTTTCTACGAATGAATGGCAGATTAAGCCGATCTCAGACGTTTACATACGATGAGCGTTTCCCGAAAATTGTCCCATATAACGGTCGATTCACAAAACTCTACTTAGATTATGTTCATCAGTACTCTATACATGGAGAAAATTCGTTAATGTTACGACTGATGCGACTCGAATTTTGGGTCCCAAAACTAAAAAATCTATTGCGAACTGTGATACACAATTGTCGTGAGTGTGTCCTGCAGAAAAAGAAATCTGCCGAGCAGATTATGGCCGCTCTTCCCCCTGAGAGAACTTCACTATCTCGTCCTTTTACTTGCACCGGTGTTGACTTTGCAGGACCCTTTGAAATAAAATCCTATATCGGCAGAGGTTGTCGAATCACTAAGGGATACGTTTTGGTCTTTGTCTGTTTCGCAACAAATATACATACATCTTGAAGCCACAAACGATTTGTTGACAAATTGCTTCATTGCTGCGTTTACCCGTTTTTTCTCTCGTCGAGGATGCCCCTCGAAAATGTTTTCTGATAATGGAACTACCTTTGTTGGAGCGTCCAATATTTTCAAAAAAGATCAGACCCAATTTCTCCTCGACGTAAAACGCCAAATCTTAAATCTCAATGCTTTTCAATTGATGGAATGGCATTTTATTCCACCCGGAGCTCCACATATGGGTGGTCTCTGGGAAGCTGGAGTCAAAAGCTTCAAAACTCATCTAAAAAAGGTTTCCAATGCCCAAAGGTTCACCTTTGAAGAATTTACTACCATGTTAGCACGAATCGAAGCATGTTTGAATTCCAGGCCCCTTAGTCCGATGAATGAAGATCCGAGTGATTTGAACCCGTTGACTCCTGGACACTTTTTGATAGGAAATGCTTTGCTTTCTCCCCCAGAACCTGATGTTAACTCGGAAAAGATAAGTTACCAAAACCGTTGGCAAAAACTGAAGGTTCTACATCACTTTTTCGCTAGAAGATGGAAAGATGAGTATTTAGTCGAACTGCACAAAAGGAATGAGTGGAAGTACCCTCAGCGCGATGTAGCTGTAAATGATTTGGTCGTCATTAAAAAGGACAATTTGCCTCCAAATGAGTGGAATATAGGCAGGGTCGTAAAAGTTTATATAGGATCAGATTCCAAAGTACGAGTGGCTGATGTACGTACCGCAAACGGCGTCCTCTCTCGGCCAGTAGTGAAACTCGTACTGCTACCCAACCCCGAACACCACTAACACGTTTTTTTGTTGTTATTTTTTTTTCCTTGTTGTTTTCTTTCCCTAGAACGATGTCAGCCCAACCCCGACGACTTACCTCAGAACGTTCGGTGTCTGAAGAGGCCCCCGCTGGATCCCCTACTAAGGTGTTGTCGGAGTCAGCCGTCCGATGTCGCATCTGCTTACAAAAGCACGTGTTGCGACGATGCCCCCGATTTCGCGCTATGGATCCAAAAAAGCGACTGGCCGCAGTGCAGCAGCACAAATACTGCATCAACTGCTTGGCCCAGTCGCATTTTGTTAGGGACTGCCGAAGTCGGGAGAGATGCAGGGAGTGTCTGTCGGAGCATCACACAATGCTTCACCAGCCTCACCATATGAGGCAGCGAGGAACCTACAGCACTTCCCACCGTCGAAACCGGAACCCGCATCGTCGCAACCGCGACACCGGCAACATCAGGAGCAACGCCAATAGATCCAACAACAACAATCGGGACAACAGTCACGTCCAGACTCGTAGCCGGCGTGGTCGCAACAACAACCTGGGCGACAACAACAGCAGCAACAACCGAGGCGGCACCAACAATCGCCGCAACAATGGCGGATTGCCGCCAAACATTAACATTACTGTTAATTGTTAAGCCCCCGAACCTCCTCTTTATCTTTTAAATGAATTTTTTCCTGCCCAGACTAGCTCCTGCCTCTCCTTGATTTGCATTCCTGCAAGGGGGGCGGGATGTCTACGCTGGGCACCCTAGTTGTAAGCTTAGTTTAATTATTATTGTGAATTAACTTGAAATACAACTCTACCACAATTATAACGAAGAAGAAAAGAACCAAAAGGACACAAAAAAAAAGCCAACTTCAGGCACAACAATAATAAAACAATTATAAACCCGAAGAAATACCCGAAGGTACGTTTTGAATAAAAACCCCGATTTTTAAAGATTTTAAGAAAAACTAATTTGTTATATTCTTTTAATTTGTTTGGGTAAAAATATTTTATTCACCGCCCGCATATTTATATATCAAAAATCACTTGACGTATATTGTTAGGTCACGAATCTAATTTAAAGGCCATTTCACTATCTACTTATATGCAGAATTTGGGAAATATGTCTTGGAAAAATATGTTCCGGAATATAGGAACACATATGGTTCGGATTTCTCGGAAAATATAAAATGTTTTCAATAAAAGTCGTGTATTTCCGAAACTATTGGCACTATCTGTTCAAAACCTAGTATATAATTGTAGTACACACTTCGCTCTAGTCGTATGCAAAATTGGGGAAACGTACCGCAGAATATGGTTCGGATTTCTCGGAAAATATAAAATGTTTTCAATTAAAAAATCTAGTATATAATTGTAGTACACACTTCGCTCTAGTCGTATGCAAAATTTGGGAAACGTACAGTTAAAAATCACCGAGTTATTCAGAAAATAATAAAACTGACTGGACAATTTACAAGTACATTTACCAAATACTCGAATCAATGTGCTTATATTTCAAAAATCACTTGACGTATATTGTTAGGTCACCAATCTAATTTGAAGGCCATTTCATTATCTACTTATGTATATGCAGAAGTTGGGAAATATGTCTTGGAAAATAGTAACGGTATTCCGGAATATAGGAACAAATATGGTTCGGATTTCTCGGAAAATATAAAATGTTTTCAATTAAAAAACCTAGTATATAATTGTAGTACACACTTCGCTGTAGTCGTATGCAAAATTTGGGAAACGTACCGTTAAAAATCACAGAGAAATTCCGAAAATAATAAAACTGACTGGACAATTTACAAGTACATTTACCAAATACTCGAATCAATGTGCTTATATTTCAAAACTCACTTGCGTTTATTGTTAGGTCAGGAATCTAATTTGAAGGCCATTTCATTATCTACTTATATGCAGAATTTGGGAAATATGTCTTGGAAAATAGTAACTGTATTCCGGAATATAGGAACAAATATGGTTCGGATTTCTCGGAAAATATAAAATGTTTTCAATTAAAAAACCTAGTATATAATTGTAGAACACACTTCGCTCTAGTCGTATGCAAAATTTGGGAAACGTACCGTTAAAAATCACAGAGAAATTCCGAAAATAATAAAACTGACTGGACAATTTACAAGTACATTTACCAAATACTCGAATCAATGTGCTTATATTTCAAAAATCACTTGACGTATATTGTTAGGTCACCAATCTAATTTGAAGGCCATTTCATTTTCTACTTATATGCAGAATTTGGGAAATATGTCTTGGAAAATAATAACGGTATTCCGGAATATAGGAACAAATATGGTTCGGATTTCTCGGCAAATATAAAATGTTTTCAATAAAAGTCGTGTATTTCCGAAACTATTGGCACTATCTGTTCAAAACCTAGTATATAATTGTAGTACACACTTCGCTCTAGTTGTATGCACAATTTGGGAAACGTACCGTTAAAAATCACCGAGAAATTCCGAAAATAATAAAACTGACTGGACAATTTACAAGTACATTAACCAAATACTCGAATCAATGTGCTTATATTTCAAAAATCACTTGACGTATATTCTTTGGTCACGAATATAATTTGATGGCCATTACATTATCTACTTATATGCAGAATTTGGGAAATATGTCTTGGAAAATAGTAACGGTATTCCGGAATATAGGAACAAATATGGTTCGGATTTCTCGGAAAATATAAAATGTTTTCAATTAAAAAACCTGGTATATAATTGTAGTACACACTTCGCTCTAGTCGTATGCAAAATTTGGGAAACGTACCGTTAAAAATCACAGAGAAATTCCGAAAATAATAAAACTGACTGGACAATTTACAAGTACATTTACCAAATACTCGAATCAATGTGCTTATATTTCAAAAATCACTTGACGTATATTGTTAGGTCACCAATCTAATTTGAAGGCCATTTCATTATCTACTTATATGCAGAATTTGGGAAATATGTCTTGGAAAATAGTAACGGTATTCCGGAATATAGGAACAAATATGGTTCGGATTTCTCGGAAAATATAAAATGTTTTCAATAAAAGTCGTGTATTTCCGAAACTATTGGCACTATCTGTTCAAAACCTAGTAAATAATTGTAGTACACACTTTGCTCTAGTCGTATGCAAAATTTGGGAAACGTACAGTTAAAAATCACAGAGAAATTCCGAAAATAATAAAACTGACTGGACAATTTACAAGTACATTTACCAAATACTCGAATCAATGTGATTATATTTCAAAAATCACTTGACGTATATTGTTAGGTCACGAATCTTATTTGAAGGCCATTTCATTATCTACTTATATGCAGAATTTGGGAAATATGTCTTGGAAAATAGTAACGGTATTCCGGAATATAGGAACAAATATGGTTCGGATTTCTCGGAAAATATAAAATGTTTTCAATTAAAAAACCTAGTATATAATTGTAGTACACACTTCGCTCTAGTCGTATGCAAAATTTGGGAAACGTACCGTTAAAAATCACAGAGAAATTCCGAAAATAATAAAACTGACTGGACAATTTACAAGTACATTTACCAAATACTCGAATCAATGTGCTTATATTTCAAAAATCACTTGACGTATATTGTTAGGTCACCAATCTAATTTGAAGGCCATTTCATTATCTACTTATATACAGAATTTGGGAAATATGTCTTGGAAAATAGTAACGGTATTCCGGAATATAGGAACAAATATGGTTCGGATTTCTCGGAAAATATAAAATGTTTTCAATTAAAGTCGTGTATTTCTGAAACTATTGGCACTATCTGTTCAAAACCTAGTATATAATTGTAGTACATACTTCGCTCTAGTCGTATGCAAAATTTGGGAAACGTACCGTTAAAAATCACCGAGAAATTCCGAAAATAATAAAACTGACTGGACAATTTACAAGTACATTTACCAAATACTCGAATCAATGTGCTTATATTTCAAAAATCACTTGACGTATATTCTTTGGTCACGAGTATAATTTGATGGCCATTTCATTATCTACTTATTTGCAGAATTTTGGAAATATGTCTTGGAAAATAGTAACGGTATTCCGGAATATAGGAACAAATATTTACAAGTACATTTACCAAATACTCGAATCAATGTGATTATATTTCAAAAATCACTTGACGTATATTGTTAGGTCACGAATCTTATTTGAAGGCCATTTCATTATCTACTTATATGCAGAATTTGGGAAATATGTCTTGGAAAATAGTAACGGTATTCCGGAATATAGGAACAAATATGGTTCGGATTTCTCGGAAAATATAAAATGTTTTCAATTAAAAAACCTAGTATATAATTGTAGTACACACTTCGCTCTAGTCGTATGCAAAATTTGGGAAACGTACCGTTAAAAATCACAGAGAAATTCCGAAAATAATAAAACTGACTGGACAATTTACAAGTACATTTACCAAATACTCGAATCAATGTGCTTATATTTCAAAAATCACTTGACGTATATTGTTAGGTCACCAATCTAATTTGAAGGCCATTTCATTATCTACTTATATACAGAATTTGGGAAATATGTCTTGGAAAATAGTAACGGTATTCCGGAATATAGGAACAAATATGGTTCGGATTTCTCGGAAAATATAAAATGTTTTCAATTAAAGTCGTGTATTTCTGAAACTATTGGCACTATCTGTTCAAAACCTAGTATATAATTGTAGTACATACTTCGCTCTAGTCGTATGCAAAATTTGGGAAACGTACCGTTAAAAATCACCGAGAAATTCCGAAAATAATAAAACTGACTGGACAATTTACAAGTACATTTACCAAATACTCGAATCAATGTGCTTATATTTCAAAAATCACTTGACGTATATTCTTTGGTCACGAGTATAATTTGATGGCCATTTCATTATCTACTTATTTGCAGAATTTTGGAAATATGTCTTGGAAAATAGTAACGGTATTCCGGAATATAGGAACAAATATTTACAAGTACATTTACCAAATACTCGAATCAATGTGATTATATTTCAAAAATCACTTGACGTATATTGTTAGGTCACGAATCTTATTTGAAGGCCATTTCATTATCTACTTATTTGCAGAATTTTGGAAATATGTCTTGGAAAATAGTAACGGTATTCCGGAATATAGGAACAAATATGGTTCGGATTTCTCGGAAAATATAAAATATTTTCAATTAAAAAACCTAGTATATAATTGTAGTACACACTTCGCTCTAGTCGTATGCAAAATTTGGGAAACGTACCGTTAAAAATCACCGAGAAATTCCGAAAATAATAAAACTGACTGGACAATTTACAAGTACATTTACCAAATACTCGAATCAATGTGCATATATTTCAAAAATCACTTGACGTATATTCTTTGGTCACGAGTATAATTTGATGGCCATTTCATTATCTACTTATTTGCAGAATTTTGGAAATATGTCTTGGAAAATAGTAACGGTATTCCGGAATATAGGAACAAATATGGTTCGGATTTCTCGGAAAATATAAAATATTTTCAATTAAAAAACCTAGTATATAATTGTAGTACACACTTCGCTCTAGTCGTATGCAAAATTTGGGAAACGTACCGTTAAAAATCACCGAGAAATTCCGAAAATAATAAAACTGACTGGACAATTTACAAGTACATTTACCAAATACTCGAATCAATGTGCTTATATTTCAAAAATCACTTGACGTATATTGTTAGGTCACGAATCTAATTTGAAGGCCATTTCATTATCTACTTATATGCAGAATTTGGGAAATATGTCTTGGAAAATAGTAACGGTATTCCGGAATATAGGAACAAATATGGTTCGGATTTCTCGGCAAATATAAAATGTTTTCAATTAAAGTCGTGTATTTCTGAAACTATTGGCACTATCTGTTCAAGTATATATTTGTAGTACATACTTCGCTCTAGTCGTATGCAAAATTTGGGAAACGTACCGTTAAAAATCACCGAGAAATTCCGAAAATAATAAAACTGACTGGACAATTTACAAGTACATTTACCAAATTCTCGAATTAATGTGCTTATATTTCAAAAATCACTTGACGTATATTGTTAGGTCACCAATCTAATTTGAAGGCCATTTCATTATCTACTTATATGCAGAATTTGGGAAATATGACTTGGAAAATAGTAACGGTATTCCGGAATATAGGAACAAATATGGTTCGGATTTCTCGGAAAATATGAAATGTTTTCAATAAAAGTCGTGTATTTCCGAAACTATTGGCACTATCTGTTCAAAACCTAGTATATAATTGTAGTACATACTTCGCTCTAGTCGTATGCAAAATTTGGGAAACGTACCGTTAAAAATCACCGAGAAATTCCGAAAATAATAAAACTGACTGGACAATTTACAAGTACATTTACCAAATACTCGAATCAATGTGCTTATATTTCAAAAATCACTTGACGTATATTCTTTGGTCACGAGTATAATTTGATGGCCATTTCATTATCTACTTATTTGCAGAATTTTGGAAATATGTCTTGGAAAATAGTAACGGTATTCCGGAATATAGGAACAAATATGGTTCGGATTTCTCGGAAAATATAAAATATTTTCAATTAAAAAACCTAGTATATAATTGTAGTACACACTTCGCTCTAGTCGTATGCAAAATTTGGGAAACGTACCGTTAAAAATCACCGAGAAATTCCGAAAATAATAAAACTGACTGGACAATTTACAAGTACATTTACCAAATACTCGAATCAATGTGCTTATATTTCAAAAATCACTTGACGTATATTGTTAGGTCACGAATCTAATTTGAAGGCCATTTCATTATCTACTTATATGCAGAATTTGGGAAATATGTCTTGGAAAATAGTAACGGTATTCCGGAATATAGGAACAAATATGGTTCGGATTTCTCGGAAAATATGAAATGTTTTCAATAAAAGTCGTGTATTTCCGAAACTATTGGCACTATCTGTTCAAAACCTAGTAAATAATTGTAGTACACACTTCGCTCTAGTTGTATGCAAAATTTGGGAAACGTACAGTTAAAAATCACAGAGAAATTCCGAAAATAATAAAACTGACTGGACAATTTACAAGTACATTTACCAAATTCTCGAATTAATGTGCTTATATTTCAAAAATCACTTGACGTATATTGTTAGGTCACCAATCTAATTTGAAGGCCATTTCATTATCTACTTATATGCAGAATTTGGGAAATATGACTTGGAAAATAGTAACGGTATTCCGGAATATAGGAACAAATATGGTTCGGATTTCTCGGAAAATATGAAATGTTTTCAATAAAAGTCGTGTATTTCCGAAACTATTGGCACTATCTGTTCAAAACCTAGTAAATAATTGTAGTACACACTTCGCTCTAGTTGTATGCAAAATTTGGGAAACGTACAGTTAAAAATCACAGAGAAATTCCGAAAATAATAAAACTGACTGGACAATTTACAAGTACATTTACCAAATACTCGAATCAATGTGCTTATATTTCAAAAATCACTTGACGTATATTGTTAGGTCACGAATCTAATTTGAAGGCCATTTCATTATCTACTTACATGCAGAATTTGGGAAATATGTCTTGGAAAATAGTAACTGTATTCCGGAATATAGGAACAAATATGGTTCGGATTTCTCGGAAAATATAAAATGTTTTCAATTAAAAAACCTAGTATATAATTGTAGAACACACTTCGCTCTAGTCGTATGCAAAATTTGGGAAACGTACCGTTAAAAATCACAGAGAAATTCCGAAAATAATAAAACTGACTGGACAATTTACAAGTACATTTACCAAATACTCGAATCAATGTGCTTATATTTCAAAAATCACTTGACGTATATTGTTAGGTCACCAATCTATTTTAAAGACCATTTCATTATCTACTTATATGCAGAATTTGGGAAATATGTCTTGGAAAATAATAACGGAATTCCGGAATATAGGACCAAATATGGTTCGGATTTCTCGGAAAATATAAAATGTTTTCAATCAAAAAACCTAGTATATAATTGTAGTACACACTTCGCTCTAGTTGTATGCACAATTTGGGAAACGTACCGTTAAAAATCACCGAGAAATTCCGAAAATAATAAAACTGACTGGACAATTTACAAGTACATTTACCAAATACTCGAATCAATGTGCATATATTTCAAAAATCACTTGACGTATATTGTTAGGTCACGAATCTAATTTGAAGGCCATTTCATTATCTACTTATATGCAGAATTTGGGAAATATGTCTTGGAAAATAGTAACTGTATTCCGGAATATAGGAACAAATATGGTTCGGATTTCTCGGAAAATATAAAATGTTTTCAATTAAAAAACCTAGTATATAATTGTAGAACACACTTCGCTCTAGTCGTATGCAAAATTTGGGAAACGTACCGTTAAAAATCACAGAGAAATTCCGAAAATAATAAAACTGACTGGACAATTTACAAGTACATTTACCAAATACTCGAATCAATGTGCTTATATTTCAAAAATCACTTGACGTATATTGTTAGGTCACCAATCTATTTTAAAGACCATTTCATTATCTACTTATATGCAGAATTTGGGAAATATGTCTTGGAAAATAATAACGGAATTCCGGAATATAGGACCAAATATGGTTCGGATTTCTCGGAAAATATAAAATGTTTTCAATTAAAGTCGTGTATTTCTGAAACTATTGGCACTATCTGTTCAAAACCTAGTATATAATTGTAGAACATACTTCGCTCTAGACGTATGCAAAATTTGGGAAACGTACCGTTAAAAATCACCGCGAAATTCCGAAAATAATAAAACTGACTGGACAATTTACAAGTACATTTACCAAATACTCGAATCAATGTGCTTATATTTCAAAAATCACTTGACGTATATTGTTAGGTCACCAATCTAATTTGAAGGCCATTTCATTATCTACTTATATGCAGAATTTGGGAAATATGTCTTGGAAAATAGTAACGGTATTCCGGAATATAGGAACAAATATGGTTCGGATTTCTCGGAAAATATAAAATGTTTTCAATTAAAAAACCTAGTATATAATTGTAGTACACACTTCGCTCTAGTCGTATGCAAAATTTGGGAAACGTACCGTTAAAAATCACCGAGAAATTCCGAAAATAATAAAACTGACTGGACAATTTACAAGTACATTTACGAAATACTCGAATCAATGTGCTTATATTTCAAAAATCACTTGACGTATATTGTTAGGTCACGAATCTAATTTGAAGGCCATTTCATTATCTACTTATATGCAGAATTTGGGAAATATGTCTTGGAAAATAGTAACGGTATTCCGGAATATAGGAACAAATATGGTTCGGATTTCTCGGCAAATATAAAATGTTTTCAATTAAAGTCGTGTATTTCTGAAACTATTGGCACTATCTGTTCAAGTATATATTTGTAGTACATACTTCGCTCTAGTCGTATGCAAAATTTGGGAAACGTACCGTTAAAAATCACCGAGAAATTCCGAAAATAATAAAACTGACTGGACAATTTACAAGTACATTTACCAAATACTCGAATTAATGTGCTTATATTTCAAAAATCACTTGACGTATATTGTTAGGTCACCAATCTAATTTGAAGGCCATTTCATTATCTACTTATATGCAGAATTTGGAAAATATGTCTTGGAAAATAGTAACGGTATTCCGGAATATAGGAACAAATATGGTTCGGATTTCTCGGAAAATATAAAATGTTTTCATCTTCTATTTCAACCCTCGTTAACGGTGACCAAATATTCACTGACCCGGTTGACAAAGCTAACCTTATGGCTGAAATTTTTGCAAAGAATTCATCTTTGCCAGACAGCAGTCAACCACTCCCCGTGATCGAGAACGTATCTAGTTCGATGCCTCAGATATTTTTTCGAACACGTGGCGTTAAAAGGGTTCTTACAGATCTCAACGTAAATAAAACTCCGGGCCCGGATGGTATTTCCGCACTTGTCCTATGTAAGTGCTCTTCGACGCTAGCGCGTCCATTGCGCAATCTTTTCAACATGTCGTACCGTGCTGGTATTTACCCTTCACGTTGGAAAGTTGCCAATGTTCAGCCGATCCCCAAGAAAGGTGAGGCTACCAATCCTGCGAATTACCGTCCAATTGCAATATGTTCTGCGCTCTCGAAGGTTATGGAGAGCATGGTTAACCACCATCTTGTCAAATATTTAGAGTCTAACGGCCTTCTCAATGATCGACAGTATGGCTTCCGTAGAAATCGATCTACTGGAGACCTGATGGCGTTCCTTTCGGAACGATGGAGTCGATCCATTCACCGACTTGGCGAAAGCAAGGTCGTGGCTCTGGATATTTCCAAGGCGTTCGATAGAGTCTGGCACGGAGCACTCATATCAAAACTTATTGCATTTGGTGTCGGTAATACCTTCTCTCGATTCATATCGAGTTTTCTCAGGGATCGCTCTATACGAGTTGTTATAGATGGGGTCTCATCTAACGAGCATAGGTTGACCGCAGGAGTGCCACAAGGCTCTGTCCTCTCTCCTTCTTTATTTCTTATTTTCATTGACGACCTGCTGGGTCAGACTGTGAACCCGATCTACTCCTTTGCGGATGACTATGGAGGTGGAGGACAAAAGGCGAACGATGAATGACTCACTTAACCGCGATTTGGCGACGATTTGTGAGTGGGGCCAAATGAATAGAGTAGATTTTAATCCACAAAAGACCCAGTGCTGTTTGTTGTCACACAAACGATCACCAGATCCAGCATCGTCGTCAATTTCTATGGGTGTTGTGGATATCGACGAATCAGACACTCTTGATGTTCTGGGCATGAAGATACAGGGTGATGCTCGCTGGGCTAGCCATATATTCGAAGTGTCGAAAGAAGCATTCAAGTGTTTAGGCTTTTTGAAGCGGTGCAAGAAATACTTCACTCCATCTGATCTCGTAAATATTTACACCACCTACATCCGGCCTAAAATGGAATACAACTCGCATATATGGGCAGGGGCTCCATTAACATCTTTGAAGCTTCTGGACCGTGTACAGAGGAGAGCGATGGTGATGATAGGGGATGGTAGGGTATCCAGCTCTATTGTCTCCCTACAGCATCGCCGAAATGTGGGTTGTGTATCGCTATTCTATAGATATTTTAATGGTATCTGTTCAGAAGATATCCGTCGTCTGGTCCCTGACGTTAGAACATTTAGCCGGAATACTCGGCTATCCAGGGAATCTCATCCGTTCATTGTCAAATGGCCGGTTGACCGGACGACGCACTATAGAGAAAATTCGTTCTTCAGCCGAACTGCTCGTATGTGGAATAATCTTCCAGCAAGTGTTTTTCCTGCCTGTTATGACATTCTCAAGTTCAAAACAAATGTCAACAAACACTACTCCATCTTTCCTCCCTCCAATACCCTTACTTCCAATCGCTAACACAGTGCATTGCATTCATAGGAGGCATCCCCTGAGTGTTAGTCTTCAAAAAAAAAAAAAAAAAAAAAAAAATATAAAATGTTTTCAATTAAAGTCGTGTATTTCTGAAACTATTGGCACTATCTGTTCAAAACCTAGTATATAATTGTAGAACATACTTCGCTCTAGACGTATGCAAAATTTGGGAAACGTACCGTTAAAAATCACCGCGAAATTCCGAAAATAATAAAACTGACTGGACAATTTACAAGTACATTTACCAAATACTCGAATCAATGTGCTTATATTTCAAAAATCACTTGACGTATATTGTTAGGTCACCAATCTAATTTGAAGGCCATTTCATTATCTACTGATATGCAGAATTTGGGAAATATGTCTTGGAAAATAGTAACGGTATTCCGGAATATAGGAACAAATATGGTTCGGATTTCTCGGAAAATATAAAATGTTTTCAATTAAAAAACCTAGTATATAATTGTAGAACACACTTCGCTCTAGTCGTACGCAAAATTTGGGAAACGTACCGTTAAAAATCACAGAGAAATTCCGAAAATAATAAAACTCACTGGACAATTTACAAGTACATTTACCAAATACTCTAATCAATGTGCTTATATTTCAAAAATCACTTGACGTATATTGTTAGGTCACCAATCTAATTTGAAGGCCATTTCATTATCTACTTATATGCAGAATTTGGGAAATATGTCTTGGAAAATAGTAACGGTATTCCGGAATATAGGAACAAATATGGTTCGGATTTCTCGGAAAATATAAAATGTTTTCAATTAAAAAACCTAGTATATAATTGTAGTACACACTTCGCTCTAGTCGTATGCAAAATTTGGGAAACGTACCGTTAAAAATCACCGAGAAATTCCGAAAATAATAAAACTGACTGGACAATTTACAAGTACATTTACCAAATACTCGAATCAATGTGCTTATATTTCAAAAATCACTTGACGTATATTGTTAGGTCACGAATCTAATTTGAAGGCCATTTCATTATCTACTTATATGCAGAATTTGGGAAATATGTCTTGGAAAATAGTAACGGTATTCCGGAATATAGGAACAAATATGGTTCGGATTTCTCGGCAAATATAAAATGTTTTCAATTAAAGTCGTGTATTTCTGAAACTATTGGCACTATCTGTTCAAGTATATATTTGTAGTACATACTTCGCTCTAGTCGTATGCAAAATTTGGGAAACGTACCGTTAAAAATCACCGAGAAATTCCGAAAATAATAAAACTGACTGGACAATTTACAAGTACATTTACCAAATACTCGAATTAATGTGCTTATATTTCAAAAATCACTTGACGTATATTGTTAGGTCACGAATCTAATTTGAAGGCCATTTCATTATCTACTTATATGCAGAATTTGGGAAATATGTCTTGGAAAATAGTAACTGTATTCCGGAATATAGGAACAAATATGGTTCGGATTTCTCGGAAAATATAAAATGTTTTCAATTAAAAAACCTAGTATATAATTGTAGAACACACTTCGCTCTAGTCGTATGCAAAATTTGGGAAACGTACCGTTAAAAATCACAGAGAAATTCCGAAAATAATAAAACTGACTGGACAATTTACAAGTACATTTACCAAATACTCGAATCAATGTGATTATATTTCAAAAATCACTTGACGTATATTGTTAGGTCACGAATCTAATTTGAATGTCATTTAATTATCTACTTATATGCAGAATTTGGGAAATATGTCTTGGAAAATAGTAACGGTATTCCGGAATATAGGAACAAATATGGTTCGGATTTCTCGGAAAATATAAAATGTTTTCAATAAAAGTCGTGTATTTCCGAAACTATTGGCACTAACTGTTCAAAACCTAGTAAATAATTGTAGTACACACAATTTACAAGTACATTTACCAAATACTCGAATTAATGTGCTTTATGCAGTATATTTAAAATCGCCGATAAACTAAATATTACCTCATACAAGCAGCCAAACCAAATACATCCCCCTTGGTATTTAAGCCCTAATCTCTTCTTAAACACACTAACCAAATACAATAAAAACACGACCAATCCTCACATATACAGAGTGTTATCCAAAAATATATTTGATGAACATAAACATAGCGGCTGGGAAATCTTATTCACCGACGGCTCTAAAACAGCATTTAATACATCGTTTGCAGTAGTGTCCGAAAACGGCACAATTCAATCTACAGGTCTTCTTCTGGAGACTGCATCTATATTTGAAGCCGAAGCCCAAGCAATACTGAAATCGTTGGAAGTATGTAATAATAGCCGCACTAAACACCTCATTTGCTCCGACAGCTACTCCGTTTTTGTAGCATGTTCGAACAGTGGAAATAAAAACGAAACCATAACTTTAATTCAGCAAATGCTAATCAACATGAAAAACAAAACCAAACTCATGTGGGTTCCAAGTCATGTGGGGATCCCGGGGAATGAGACAGCTGACATGGTAGCCAAAAAAGTTTTACACCGCTATCCAACTTTCCTCTTCATTCCATCCTCTAAGCATAATACTATTAAAATGGCACTAACACATGCTAACCTGGAAGTAGAAAATAAATGGAGGTCTTACAACCATCCATACAAAAATATTAATCCCAATAAAATTCCATTGGAACTACCCCTAACTACTACATGTCATCAAAATAAATGTTTTGTGCGATTACGCCTTACACACTCCCGACTCGCTCATGAACACCTTTTGACTAAGGAGCCTCATCCCATATGTGATTTTTGCAACAACTGTAATGTATCAGTAGCCCACCTACTGTCAGATTGTCCAGCCATCCAACAAACTCGCCACAAAATTTTCAACTCACACAATATAATCGACATACTTAGATATCCATCTAAAGATAACATTAGTAATATTTATATTTTCCTCAAAACTTTAAAGATTCATAATAAAATATGATTTCTAATTATTTTACCTTCTCAACTCAAACATACCTCCTATACACTAGTATATAGTAAGCCGATAGCCTTAGTTGCTAGTGCTTATTTTCTTTAAGTTTATTATAATTTTAATTGTAATAGATATAAATAAATAAACCACTTCACTAGTGAATCTGGAAACCCAATTTTTTCAAGTTTCAAGAGAAGTATTTCGTGATTGACTTTATCAAATGCTTTACAAAAATCAAAGTACACGGTATCAACTTGATAACCTAACTCAAAGCTATTAATACAAAAATTCGTTAAAACCAAAAGATTAGAGATAGTTGAACGATTTTTTATAAAACCATGTTGGAATTCAGATATAAAGCGATAAGTGGACGGAAATAACTTATCATAAACTAAATGTTCAAATAACTTGGATACAGTTGATAATTTTGAAATTGGTCTATAATTGCGAGTGTCAGCTTTAGAGCCAGATTTATGAATAGGAGTAATAGAAGAAATTTTCCAGCAATCTAAAAATGTACCAGTCTTTAACGAGTAATTAAAGATATACTGGAGTGGAAAAGAAAAAGAAGATGCACATCTTTTAAGAAACAGAGCAGAAATACCATCATTATCAGTTCTAACTGATTCTTTCAAACCAGATAAACCAGATAGAATGTCCATTTCACTAAACTGGAAGTATGTCAGATCCGAAACAGAGACAACATTTTCCAACAGTTTGGAATCAAAAGACTGTGTAAAAGGCTCAAAGTTAGATTTGAAAAAATTTGCCTGATCATGAGGTGAATTGGCAAAATTATCACCAAAAAATATTGAGGAAGGGAAGTCGCTATTGCGATTTTTTGACTTTATAAAATTCCAAAATGATTTAGGATTACTGCTAATTTTGTTTTCAAAGCTAATAATGTACTGCTTATAAAGAAATTTATTTAAAAAAGAAAATTCTCTAGAGTAGTGCTCATATTTATTTTTGCTATATGTAGAATTTGTGGATTTAAAGATTTTGTGGAATTTATTTCTCAGATTCTTTAATTTTTTTAAACCCGGAGTATACCAGGGAAGTTTGTAACATTTCGGCTTCAATAAAGGAACATTAGCATGAAGAATTTCAACAATTCTATTTATGAACTTAGAATAACAATCATGAATTGTTCTGCCCAAAAAAATATGTGTCCAGTCAATACTCGAGATGAGATGATTAATTAATACAAAATCACAAGCATTATAATCAAAACGATTACCTAAACTGGTAAAATTAGAAAATTTATAAAATTCAATATTTAAGCAAATTGGAACATGATGATTATCAGGAGTACAAAATGGATAATCACATACTGAAATAAGATAGTACATATTGTTTGATATAAAAATGAGATCAAGAATTCTACCAATATTATTGTAAAATGAAAATGTTAGGTCACGAATCTAATTTGAAGGTCATTTAATTATCTACTTATATGCAGAATTTGGGAAATATGTCTTGGAAAATAGTAACGGTATTCCGGAATATAGGAACAAATATGGTTCGGATTTCTCGGAAAATATAAAATGTTTTCAATAAAAGTCGTGTATTTCCGAAACTATTGGCACTAACTGTTCAAAACCTAGTAAATAATTGTAGTACACACTTCGCTCTAGTCGTATGCAAAATTTGGGAAACGTACAGTTAAAAATCACAGAGAAATTCCGAAAATAATAAAACTGACTGGACAATTTAAAAGTATATTTACCAAATACTCGAATCAATGTGATTATATTTCAAAAATTACTTGACGTATATTGTTAGGTCACGAATCTAATTTGAAGGTCATTTCATTATATACTTATATGCAGAATTTGGGAAATATGTCTTGGAAAATAGTAACGGTATTCCGGAATATAGGAACAAATATGGTTCGGATTTCTCGGAAAATATAAAATGTTTTCAATAAAAGTCGTGTATTTCCGAAACTATTGGCACTATCTGTTCAAAACCTAGTATATAATTGTAGTACACACAATTTACAAGTACATTTACCAAATACTCGAATTAATGTGCTTATATTTCAAAAATCACTTGACGTATATTGTTAGGTCACCAATCTAATTTGAAGGCCATTTCATTATCTACTTATATGCAGAATTTGGAAAATATGTCTTGGAAAATAGTAACGGTATTCCGGAATATAGGAACAAATATGGTTCGGATTTCTCGGAAAATATAAAATGTTTTCAATTAAAAAACCTAGTATATAAATGTAGTACACACTTCGCTCTAGTCGTATGCAAAATTTGGGAAACGTACCGTTAAAAATCACAGAGAAATTCCGAAAATAATAAAACTGACTGGACAATTTACAAGTACATTTACCAAATACTCGAATCAATGTGCTTATATTTCAAAAATCACTTGACGTATATTCTTAGGTCACGAATATAATTTGAAGGCCATTTCATTATCTACTTATATGCAGAATTTGGGAAATATGTCTTGGAAAATAGTAACGGTATTCCGGTATATAGGAACAAATATGGTTCGGATTTCTCGGAAAATATAAAATGTTTTCAATAAAAGTCGTGTATTTCCGAAACTATTGGCACTATCTGTTCAAAACCTAGTATATAATTGTAGTACACACTTCGCTCTAGTTGTATGCACAATTTGGGAAACGTACCCTTAAAAATCGAATTAATGTGCTTATATTTCAAAAATCACTTGACGTATATTGTTAGGTCACGAATCTAATTTGAAGGCCATTTCATTATCTACTTATATGCAGAATTTGGGAAATATGTCTTGGAAAATAGTAACTGTATTCCGGAATATAGGAACAAATATGGTTCGGATTTCTCGGAAAATATAAAATGTTTTCAATTAAAAAACCTAGTATATAATTGTAGAACACACTTCGCTCTAGTCGTATGCAAAATTTGGGAAACGTACCGTTAAAAATCACAGAGAAATTCCGAAAATAATAAAACTGACTGGACAATTTACAAGTACATTTACCAAATACTCGAATCAATGTGATTATATTTCAAAAATCACTTGACGTATATTGTTAGGTCACGAATCTAATTTGAATGTCATTTAATTATCTACTTATATGCAGAATTTGGGAAATATGTCTTGGAAAATAGTAACGGTATTCCGGAATATAGGAACAAATATGGTTCGGATTTCTCGGAAAATATAAAATGTTTTCAATAAAAGTCGTGTATTTCCGAAACTATTGGCACTAACTGTTCAAAACCTAGTAAATAATTGTAGTACACACAATTTACAAGTACATTTACCAAATACTCGAATTAATGTGCTTTATGCAGTATATTTAAAATCGCCGATAAACTAAATATTACCTCATACAAGCAGCCAAACCAAATACATCCCCCTTGGTATTTAAGCCCTAATCTCTTCTTAAACACACTAACCAAATACAATAAAAACACGACCAATCCTCACATATACAGAGTGTTATCCAAAAATATATTTGATGAACATAAACATAGCGGCTGGGAAATCTTATTCACCGACGGCTCTAAAACAGCATTTAATACATCGTTTGCAGTAGTGTCCGAAAACGGCACAATTCAATCTACAGGTCTTCTTCTGGAGACTGCATCTATATTTGAAGCCGAAGCCCAAGCAATACTGAAATCGTTGGAAGTATGTAATAATAGCCGCACTAAACACCTCATTTGCTCCGACAGCTACTCCGTTTTTGTAGCATGTTCGAACAGTGGAAATAAAAACGAAACCATAACTTTAATTCAGCAAATGCTAATCAACCTGAAAAACAAAACCAAACTCATGTGGGTTCCAAGTCATGTGGGGATCCCGGGGAATGAGACAGCTGACATGGTAGCCAAAAAAGTTTTACACCGCTATCCAACTTTCCTCTTCATTCCATCCTCTAAGCATAATACTATTAAAATGGCACTAACACATGCTAACCTGGAAGTAGAAAATAAATGGAGGTCTTACAACCATCCATACAAAAATATTAATCCCAATAAAATTCCATTGGAACTACCCCTAACTACTACATGTCATCAAAATAAATGTTTTGTGCGATTACGCCTTACACACTCCCGACTCACTCATGAACACCTTTTGACTAAGGAGCCTCATCCCATATGTGATTTTTGCAACAACTGTAATGTATCAGTAGCCCACCTACTGTCAGATTGTCCAGCCATCCAACAAACTCGCCACAAAATTTTCAACTCACACAATATAATCGACATACTTAGATATCCATCTAAAGATAACATTAGTAATATTTATATTTTCCTCAAAACTTTAAAGATTCATAATAAAATATGATTTCTAATTATTTTACCTTCTCAACTCAAACATACCTCCTATACACTAGTATATAGTAAGCCGATAGCCTTAGTTGCTAGTGCTTATTTTCTTTAAGTTTATTATAATTTTAATTGTAATAGATATAAATAAATAAATAAATAAACCACTTCACTAGTGAATCTGGAAACCCAATTTTTTCAAGTTTCAAGAGAAGTATTTCGTGATTGACTTTATCAAATGCTTTACAAAAATCAAAGTACACGGTATCAACTTGATAACCTAACTCAAAGCTATTAATACAAAAATTCGTAAAAACCAAAAGATTAGAGATAGTTGAACGATTTTTTATAAAACCATGTTGGAATTCAGATATAAAGCGATAAGTGGACGGAAATAACTTATCATAAACTAAATGTTCAAATAACTTGGATACAGTTGATAATTGGTCTATAATTGCGAGTGTCAGCTTTAGAGCCAGATTTATGAATAGGAGTAATAGAAGAAATTTTCCAGCAATCTAAAAATGTACCAGTCTTTAACGAGTAATTAAAGATATACTGGAGTGGAAAAGAAAAAGAAGATGCACATCTTTTAAGAAACAGAGCAGAAATACCATCATTATCAGTTCTAACTGATTCTTTCAAACCAGATAAACCAGATAGAATGTCCATTTCACTAAACTGGAAGTATGTCAGATCCGAAACAGAGACAACATTTTCCAACAGTTTGGAATCAAAAGACTGTGTAAAAGGCTCAAAGTTAGATTTGAAAAAATTTGCCTGATCATGAGGTGAATTGGCAAAATTATCACCAAAAAATATTGAGGAAGGGAAGTCGCTATTGCGATTTTTTGACTTTATAAAATTCCAAAATGATTTAGGATTACTGCTAATTTTGTTTTCAAAGCTAATAATGTACTGCTTATAAAGAAATTTATTTAAAAAAGAAAATTCTCTAGAGTAGTGCTCATATTTATTTTTGCTATATGTAGAATTTGTGGATTTAAAGATTTTGTGGAATTTATTTCTCAGATTCTTTAATTTTTTTAAACCCGGAGTATACCAGGGAAGTTTGTAACATTTCGGCTTCAATAAAGGAACATTAGCATGAAGAATTTCAACAATTCTATTTATGAACTTAGAATAACAATCATGAATTGTTCTGCCCAAAAAAATATGTGTCCAGTCAATACTCGAGTTGAGATGATTAATTAATACAAAATCACAAGCATTATAATCAAAACGATTACCTAAACTGGTAAAATTAGAAAATTTATAAAATTCAATATTTAAGCAAATTGGAACATGATGATTATCAGGAGTACAAAATGGATAATCACATACTGAAATAAGATAGTACATATTGTTTGATATAAAAATGAGATCAAGAATTCTACCAATATTATTGTAAAATGAAAATGTTAGGTCACGAATCTAATTTGAAGGTCATTTAATTATCTACTTATATGCAGAATTTGGGAAATATGTCTTGGAAAATAGTAACGGTATTCCGGAATATAGGAACAAATATGGTTCGGATTTCTCGGAAAATATAAAATGTTTACAATAAAAGTCGTGTATTTCCGAAACTATTGGCACTAACTGTTCAAAACCTAGTAAATAATTGTAGTACACACTTCGCTCTAGTCGTATGCAAAATTTGGGAAACGTACAGTTAAAAATCACAGAGAAATTCCGAAAATAATAAAACTGACTGGACAATTTAAAAGTATATTTACCAAATACTCGAATCAATGTGATTATATTTCAAAAATTACTTGACGTATATTGTTAGGTCACGAATCTAATTTGAAGGTCATTTCATTATATACTTATATGCAGAATTTGGGAAATATGTCTTGGAAAATAGTAACGGTATTCCGGAATATAGGAACAAATATGGTTCGGATTTCTCGGAAAATATAAAATGTTTTCAATAAAAGTCGTGTATTTCCGAAACTATTGGCACTATCTGTTCAAAACCTAGTATATAATTGTAGTACACACAATTTACAAGTACATTTACCAAATACTCGAATTAATGTGCTTATATTTCAAAAATCACTTGACGTATATTGTTAGGTCACCAATCTAATTTGAAGGCCATTTCATTATCTTCTTATATGCAGAATTTGGGAAATATGTCTTGGAAAATAGTAACGGTATTCCGGAATATAGGAACAAATATGGTTCGGATTTCTCGGAAAATATAAAATGTTTTCAATTAAAAAACCTAGTATATAAATGTAGTACACACTTCGCTCTAGTCATATGCAAAATTTGGGAAACGTACCGTTAAAAATCACAGAGAAATTCCGAAAATAATAAAACTGACTGGACAATTTACAAGTACATTTACCAAATACTCGAATCAATGTGCTTATATTTCAAAAATCACTTGACGTATATTGTTAGGTCACGAATCTAATTTGAAGGCCATTTCATTATCTACTTATATGCAGAATTTGGGAAATATGTCTTGGAAAATAGTAACGGTATTCCGGTATATAGGAACAAATATGGTTCGGATTTCTCGGAAAATATAAAATGTTTTCAATAAAAGTCGTGTATTTCCAAAACTATTGGCACTATCTGTTCAAAACCTAGTATATAATTGTAGTACACACTTCGCTCTAGTTGTATGCACAATTTGGGAAACGTACCCTTAAAAATCGAATTAATGTGCTTATATTTCAAAAATCACTTGACGTATATTGTTAGGTCACGAATCTAATTTGAAGGCCATTTCATTATCTACTTATATGCAGAATTTGGGAAATATGTCTTGGAAAATAGTAACTGTATTCCGGAATATAGGAACAAATATGGTTCGGATTTCTCGGAAAATATAAAATGTTTTCAATTAAAAAACCTAGTATATAATTGTAGAACACACTTCGCTCTAGTCGTATGCAAAATTTGGGAAACGTACCGTTAAAAATCACAGAGAAATTCCAAAAATAATAAAACTGATTGGACAATTTACAAGTACATTTACCAAATACTCGAATCAATGTGCTTATATTTCAAAAATCACTTGACGTATATTGTTAGGTCACCAATCTAATTTGAAGGCCATTTCATTATCTACTTATATGCAGAATTTGGGAAATATGTCTTGGAAAATAGTAACGGTATTCCGGTATATAGGAACAAATATGGTTCGGATTTCTCGGAAAATATAAAATGTTTTCAATAAAAGTCGTGTATTTCCAAAACTATTGGCACTATCTGTTCAAAACCTAGTATATAATTGTAGTACACACTTCGCTCTAGTTGTATGCACAATTTGGGAAACGTACCCTTAAAAATCGAATTAATGTGCTTATATTTCAAAAATCACTTGATGTATATTGTTAGGTCACGAATCTAATTTGAAGGCCATTTCATTATCTACTTATATGCAGAATTTGGGAAATATGTCTTGGAAAATAGTAACTGTATTCCGGAATATAGGAACAAATATGGTTCGGATTTCTCGGAAAATATAAAATGTTTTCAATTAAAAAACCTAGTATATAATTGTAGAACACACTTCGCTCTAGTCGTATGCAAAATTTGGGAAACGTACCGTTAAAAATCACAGAGAAATTCCGAAAATAATAAAACTGACTGGACAATTTACAAGTACATTTACCAAATACTCGAATCAATGTGACTATATTTCAAAAATCACTTGACGTATATTGTTAGGTCACGAATCTAATTTGAAGGTCATTTCATTATCTACTTATATGCAGAATTTGGGAAATATGTCTTGGAAAATAGTAACGGTATTCCGGAATATAGGAACAAATATGGTTCGGATTTCTCGGAAAATATAAAATGTTTTCAATAAAAGTCGTGTATTTCCGAAACTATAGGCACTAACTGTTCAAAGCCTAGTAAATAATTGTAGTACACACTTCGCTCTAGTCGTATGCAAAATTTGGGAAACGTACAGTTAAAAATCACAGAGAAATTCCGAAAATAATAAAACTGACTGGACAATTTAAAAGTATATTTACCAAACACTCGAATCAATGTGATTATATTTCAAAAATTACTTGACGTATATTGTTAGGTCACGAATCTAATTTGAAGGTCATTTCATTGTCTACTTATATGCAGAATTTGGGAAATATGTCTTGGAAAATAGTAACGGTATTCCGGAATATAGGAACAAATATGGTTCGGATTTCTCGGAAAATATAAAATGTTTTCAATAAAAGTCGTGTATTTCCGAAACTATTGGCACTATCTGTTCAAAACCTAGTATATAATTGTAGTACACACAATTTACAAGTACATTTACCAAATACTCGAATTAATGTGCTTATATTTCAAAAATCACTTGACGTATATTGTTAGGTCACCAATCTAATTTGAAGGCCATTTCATTATCTACTTATATGCAGAATTTGGGAAATATGTCTTGGAAAATAGTAACGGTATTCCGGAATATAGGAACAAATATGGTTCGGATTTCTCGGAAAATATAAAATGTTTTCAATTAAAAAACCTAGTATATAAATGTAGTACACACTTCGCTCTAGTCATATGCAAAATTTGGGAAACGTACCGTTAAAAATCACAGAGAAATTCCGAAAATAATAAAACTGACTGGACAATTTACAAGTACATTTACCAAATACTCGAATCAATGTGCTTATATTTCAAAAATCACTTGACGTATATTGTTAGGTCACGAATCTAATTTGAAGGCCATTTCATTATCTACTTATATGCAGAATTTGGGAAATATGTCTTGGAAAATAGTAACGGTATTCCGGTATATAGGAACAACTATGGTTCGGATTTCTCGGAAAATATAAAATGTTTTCAATAAAAGTCGTGTATTTCCAAAACTATTGGCACTATCTGTTCAAAACCTAGTATATAATTGTAGTACACACTTCGCTCTAGTTGTATGCACAATTTGGGAAACGTACCCTTAAAAATCGAATTAATGTGCTTATATTTCAAAAATCACTTGACGTATATTGTTAGGTCACTAATCTAATTTGAAGGCCATTTCATTATCTACTTATATGCAGAATTTGGGAAATATGTCTTGGAAAATAGTAACTGTATTCCGGAATATAGGAACAAATATGGTTCGGATTTCTCGGAAAATATAAAATGTTTTCAATTAAAAAACCTAGTATATAATTGTAGAACACACTTCGCTCTAGTCGTATGCAAAATTTGGGAAACGTACCGTTAAAAATCACAGAGAAATTCCGAAAATAATAAAACTGATTGGACAATTTACAAGTACATTTACCAAATACTCGAATCAATGTGCTTATATTTCAAAAATCACTTGACGTATATTGTTAGGTCACCAATCTAATTTGAAGGCCATTTCATTATCTACTTATATGCAGAATTTCGGAAATATGTCTTGGAAAATAGTAACGGTATTCCGGAATATAGGAACAAATATGGTTCGGATTTCTCGGCAAATATAAAATGTTTTCAATTAAAGTCGTGTATTTCTGAAACTATTGGCACTATCTGTTCAAAACCTAGTATATAATTGTAGTACATACTTCGCTCTAGTCGTATGCAAAATTTGGGAAACGTACCGTTAAAAATCACAGAGAAATTCCGAAAATAATAAAACTGACTAGACAATTTACAAGTACATTTACCAAATACTCGAATCAATGTGCTTATATTTCAAAAATCAATTGACGTATATTCTTTGGTCACGAGTATAATTTGATGGCCATTTCATTATCTACTTATATGCAGAATTTGGGAAATATGACTTGGAAAATAGTAACGGTATTCCGGAATATAGGAACAAATATGGTTCGAATTTCTCGGAAAATATAAAATGTTTTCAATAAAAGTCGTGTATTTCCGAAAATATTGGCACTATCTGTTCAAAACCTAGTAAATAATTGTAGTACACACTTCGCTCTAGTCGTATGCAAAATTTGGGAAACGTACAGTTAAAAATCACAGAGAAATTCCGAAAATAATAAAACTGACTGAACAATTTACAAGTACATTTACCAAATACTCGAATCAATGTGCTTATATTCCAAAAATCACTTGACGTATATTGTTAGGTCACGAATCTAATTTGAAGGTCATTTCATTATCTACTTATATGCAGAATTTGGGAAATATGTCTTGGAAAATAGTAACGGTATTCCGGAATATAGGAACAAATATGGTTCGGATTTCTCGGAAAATATAAAATGTTTGCAATAAAAGTCGTGTATTTCCGAAACTATTGGCACTATCTGTTCAAAACCTAGTAAATAATTGTAGTATACTCTTCGCTCTAGTCGTATGCAAAATTTGGGAAACGTACAGTTAAAAATCACAGAGAAATTCCAAAAAAATACTCGAATCAATGTGATTATATTTTAAAAATCACTTGACGTATATTGTTAGGTCACGAATCTAATTTGAAGGTCATTTTATTATCTACTTATATGCAGAATTTGGGAAATATGTCTTGGAAAATAGTAACGGTATTCCGGAATATAGGAACAAATATGGTTCGGATTTCTCGGAAAATATAAAATGTTTTCAATAAAAGTCGTGTATTTCCGAAACTATTGGCACTATCTGTTCAAAACCTAGTAAATAATTGTAGTACACACTTCGTTCTAGTCGTATGCAAAATTTGGGAAACGTACAGTTAAAAATCACAGAGAAATTCCGAAAATAATAAAACTGACTGGACAATTTACAAGTACATTTACCAAATACTCGAATCAATGTGATTATATTTCAAAAATCACGAATATAATTTGAAGGTCATTTCATTATCTACTTATATGCAGAATTTGGGAAATATGTCTTGGAAAATAGTAACGGTATTCCGGAATATAGGAACAAATATGGTTCGGATTTCTCGGCAAATATAAAATGTTTTCAATTAAAGTCGTGTATTTCTGAAACTATTGGCACTATCTGTTCAAACCCTAGTATATAATTGTAGAACATACTTCGCTCTAGTCGTATGCAAAATTTGGGAAACGTACCGTTAAAAATCACCGAGAAATTCCGAAAATAATAAAACTGACTGGACAATTTACAAGTACATTTACCAAATACTCGAATCAATGTGCCTTTATTTCAAAAATCACTTGACGTATATTCTTAGGTCACGAATATAATTTGAAGGCCATTTCATTATCTACTTATATGCAGAATTTGTAAAATATGTCTCGGAAAATAGTAACGGTATTCCGGAATATAGGAACAAATATGGTTCGGATTTCTCGGCAAATATAAAATGTTTTCAATTAAAGTCGTGTATTTCTGAAACTATTGGCACTATCTGTTCAAGTATATTTTTGTAGTACATACTTCGCTCTAGTCGTATGCAAAATTTGGGAAACGTACCGTTAAAAATCACCGAGAAATTCCGAAAATAATAAAACTGACTGGACAATTTACAAGTACATTTACCAAATACTCGAATCAATGTGATTATATTTCAAAAATCACTTGACGTATATTGTTAGGTCACGAATCTAATTTGAAGGTCATTTCATTATCTACTTATATGCAGAATTTGGGAAATATGTCTTGGAAAATAGTAACGGTATTCCGGAATATAGGAACAAATATGGTTCGGATTTCTCGGAAAATATAAAATGTTTTCAATAAAAGTCGTGTATTTCCGAAACTATTGGCTCTATCTGTTCAAAACCTAGTATATAATTGTAGTACACACTTCGCTCTAGTTGTATGCACAATTTGGGAAACGTACCGTTAAAAATCACCGAGAAATTCCGAAAATAAAAAAACTGACTGGACAATTTACAAGTACATTTACCAAATACTCGAATCAATGTGCTTATATTTCAAAAATCACTTGACGTATATTGTTAGGTCACGAATATAATTTGAAGGCCATTTCATTATCTACTTATATGCAGAATTTGGGTAATATGTCTTGGAAAATAGTAACGGTATTCCGGAATATAGGAACAAATATGGTTCGGATTTCTCGGCAAATATAAAATGTTTTCAATTAAAGTCGTGTATTTCTGAAACTATTGGCACTATCTGTTCAAAACCTAGTATATAATTGTAGAACATACTTCGCTCTAGTCGTATGCAAAATTTGGGAAACGTACCGTTAAAAATCACCGAGAAATTCCGAAAATAATAAAACTGACTGGACAATTTACAAGTACATTTACCAAATACTCGAATCAATATGCTTATATTTCAAAAATCACTTGACGTATATTCTTAGGTCACGAATATAATTTGAAGGCCATTTCATTATCTACTTATATGCAGAATTTGTAAAATATGTCTCGGAAAATAGTAACGGTATTCCGGAATATAGGAACAAATATGGTTCGGATTTCTCGGCAAATATAAAATGTTTTCAATTAAAGTCGTGTATTTCTGAAACTATTGGCACTATCTGTTCAAGTATATATTTTGTAGTACATACTTCGCTCTAGTCGTATGCAAAATTTGGGAAACGTACCGTTAAAAATCACCGAGAAATTCCGAAAATAATAAAACTGACTGGACAATTTACAAGTACATTTACCAAATACTCGAATCAATGTGCTTATATTTCAAAAATCACTTGACGTATATTCTTAGGTCACGAATATAATTTGAAGGCCATTTCATTATCTACTTATATGCAGAATTTGTAAAATATGTCTCGGAAAATAGTAACGGTATTCCGGAATATAGGAACAAATATGGTTCGGATTTCTCGGAAAATATAAAATGTTTTCAATTAAAGTCGTGTATTTCTGAAACTATTGGCACTATCTATTCAAAACCTAGTATATAATTGTAGAACATACTTCGCTCTAGTCGTATGCAAAATTTGGGAAACGTACCGTTAAAAATCACCGAGAAATTCCGAAAATAATAAAACTGACTGGACAATTTACAAGTACATTTACCAAATACTCGAATCAATGTGATTATATTTCAAAAATCACTTGACGTATATTGTTAGGTCACGAATCTAATTTGAAGGTCATTTCATTATCTACTTATATGCAGAATTTGGGAAATATGTCTTGGAAAATAGTAACGGTATTCCGGAATATAGGAACAAATATGGTTCGGATTTCTCGAAAAATATAAAATGTTTTCAATAAAAGTCGTGTATTTCCGAAACTATTGGCTCTATCTGTTCAAAACCTAGTATATAATTGTAGAACATACTTCGCTCTAGTCGTATGCAAAATTTGGGAAACGTACCGTTAAAAATCACCGAGAAATTCCGAAAATAATAAAACTGACTGGACAATTTACAAGTACATTTACCAAATACTCGAATCAATGTGATTATATTTCAAAAATCACTTGACGTATATTGTTAGGTCACCAATCTAATTTGAAGGCCATTTCATTATCTACTTATGTGCAGAATTTGGGAAATATGTCTTGGAAAATAGTAACGGTATTCCGGAATATAGGAACAAATATGGTTCGGATTTCTCGGAAAATATAAAATGTTTTCAATTAAAAAACCTAGTATATAATTGTAGTACACACTTCGCTCTAGTCGTATGCAAAATTTGGGAAACGTACCGTTAAAAATCACCGAGAAATTCCGAAAATAATAAAACTGACTGGACAATTTACAAGTACATTTACATTTACTTATATGCAGAATTTGGGAAATATGTCTTGGAAAATAGTAACGGTATTCCGGAATATAGGAACAAATATGGTTCGGATTTCTCGGAAAATATAAAATGTTTTCAATAAAAGTCGTGTATTTCCGAAACTATTGGCTCTATCTGTTCAAAACCTAGTATATAATTGTAGTACACACTTCGCTCTAGTTGTATGCACAATTTGGGAAACGTACCGTTAAAAATCACCGAGAAATTCCGAAAATAAAAAAACTGACTGGACAATTTACAAGTACATTTACCAAATACTCGAATCAATGTGCTTATATTTCAAAAATCACTTGACGTATATTGTTAGGTCACGAATATAATTTGAAGGCCATTTCATTATCTACTTATATGCAGAATTTGGGAAATATGTCTTGGAAAATAGTAACGGTATTCCGGAATATAGGAACAAATATGGTTCGGATTTCTCGGCAAATATAAAATGTTTTCAATTAAAGTCGTGTATTTCTGAAACTATTGGCACTATCTGTTCAAAACCTAGTATATAATTGTAGAACATACTTCGCTCTAGTCGTATGCAAAATTTGGGAAACGTACCGTTAAAAATCACCGAGAAATTCCGAAAATAATAAAACTGACTGGACAATTTACAAGTACATTTACCAAATACTCGAATCAATATGCTTATATTTCAAAAATCACTTGACGTATATTCTTAGGTCACGAATATAATTTGAAGGCCATTTCATTATCTACTTATATGCAGAATTTGTAAAATATGTCTCGGAAAATAGTAACGGTATTCCGGAATATAGGAACAAATATGGTTCGGATTTCTCGGCAAATATAAAATGTTTTCAATTAAAGTCGTGTATTTCTGAAACTATTGGCACTATCTGTTCAAGTATATATTTTGTAGTACATACTTCGCTCTAGTCGTATGCAAAATTTGGGAAACGTACCGTTAAAAATCACCGAGAAATTCCGAAAATAATAAAACTGACTGGACAATTTACAAGTACATTTACCAAATACTCGAATCAATGTGATTATATTTCAAAAATCACTTGGCGTATATTGTTAGGTCACGAATCTAATTTGAAGGTCATTTCATTATCTACTTATATGCAGAATTTGGCAAATATGTCTTGGAAAATAGTAACGGTATTCCGGAATATAGGAACAAATATGGTTCGGATTTCTCGGAAAATATAAAATGTTTTCAATAAAAGTCGTGTATTTCCGAAACTATTGGCACTATCTGTTCAAAACCTAGTATATAATTGTAGTACACACTTCGCTCTAGTTGTATGCACAATTTGGGAAACGTACCGTTAAAAATCACCGAGAAATTCCGAAAATAATAAAACTGACTGGACAATTTACAAGTACATTTACCAAATACTCGAATCAATGTGCTTATATTTCAAAAATCACTTGACGTATATTGTTAGGTCACGAATATAATTTGAAGGCCATTTCATTATCTACTTATATGCAGAATTTGTAAAATATGTCTCGGAAAATAGTAACGGTATTCCGGAATATAGGAACAAATATGGTTCGGATTTCTCGGCAAATATAAAATGTTTTCAATTAAAGTCGTGTATTTCTTAAACTATTGGTACTATCTGTTCAAAACCTAGTATATAATTGTAGAACATACTTCGCTCTAGTCGTATGCAAAATTTGGGAAACGTACCGTTAAAAATCACCGAGAAATTCCGAAAATAATAAAACTGACTGGACAATTTACAAGTACATTTACCAAATACTCGAATCAATGTGCTTATATTTCAAAAATCACTTGACGTATATTCTTAGGTCACGAATATAATTTGAAGGCCATTTCATTATCTACTTATATGCAGAATTTGTAAAATATGTCTCGGAAAATAGTAACGGTATTCCGGAATATAGGAACAAATATGGTTCGGATTTCTCGGAAAATATAAAATGTTTTCAATTAAAGTCGTGTATTTCTGAAACTATTGGCACTATCTATTCAAAACCTAGTATATAATTGTAGAACATACTTCGCTCTAGTCGTATGCAAAATTTGGGAAACGTACCGTTAAAAATCACCGAGAAATTCCGAAAATAATAAAACTGACTGGACAATTTACAAGTACATTTACCAAATACTCGAATCAATGTGATTATATTTCAAAAATCACTTGACGTATATTGTTAGGTCACGAATCTAATTTGAAGGTCATTTCATTATCTACTTATATGCAGAATTTGGGAAATATGTCTTGGAAAATAGTAACGGTATTCCGGAATATAGGAACAAATATGGTTCGGATTTCTCGAAAAATATAAAATGTTTTCAATAAAAGTCGTGTATTTCCGAAACTATTGGCACTATCTATTCAAAACCTAGTATATAATTGTAGAACATACTTCGCTCTAGTCGTATGCAAAATTTGGGAAACGTACCGTTAAAAATCACCGAGAAATTCCGAAAATAATAAAACTGACTGGACAATTTACAAGTACATTTACCAAATACTCGAATCAATGTGATTATATTTCAAAAATCACTTGACGTATATTGTTAGGTCACCAATCTAATTTGAAGGCCATTTCATTATCTACTTATGTGCAGAATTTGGGAAATATGTCTTGGAAAATAGTAACGGTATTCCGGAATATAGGAACAAATATGGTTCGGATTTCTCGGAAAATATAAAATGTTTTCAATTAAAAAACCTAGTATATAATTGTAGTACACACTTCGCTCTAGTCGTATGCAAAATTTGGGAAACGTACCGTTAAAAATCACCGAGAAATTCCGAAAATAATAAAACTGACTGGACAATTTACAAGTACATTTACCAAATTCTCGAATCAATGTGCTTATATTTCAAAAATCACTTGACGTATATTGTTAGGTCACGAATCTAATTTGAAGGCCATTTCATTATCTACTTATATGCAGAATTTGGGAAATATGTCTTGGAAAATAGTAACGGTATTCCGGTATATAGGAACAAATATGGTTCGGATTTCTCGAAAAATATAAAATGTTTTCAATAAAAGTCGTGTATTTCCGAAACTATTGGCACTATCTGTTCAAAACCTAGTATATAATTGTAGTACACACTTCGCTCTAGTTGTATGCACAATTTGGGAAACGTACCCTTAAAAATCGAATCAATGTGATTATATTTCAAAAATCACTTGACGTATATTGTTAGGTCACGAATCTAATTTGAAGGCCATTTCATTATCTACTTATATGCATAATTTGGGAAATATGTCTTGGAAAATAGTAACGGTATTCCGGAATATAGGAACAAATATGGTTCGGATTTCTCGGAAAATATAAAATGTTTTCAATAAAAGTCGTGTATTTCCGAAACTATTGGCACTATCTGTTCAAAATCTAGTTTTTAATTGTAGTACACACTTCGCTCTAGTTGTATGCACAATTTGGGAAACGTACCGTTAAAAATCACCGAGAAATTCCGAAAATAATAAAACTGACTGGACAATTTACAAGTACATTTACCAAATACTCGAATCAATGTGCTTATATTTCAAAAATCACTTGACGTATATTGTTAGGTCACGAATATAATTTGAAGGCCATTTCATTATCTACTTATATGCAGAATTTGGGAAATAGTAACGGTATTCCGGAATATAGGAACAAATATGGTTCGGATTTCTCGGAAAATATAAAATGTTTTCAATAAAAGTCGTGTATTTCCGAAACTATTGGCACTATCTGTTCAAAATCTAGTTTTTAATTGTAGTACACACTTCGCTCTAGTTGTATGCACAATTTGGGAAACGTACCGTTAAAAATCACCGAGAAATTCCGAAAATAATAAAACTGACTGGACAATTTACAAGTACATTTACCAAATACTCGAATCAATGTGCTTATATTTCAAAAATCACTTGACGTATATTGTTAGGTCACGAATATAATTTGAAGGCCATTTCATTATCTACTTATATGCAGAATTTGGGAAATAGTAACGGTATTCCGGAATATAGGAACAAATATGGTTCGGATTTCTCGGCAAATATAAAATGTTTTCAATTAAGGTCGTGTATTTCTGAAACTATTGGCACTATCTGTTCAAAACCTAGTATATAATTGTAGAACATACTTCGCTCTAGTCGTATGCAAAATTTGGGAAACGTACCGTTAAAAATCACCGAGAAATTCCGAAAATAATAAAACTGACTGGACAATTTACAAGTACATTTACCAAATACTCGAATCAATGTGCTTATATTTCAAAAATCACTTGACGTATATTCTTAGGTCACGAATATAATTTGAAGGCCATTTCATTATCTACTTATATGCAGAATTTGTAAAATATGTCTTGGAAAATAGTAACGGTATTCCGGAATATAGGAACAAATATGGTTCGGATTTCTCGGCAAATATAAAATGTTTTCAATTAAAGTCGTGTATTTCTGAAACTATTGGCACTATCTGTTCAAGTACACTAGAGCCCCGACTTGCGTCGTCCCGATTTGCGTCGTTTCAAGCGTCGTTTTAAAAACTGGAAAAATTTGATTTGCGTCGTTGCAATTTCAAGTTGCGTCGGTCCGAGCTGCATTGTAGATTACCATTTTTTGCATTTGCAGTGCCTGATTTAGCATCTTTTCTGTCTTTTAGCATTTTTACAACTTCTGACAACACTGATCGTCACCTGTACGCATAGATTAATAACAACAAGATGAGACTTTGCTCTCTTTAAAAATTGTATTTTTTCCAGAGGGCTCTGGGTGTCATGACAGAAAAAAATTCCCTTGTTTCTCTTATTCTTTCCTAAATCTAAATTAAATACAAAAATAGTTAAAATTGTGTGGTATTTCATGAAGAATTGAATACTCTATCTGAACTGACCATTTTATATTCGTTTTTTGTGTAACTTTCAATGTTATAAGCAAAAGAGAATATTGATTGATTGAAACGATATGTACTTTGAGTAGATCTATCTGTACTTTCAAAGACCTAAAGTCAATAAGACTGAGCATATGGGAAAATAAAAACGTTTGCAATAGGTGTCGTTACTGCATTATTGGAAATTTTGGAATATTTCCCTTTGAAAATTCAAATATCATGATATTTTGGCCATCTATGTTTTAGTTTCATTCGTGTCATGCTCAGTCTTTATGAATTTTAGGTCTTTGGTACTTTTAGCTGCATATGACATCTCTTGTATAATGTGTGAAAGCTAAGAAATTCCATCTTGTTGTTATCTCTCTATGCTGTACGTTAAAAAGTTTTCAAATTGCGTGAAATAAGCGGAATTCCCTTTTCTTTGTTATATGTATAAGTGGTGCTCAGAACACCTGTCTGGTTGTGGTAAGAATTTAGTGTGTGATTCGCCAGAAACATTAAGGACGTAAAAATGAGTCAAAATAAAAGAAAAGTAATAAGTTTGGAATTAAAATTGGACGTAATAAAACGTTTTAAATCGGGTGAAAAGGCTGTTAATATAGGAAGAGCTCTTGGACTAGCACCTACAACAGTAAGAACAATTTGCAACAGAGACAGTGATAAAATAAATCAATTAGCTGAAATTGTTACACCACTCCAATCTAAACAAGATACTATAGCAAGAAATCCCTTATTGGTTAAGATGGAGTCCCTTCTTTCAATTTGGATACATGACCAAAACAAGCGAAAAATGCCACTGAGCAAGGACGTAATACAAAATAAAGCTCTTTCTATTTACTCCGACCTTAAAAAAAATACTGCATCTAGTAGTAACGGAAATTCTGATACTTTCGAAGCCAGCAATGGTTGGTTTAACCGCTTTAAAACACGGGCAAATTTACATAATGTGGCATTAAAAGGAGAGTCAGCCAGTGCAGATTCCGCAGCTTCAGAAAAGATTAAGCTTGAGCTGAAAGCCATAATTGAAAAAGGAGGGTATTCTGCTAAGCAGATTTTGAATGCCGACGAAACAGGTCTCTTTTGGAAACGGTTACCATCAAGAACTTACGTGTCAAAAAATGAGAAAGCATGCCCTGGATATAAAGCCGCGAAGGATCGGCTAACACTTCTTTTTGGCGGAAACGCAGAAGGCGATTTTAAATTTAAACCTTTTTTAATATACCAATCAGAAAATCCAAGGGCAATGAAAAGTATAAACAAAAGAGACCTCCCGGTACACTGGCGCTCTAATAAAAAGGCTTGGATGACCGCAACCCTGTTTAAAGATTGGTTAGAAAATTGTGCCGTTCCTGAGTTTAAACGCTATTGCTCCTCTCAACAAATTGAGTTCAAAATGCTTTTGTTAGTCGATAACGCACCAGGACATCCAACTTTTTCAGATGACTTATCGGAGCATGTAAAAGTTGTTTTTATGCCGCCCAACACAACATCACTTATTCAACCTATGGACCAGGGTGTAATTTCAAACTTTAAAATGTACTATTTACGCCGAACTTTCCGGCAACTTCTTGATTCAACAGACCAAAATGATAGACTCTCTATGAAAGACTTCTGGAAAAACTACAACATAGTGAAAGCTATTGGAAATATACATTTATCTTGGGAAGAAGTTAAGGCATCCTCCATGAAAGGGAGTTGGCGGCAATTATGGCCAGAACTTATTGATGGAGACGAAGATAATGTCGATGATGTTCCAAACGTTAGTAATGAGTTGGCTAATTTAGCTAGAGAAGCCGAATTTGAAGGAATGGAGGAAGGTGATATTAATGAATTTTTGCTGTCTCACGATGAGGAGCTTGATAATGAAAATTTATTAGCCATTGATATTCAGCATGTTTCAGAAGAAGATGTCATAATAAGTGATGATACAATAGAAGAAAAAAAATTAACAATCGCCAATATTTCCCATGCAATGGATATATTTTCTGAAAACGATCCTGACGAAAACCGTAGCACGGGCGTAACAGCATCTGTTGATCAAGCCATTAGTTGTTACAAAGAAATATATCAACAAAAAAAATCTTTAAAAATTCAACAAACTTTAGATATTTTTGTTAAAAAAACAGTAAGACCGTCCAATCAAATGGATATAAGTGTTGTTGATTTAGATTTATCATCTGAAGACAGCTCAATGTAAGCTAAATAAATTACAATTTTTAATGCATCTACTTTTTTCGAATATGTATACATACATATGTAAATGAATTTAATTTTTGTTATGTTTTTTCTTAATTTATTGTTTTGTTATTTCTTTATATAAATTATAAACATTGGTTGAAGTAAATGAAATAAATAAAAATGTATTCATACTTGTTTTTTATCAAAAATATAAAATTGTTTGCTTTGTTTTGAACATTTTCCCGAATAAATTAAATTTCAGTGCATTTTGTATATGTATAGAAAAGGTGATTCGATTTGCGTCGTTTCGAGTTGCGTCGCGTTCCTCCGGTCCCCATTAACGACTCAAGTCGGGGCTCTAGTGTATATATTTGTAGTACATACTTCGCTCTAGTCGTATGCAAAATTTGGGAAACGTACCGTTAAAAATCACCGAGAAATTCCGAAAATAATAAAACTGACTGGACAATTTACAAGTACATTTACCAAATACTCGAATCAATGTGCTTATATTTCAAAAATCACTTGACGTATATTCTTTGGTCACGAATATAATTTGATGGCCATTTCATTATCTACTTATATGCAGAATTTGGGAAATATGTCTTGGAAAATAGTAACGGTATTCCGGAATATAGGAACAAATATGGTTCGGATTTCTCGGAAAATATAAAATGTTTTCAATCAAAAAACCTAGTATATAATTGTAGTACACACTTCGCTCTAGTCGTATGCAAAATTTGGGAAACGTACCGTTAAAAATCACCGAGAAATTCCGAAAATAATAAAACTGACTAGACAATTTACAAGTACATTTACCAAATACTCGAATCAATGTGCTTATATTTCAAAAATCACTTGACGTATTTTCTTTGGTCACGAGTATAATTTGATGGCCATTTCATTATCTACTTATGTCTTGGGAAATATGTCTTGGAAAATAGTAACGGTATTCCGGAATATAGGAACAAATATGGTTCGGATTTCTCGGAAAATATAAAATGTTTTCAATAAAAAAACCTAGTATATAATTGTAGTACACACTTCGCTCTAGTCGTATGCAAAATTTGGGAAACGTGCAGTTAAAAATCACAGAGAAATTCCGAAAATAATAAAACTGACTGGACAATTTACAAGTACATTTACCAAATACTCGAATCAATGTGATTATATTTAAAAAATCACTTGACGTATATTGTTAAGTCACGAATCTAATTTGAAGGCCATTTCATTATCTACTTATATGCAGACAAACTTTAGATATTTTTGTTAAAAAAACAGTAAGACCGTCCAATCAAATGGATATAAGTGTTGTTGATTTAGATTTATCATCTGAAGACAGCTCAATGTAAGCTAAATAAATTACAATTTTTAATGCATCTACTTTTTTCGAATATGTATACATATGTAAATGAATTTAATTTTTGTTATGTTTTTTCTTAATTTATTGTTTTGTTATTTCTTTATATAAATTATAAACATTGGTTGAAGTAAATGAAATAAATAAAAATGTATTCATACTTGTTTTTAATCAAAAATATAAAATTGTTTGCTTTGTTTTGAACATTTTCCCGAATAAATTAAATTTCAGTGCATTTTGTATATGTATAGAAAAGGTGATTCGATTTGCGTCGTTTCGAGTTGCGTCGCGTTCCTCCGGTCCCCATTAACGACTCAAGTCGGGGCTCTAGTGTATATATTTGTAGTACATACTTCGCTCTAGTCGTATGCAAAATTTGGGAAACGTACCGTTAAAAATCACCGAGAAATTCCGAAAATAATAAAACTGACTGGACAATTTACAAGTACATTTACCAAATACTCGAATCAATGTGCTTATATTTCAAAAATCACTTGACGTATATTCTTTGGTCACGAATATAATTTGATGGCCATTTCATTATCTACTTATATGCAGAATTTGGGAAATATGTCTTGGAAAATAGTAACGGTATTCCGGAATATAGGAACAAATATGGTTCGGATTTCTCGGAAAATATAAAATGTTTTCAATCAAAAAACCTAGTATATAATTGTAGTACACACTTCGCTCTAGTCGTATGCAAAATTTGGGAAACGTACCGTTAAAAATCACCGAGAAATTCCGAAAATAATAAAACTGACTAGACAATTTACAATTACATTTACCAAATACTCGAATCAATGTGCTTATATTTCAAAAATCACTTGACGTATATTCTTTGGTCACGAGTATAATTTGATGGCCATTTCATTATCTACTTATGTCTTGGGAAATATGTCTTGGAAAATAGTAACGGTATTCCGGAATATAGGAACAAATATGGTTCAGATTTCTCGGAAAATATAAAATGTTTTCAATCAAAAAACCTAGTATATAATTGTAGTACACACTTCGCTCTAGTCGTATGCAAAATTTGGGAAACGTGCAGTTAAAAATCACAGAGAAATTCCGAAAATAATAAAACTGACTGGACAATTTACAAGTACATTTACCAAATACTCGAATCAATGTGATTATATTTCAAAAATCACTTGACGTATATTGTTAAGTCACGAATCTAATTTGAAGGCCATTTCATTATCTACTTATATGCAGAATTTGGGAAATATGTCTTGGAAAATAGTAATGGTATTCCGGAATATAGGAACAAATATGGTTCGGATTTCTCGGAAAATATAAAATGTTTTCAATAAAAGTCGTGTATTTCCGAAACTATTGGCACTATCTGTTCAAAACCTAGTAAATAATTGTAGTACACACTTCGCTCTAGTCGTATGCAAAATTTGGGAAACGTGCAGTTAAAAATCACAGAGAAATTCCGAAAATAATAAAACTGACTGGACAATTTACAAGTACATTTACCAAATACTCGAATCAATGTGCTTATATTTCAAAAATCCCTTGACGTATAATTTGAAGGCCATTTCATTATCTACTTATATGCAGAATTTGGGAAATATGACTTGGAAAATAGTAACGGTATTCCGGAATATAGGAACAAATATGGTTCGGATTTCTCGGAAAATATAAAATGTTTTCAATTAAAGGCGTGTATTTCCGAAACTATTGGCTCTATCTGTTCAAAACCTAGTATATAATTGTAGTACACACTTCGCTCTAGTCGTATGCAAAATTTGGGAAACGTACCGTTAAAAATCACCGAGAAATTCCGAAAATAATAAAACTGACTGGACAATTTACAATTTACAAGTACATTTACCAAATACTCGAATCAATGTGCTTATATTTCAAAAATGACGACGTATATTCTTTGGTCACGAATATAATTTGATGGCCATTTCATTATCTACTTATATGCAGAATTTGGGAAATATGTCTTGGAAAATAGTAATGGTATTCCGGAATATAGGAACAAATATGGTTCGGATTTCTCGGAAAATATAAAATGTTTTCAATAAAAGTCGTGTATTTCCGAAACTATTGGCACTATCTGTTCAAAACCTAGTAGTACACACTTTGCTCTAGTCGTATGCAAAATTTGGGAAACGTACCGCTAAAAATCACCGAGAAATTCCGAAAATAATAAAACTGACTGGACAATTTACAAGTACATTTACCAAATACTCGAATCAATGTGCTTATATTTCAAAAATCACTTGACGTATATTGTTAGGTCACGAATATAATTTGAGGGCCATTATCTACATTATCTACTTATATGCAGAATTTGGGAAATATGTCTTGGAAAATAGTAACGGTATTCCGGAATATAGGAACAAATATGGTTCGGATTTCTCGGAAAATATAAAATGTTTTCAATTAAAGTCGTGTATTTCCGAAACTATTGGCACTATTTGTTCAAAACCTAGTATATAATTGTAGTACACACTTCGCTCGAGTCGTATGCAAAATTTGGGAAACGTACCGTTAAAAATCACCGAGAAATTCCGAAAATAATAAAACTGACTGGACAATTTACAAGTACATTTACCAAATACTCGAATCAATGTGCTTATATTTCAAAAATCTCTTGACGTATATTCTTTGGTCACGAATATAATTTGAGGGCCATTTCATTATCTACTTATATGCAGAATTTGGGAAATATGTCTTGGAAAATAGTAACGGTATTCCGGAATATAGGAACAAATATGGTTCGGATTTCTCGGAAAATATAAAATGTTTTCAATTAAAGTCGTGTATTTCCGAAACTATTGGCACTATCTGTTCAAAACCTAGTATATGATTGTAGTACACACTTCGCTCCAGTCGTATGCAAAATTTGGGAAACGTACCGTTAAAAATCACCGAGAAATTCCGAAAATAATAAAACTGACTGGACAATTAACAAGTACATTTACCAAATACTCGAATCAATGTGCTTATATTTCAAAAATCCCTTGACGTATAATTTGAAGGCCATTTCATTATCTACTTATATGCAGAATTTGTAAAATATTTCTTGGAAAATAGTAACGGTATTCCGGTGTACAATACACTAATTAAAAATGCACTTGCAAGGCCATTTCATTATCTACTTATATGCAGAATTTGGGAAATATGTCTTGGAAAATAGTAACGGTATTCCGGAATATAGGAACAAATATGGTTCGGATTTCTCGGCAAATATAAAATGTTTTCAATTAATGTCGTGTATTTCTGAAACTATTGGCACTATCTATTCAACACCTAGTATATAATTGTAGTACATACTTCGCTCTAGTCGTATGCAAAATTTGGGAAACGTACCGCTAAAAATCACCGAGAAATTCCGAAAAAAATAAAACTGACTGGACAATTTACAAGTACATTTACCAAATACTCGAATGAATGTTCTTATATTTCAAAAATCACTTGACGTATATTGTTAGCTCACGAATCTAATTTGAAGGCCATTTCATTATCTACTTATATCCAGAATTTGAGAAATATGTCTTGGAAAATAGTAACGGTATTCCGGAATATAGGAACAAATATGGTTCGGATTTCTCGGAAAATATAAAATGTTTTCAATTAAAGTCGTGTATTTCCGAAACTATTGGCACTATCTGTTCAGAACCTAGTATATAATTGTAGTACACACTTCGCTCTAGTCGTATGCAAAATTTGGGAAACGTACCGTTAAAAATCACCGAGAAATTCCGAAAATAATAAAACTGACTGGACAATTAACAAGTACATTTACCAAATACTCGAATCAATGTGCTTATATTTCAAAAATCACTTGACGTATATTCTTTGGTCACGAATATAATTTGAGGGCTATTTCATTATCTACTTATATGCAGAATTTGGGAAATATGTCTTGGAAAATAGTAACGGTATTCCGGAATATAGGAACAAATATGGTTCGGATTTCTCGGAAAATATAAAATGTTGTCAATTAATGTCGTGTATTTCTGAAACTATTGGCACTATCTATTCAACACCTAGTATATAATTGTAGTACTCACTTCGCTCTAGTCGTATGCAAAATTTGGGAAACGTACCGTTAAAAATCACCGAGAAATTCCGAAAATAATAAAACTGACTGGACAATTATCAAGTACATTTACCAAATACTCGAATCAATGTGCTTATATTTCAAAAATCCCTTGACGTATAATTTGAAGGCCATTTCATTATCTACTTATATGCAGAATTTGGGAAATATGACTTGGAAAATAGTAACGGTATTCCGGAATATAGGAACAAATATGGTTCGGATTTCTCGGAAAATATAAAATGTTTTCAATTAAAGGCGTGTATTTCCGAAACTATGGGCTCTATCTGTTCAGAAACTAGTATATAATTGTAGTACACACTTCGCTCTAGTCGTATGCAAAATTTGGGAAACGTACCGTTAAAAATCACCGAGAAATTCCGAAAATAATAAAACTGACTGGACAATTAACAAGTACATTTACCAAATACTCGAATCAATGTGCTTATATTTCAAAAATCCCTTGACGTATAATTTGAAGGCCATTTCAGTATCTACTTATATGCAGAATTTGGGAAATATGAGTTGGAAAATAGTAACGGTATTCCGGAATATAGGAACAAATATGGTTCGGATTTCTCGGAAAATATAAAATGTTTTCAATTAAAGTCGTGTATTTCCGAAACTATTGGTACTATCTGTTCAAAACCTAGTATATAATTGTAGTACACACTTCGCTCTAGTCGTATGCAAAATTTGGGAAACGTACCGCTAAAAATCACCGAGAAATTCCGAAAATAATAAAACTGACTGGACAATTTACAAGTACATTTACCAAATACTCGAATCAATGTGCTTATATTTCAAAAATCACTTGACGTATGTTGTTAGGTCACGAATATAATTTGAGGGCCATTTCATTATCTACTTATATGCAGAATTTGGGAAATATGTCTTGGAAAATAGTAACGGTATTCCGGAATATAGGAACAAATATGGTTCGGATTTCTCGGAAAATATAAAATGTTTTCAATTAAAGTCGTGTATTTCCGAAACTATTGGCACTATCTGTTCAAAACCTAGTATATAATTGTAGTACACACTTCGCTCTAGTCGTATGCAAAATTTGGGAAACGTACCGTTAAAAATCACCGATAAATTCCGAAAATAATAAAACTGACTGGACAATTTACAATTACATTTACCAAATACTCGAATCAATGTGCTTATATTTCAAAAATCTCTTGACGTATATTCTTTGGTCACGAATATAATTTGAGGGCCATTTCATTATCTACTTATATGCAGAATTTGGGAAATATGTCTTGGAAAATAGTAACGGTATTCCGGAATATAGGAACAAATATGGTTCGGATTTCTCGGAAAATATAAAATGTTTTCAATTAATGTCGTGTATTTCTGAAACTATTGGCACTTCAACACCTAGTATATAATTGTAGTACACACTTCGCTCCAGTCGTATGCAAAATTTGGGAAACGTACCGTTAAAAATCACCGAGAAATTCCGAAAATAATAAAACTGACTGGACAATTAACAAGTACATTTACCAAATACTCGAATCAATGTGCTTATATTTCAAAAATCCCTTGACGTATAATTTGAAGGCCATTTCATTATCTACTTATATGCAGAATATGTAAAATATTTCTTGGAAAATAGTAACGGTATTCCGGTGTACAATACACTAATTAAAAATGCACTTGCAAGGCCATTTCATTATCTACTTATATGCAGAATTTGGGAAATATGTCTTGGAAAATAGTAACGGTATTCCGGAATATAGGAACAAATATGGTTCGGATTTCTCGGCAAATATAAAATGTTTTCAATTAATGTCGTGTATTTCTGAAACTATTGGCACTATCTATTCAACACCTAGTATATAATTGTAGTACATACTTCGCTCTAGTCGTATGCAAAATTTGGGAAACGTACCGCTAAAAATCACCGAGAAATTCCGAAAAAAATAAAACTGACTGGACAATTTACAAGTACATTTACCAAATACTCGAATGAATGTTCTTATATTTCAAAAATCACTTGACGTATATTGTTAGCTCACGAATCTAATTTGAAGGCCATTTCATTATCTACTTATATCCAGAATTTGAGAA